>PRKT01000116.1:1180294-1242443 GCA_003671525.1 Saccostrea glomerata
TGACGTCAGAAATACATTATGCCCCAATGGTACTAGTATCACGTGGTCATTTTGGTCAGTGACGTCTATCGAACAGTATGAAAATGCAAGAAGAAAGTAACAATAGTAATGGGTGAGTGAAATTTTTGTATTATTATTCTTATATAAGAATTTTCCCAGGGATGGGAACAATTTTCCATAAAACTTCAATGTATCCTAAAACTTGTCATAGTGTTCTATAATCCCCGAATTCCCTATATTTTTCCCGAAGTCTACCCTAAAAATCAGACCCTCATCTCCAACAACGAGATGTTACGGGATATAACTTGTACAACTTTCACTAGGCTCTGACTCTGCATGCACTTGGATCAAATGCATCAAAACAAAGAAAAAGCATGCATATCCACGATGATTTGATGAAACCAGAGACGTATAATCTCTCATGAAACATAACAAGCAGGTTGTATCAGAAAAAAGGGAAGTAACTCTTAAAAGAGTTAGAAATTGCTCATATTACGAATTTTAGTAATATTACGATTTTTCGTATTGGACTGGACTGTTGATAACCTTTGATGTAATTAATAATTTTTTCTCCTCAATTAGATTATCTTATTCCTCTGAATTCAAATAAACAAATCGAGACATTGTCCCGACTTTTTTTTAGCTCACCTGAGCCGAAGGCTCAAGTGAGCTTTTCTGATCACATTTTGCCCGTCGTCCGTCAGTCTGTCTAGCTGTCTGTCTGTCTGTCTGTCCGTCTGTAAACTTTTCACATTTTCACATTTTCGACTTCTTCTCAAGAACCGCTGGGCCAATTTCAACCAAACTTGCCACAAAGTATCCTTGGCTGAAGGGGATTCAAATTGTTCAAATGAAGGGCCACGCCCTCATTAAAGGGGAGATAATTAATGAAAATTTAATGGTATGTTTTAAAAATCTTCTTCTACAGAACCACTGTGCCAGGGAAAGATGAAACTTATGGGGAAACATCCTCAGGTAGTGTAGATTCAAATTTCTTCAAATCATGACCCCCTGAGGTAGGGCGGGGCCACAATGGCCGACCAGAGTTTAACATAGAAATATATAGGAAAATTCTTTAAAAATCTTCTTCTCAAGAATAGCAAAGCCATAATTGATCATATTTATATGGAAGCATCCTCAGGTAGTGAAGATTCAAGTCTGTTCAAATCATGACCCCCGGGTGTAGGGCGGGGCCACAATGGCCGACCAAAGTTTTACATAGAAATATATAGGAAAATTCTTTAAAAATCTTCTTCTCAAGAAAAGCAAAGCCATCATTGATCATATTTATATGGAAGCATCCTCAGGTAGTGTAGATTCAAGTTTGTTCAAATCAATACCCCAAGGGGTAGGGTGCACAATGGCCGACCAAAGTTTTACATAGAAATATATAGGAAAATTCTTTAAAAATCTTCTTCTCAAGAATAGCAAAGCCATCATTGATCATATTTATATGGAAGCATCCTCAGGTAGTGTAGATTCAAGTTTGTTCAAATCAATACCCCCGGGGGTAGGGTGCACAATGGCCGACCAAAGTTTTACATAGAAATATATAGGAAAATTCTTTAAAAATCTTCTTCTCAAGAACAGCAAAGCCATAATTGATCATATTTATATGGAAGCATCATCAGGTAGTGTAGATTCAAGTTTGTTCAAATCATGGCCCCTGGGGGTAGGGCGGGGCCACAATGGCAGACCAAAGTTTTACATAGACATAGGAAAATTCTTTAAAAATCATCTTCTCAAGAATAGCAAAACCATGATTTGTCATGGGACTACTTTTGGATTTAAACTTTTCAATAATAAACCAATTTCTACTTCTTCCTAGCCACAGTGCTCAGGTGAGCGATGTGGCCAATGGGCCTCTTGTTAATTCTTGCGTAACTGTTTACGTTTGCTTAGCAACTTCCTCTGTGAATTTCAAACCCTTTGAATGCTTGCATGCGAGGGAACGTAACTGTGTTCAGGAGGGCAATATAACTGTTTCCAGTGGAATATAAATGTATCCAGCGTGATTCAGCAGTTTTTCAGGGCATATGGATAAAAATATTAAATTTGTGATATAATGGGTAAACTTCTTCAAAAATGTTATATATATATATTTTTTTCACTTTTGGAACGTAAAATTCCTGCAATTTCCATTTTTTTCCACAAAAGCTAAAAAAAACTTTAGGGTCGGGTGCAAAAAATATGGTAGGTCGGGTAGCAGGAAAGAAGACTATTTTTTATTTTTGCCTTACTGTCAATTTGTCTTCATATTGGAATACCAACAGGTGATCTTACCGGTAATCTTACGGGTAATTTGTCTTCATTTTTGGATACCCACAGGTGATCTTACCAGTAATCTTACCAGTAATTTGTCTTCATCTTGGGATACCCACAGGTGATCTTACTGGTAATCTTATGGTTAATTTGTCTTCATTTTGGGATACCCACAGGCGATCTTACCGATAATCTTTCCAGTAATTTGTCTTCATATTGGGATACCCACAGGTGATCTTACCGGTAATCTTACTGTTAATTGTCTTCATCTTCGGATACCATCTTAAGCTTGGGATACCCACAGGTGATCTCCTGGAGAGGGGTATATGACAAAAAGTTTACATTAATTAATCAAATTTCTGTAATGTTGTGTGCTCCCTAACTGGCCTTTGTACACTTGTTGATGCCGAAACATGATAGATTCAGGTTTGATATGACATAAATAAAGCTTTTTATCTGACAAGCTGTCACTATTAGAATGTGTATATTTGACATACATGTATGTACATAATTAGTAAATTTGGAGGAAATCTTGTATATATGCACCAACACTTTTTATAAATAAAGCTTTAAATATTTGCTGTTCAAGGAAAAGCTTGTTTTGATTGGCGCTTAATTATTACATTCCTGGTACATTTGAGTTGGCAGATATAATACTTATTTTGTAGTTTGTAAAAATAAAAAAAAATTAAATACTTCATACATGTACATAGAACATCATCATGTGTATATATACTGTATAACATTTACTTTCAAACCAGCATGATTTTGGAATACAATCTTTTCATGTAAAAGATTTAAAAGATTTATGTAATTGATGTATTATTGAGTAGACTGATAAAGTCTAGTGAATTTGATTCATACTGACCATATAATGGCTATTTTCTGTATCTTGGGAATATTGAAATAATATGCAAAGTTTTATTGGCATTTCCAGGTGTGACATCTTAATTACCTTATTTGGCAGGTAAGAGTAAAATATGTGATGATGGTCAGGTCTGATAGAAATCAATATTTCATGGCTACGGTAATAACTATTCCAGAGAGGCATTAAATGTGCTAAACCTCATCTGTTATAGATCAGGGGCCCCACCATAAAAAGAAGTTTTATTATGCACTAAAAGCAAAAAATCAACTAGGGCTAATTGTAACGGGAACCGTTACAGATGTTCCCCAAACGCTCCCCAACTCCCTTTTGGTGCCTTATTCCCTGTAAGCTTCATTAAATAAGACGAACTCTATGCCTTTTAGACTATAACAATGTTTTCCCAGAAGTATATTCAGTATATTCAAATTTATGCATTGCACGCATGCGCATTTGAATGCATGTGCGTAATGACCATATCATCTTGTCTACACTATTTATATTCTGGAAATTACAGCGTTTTATCCAAAAGTATTAAAAAAATACGTTTTAATCTAGTGTATTTGTAATTTTACTCATTTCACGTGCACGCACGTGCATGCATGTGCATGTCGACTGTATCTTCTTGTGAGAGTCTGTTATGTTTGTCTATGTTCTAAATCCCATCCTGTTTGGTTGAAAAACGAGGAAGTTATAGCCATTTTAAGTTCAAGCCAATCAGATTGCAGCGCACGTGTATGCGCATGTTTTCACGACAACTGTTATATATCATGTTGTAGGACATCCTAATGCATGATTATGTTTAAAATTTTAAAGCATTTCGTCAAAAATTAAAAAAAAGATACAGCGATTTTTGTTTCAGCGAATCACAGCAAAGCAAACGTGCATGCACGTGCATGCATGTGCATGACGACCATACCTCCTTGTGGGAGTCCATTATGTTTGTCTATGTTCTAAATCCCATACTGTTTCGTTGAAAAACAAGGGAGTTATAGCCATTTAAAGTTTAAGCCAATCAGATTGCAGCGCACGCGCATGCGCGTGTTTACATGACAATTGTTATATATCATATTGTAGTACATCCTAAAGTATGCCTATATTTTAAATTTCATAGCATTTCGTCAAAAAACAGAAAAGATATTGATATTTTTGTTGCAGCCAATCAGAGCGAAGCGCACGTGCATGCGCGTGAGTTCGTGCTAATTTGACAGTGTCACATTATCTACACTATTAATATATCCTTATCATATGAGTTTTAAAATATTTCATCAAACAATGTTAAAGTTATGGCTATATTAAGTATATCCGTCATTTCACTCATTTCACGCGCCCGCACGTGCATGCGTATGCGCGCAAAATAACCTTCGTGTTGCACACCTACACTACACACCTATTAACCCTAAAAAGGTTTTAGCTCAGTTGGGTGAACAGTTTCTGAGAACACTCGCGGACAAAAAAAGTACCGGAGAACAAAGAAGAAAAAAAAGAATAATAATAATAATAATAAGAAACCGAGTAAAAACAATATGTTCCCAAACTCCGTTTGGGGAACATAATTAACAGGTGATAGTGGGAGGGGCACCAATTGACAGACTGATGTAAAGGTGTTTCTTGTCAAAATATGCAGTGACATAAGAAACTGAGAAAGTGCAGTTGCATTGTCTAGAATGTAATCAAAACATATTACCGGTATACAGGTTTCCCATTGCTTAGCATGCTCAGGCAGGTTTTCTGAGAACACATAGCATCAATACATCTGCACATGATGAAATTTTGTATTGTCAGAACTGTTTTCATTTGTAAATATGAACGTACTGTCTTTACAGTGATAGTATTAGTTTCTTAAGTTTTAACTTTGTGTGCATGTCAAGAATTAAAAAAAAACATTAAATTTGATTCCACTAACTGACAGCAAGTCTATAAATTAAAAAAAAAACCTTGGGGTAAAAGTTTCCTATTAATTGTTTAACAATTGTGCATGATACTGTAAACCAACTTTTATTCGCGTGTGAGGAATTTTCACGAGGTTTGTGAGATCGAGCCCTGTCATCGCAAATAATTCTCTGGTCTTTAAAGTTGATGTGCCTCATAACAACAGATCCAAAATAGGCTTGATCGCAAAAATTAATCGTCGCAAACTAGTTTATCGCAGGTAAATCATGAAATAAAGTCATCGCAGATAAAAGTCGTCGCTTATAAAAGTTGGTTTACAGTATTTGGATGAACGTTATAACAACTATATATTGAACCTAGAAATTATTTATTAACCAAGTATTACTAGAGGCAATTTGACAAATAGGAATTACGAGTTAATGTACTTGTGGTAACTTCTAAACAATGCAATCCCTTTAAGTACACCTATGCTTCAATTCATTAGTGCATTTGTAAATTGGACATTCCCTAATGGTATGCATGTGACCTTTCTGACCATACTTGGTGAGGTCAATGAATACAGAATCTAAGCCAGTGTCCTGTTTGGCAGGGCAGGGGATCAGTTTACCTGACCAGGTAAAAGCTGTATACATTGTAAAGCTTGTTTAACAAAGAGATAAATGATCTCCCATGCCATATTAAACACATCTGTCACATGTATACATACCTTCTTTATTTTGTATTTATTAGTTATTTAAAGGATTTAAAACAGTTTAACTGTTTTATCTTCCTAAAATGTGCTGTTCTATTTTCAAATAAAGTAAAAGATTGTCAGGTAATTCATGTTTTTTGGGGAGTTCCATATTCTTAAGTAGAGATTTTTTTTTGAAAAAATTCTATATGATTTTGAAGCGATCTGTTTTGCATGCGGTAAATTACAAAGCTCGATTGATTTTTTGTGGGAGAGAAGAGAGCAGGTCAAACTTGCATTTTCCTTCAGTGCCGACTCCAATCTCACAGCATTTAGTGATCGATATTGCTGCAGAGTGGTGATTCAGAACTTCCACAACTTTGCATTGTAGGAACTGCAGTTTTATAGATAATATCCTGTAGATAATATTGCCTCATCATTTGATTAATAGCGATGTTATTCTTTATGTTTCAGGTTGTTTGGATTAAAGAGAAAGTGGACTGGGAAGAAAATTGCATAACTTTGTGGAGGGCGTATTGACAGACAAACATTAGGTCAACAGCTTGTAGGTTTGTATATAGACCCTGAACAAACAGGCAACATGTTTACAGTTTTTCAATATTTAGGGCACTTTGTCACCCCTCAGAGGGCTGTGTAGAGCAGGTGTCTCCTCTCCTGGTATTGTCATATCTAACACTTGTTATTGATAACAGCATACAACCATACGATATCAATACACCGAACACCCTCAATATTGTCATTGTAGGAGGGGAAGTTATGGAGCACTAGTTCTGATCAAATGCTTTCTGTTGTCATTTTGAAGAATCGATTTTTATGTGCAGAATTAATTTTTTTCTTGTATAAAGTGCAAAAATAATTAAACATGTCTTTACTTCTGTGTGAAATCTTAAAATTGCATGTCTGAAGGCTTTGTGGTAGACATCTTGGATATTCTTTGGGAAATAAAAATAATTTCTATACAACTGTCACTCAGTTTAATATCCCCACTTGCAAACTGTTTATGGGTATTTAATTTTTCTGTGAAGAAATAAGATAGCCAACGTTAGAAATGTGTGTTTTTATAAGTTTTGGTTACAAAGGCAGGCATCTCAGGTGTCAAAGAAAAAAATGTTCAAGTTTGAAGTGTAATTTCCTCAGGAATCAATGCTTCCACCAAGACCAGTCTACTTTACTGTCAGTAGTGCCTGGACCAGACAAGATTCCATGTGTTGGTCACAGCTGTATCCTGTAGAGTGTTGCTACTTACTTTATTTTGACAAAAAGTTTGGCAGGTTCATGCTAGTTTTTGTCGTATGGTACTTGGTATGCTAGAAATTTTCATCATCAGAACTGAATTTGCAAAACCTTCTGCAGTACTTTATATTAAAAACTTATATGTACCAAACCTAATTCTTATAAATAATTACTACAGATAGTTCCATCAGATGATAAAGGAGCAGCCTCATTATGATATACATGTAGCTGACCCACTGTAACACTTGGATATAAATAAATCTGGAATAGAATTATTGGCTTGCTTATGTCACATATGATAAGATCACACAGATTTCAAGCAGAGTGTAACTTTTTATCAATTATTTTATATGCAGTACTTATGGCATACATGTACAGTTGCAATGACAGTTCTTCATTGCACGGTATAGTAAGTGGACACAATATAACAAAAACTGAGATTCAAACAATACTAGTATTACATTGTTTTTTCCCTAATAAAAATCATCTCCAGCCATTATTTTGTTCTTCAGAGACACAATTCACACAAATAAAGTATACACCTGATTCTAAACCATCAGATGTAGAAAAATTGCATATAAATGCTCAATATCACATTACTGTGAAAATATAAGATGGAATGTCATAAATCTTGAGTCAAGAGGCTTTAATTGGACTATTAGGTGTCTTTTGAAGTTCATGTCTATCAAAGAAGTTCGATACACGTACTAGGTTGACAAGTTCATGTTCATATACAAATCCACCTGATATATCAAAGACATGCCTTTCTCGTTATGACCTGTGTTTAGGCATGCAGAAAAAGGACATTTAAAGTATATACATCCTGTAGTGTATATCATAATGCATAGAAAAGTACAGAACCATTTCTTATGATTATATCTATGTGTCTGAACATGACAAATTAGAAATCCTACAAACCCTTTCAGATTGTCCTGGTGTGGCCATAGGGGTAACTTTAAAATAAAGGTAATTTCTCACACTTTCATGATAAAGAACTAGGCCAGGATTATGTATTTTATTATGGGGGCTATATTGGGGGCTATATTAGTCATGTTGGTGTTTTCTTAATCTATTTTTAGCCCTGTGTCAGTTCAATGATTGCTTGTTGGTGGTGGCGTGAGGCATTACAGAGTCGAGAGGAAACCTCACGAAAATCAGAATAATCCAACCATCAGCTGATTTCTCAAGGTAACTTGGAAAAAGAGTCTTTTATGTAATGGAAAAGTTAATCTGTAAAATGTATTTACTGACAATGTTAATAAGACAATGACTTGTTTTTATTTGTGTTAAATATGCAAGGTCAAAGGTGAAAGCCTAAATTATGGTAATTTAATGATCTCTCCAAAAGAAAAGTGATAATTTCTGAATGTTTTATAGAATCTGTTTTACATAGCATGGTTGATGTTTATATAGTTAATATTGTTTGTTGACTCTTTTGATTTACAACGTATTTGATGTGTTAATTTAAACCACAGGACGAGTATTAATATTAATATGTTTATAAGTGCTCCCCTTTCATGGGAGATATGTTAATAACTTGATAAAAAAAGAATTTCTTAATCTTAAACTAATAACAAGACTTAAGAATGTGTGAAATGCCTGAAGTTGCATTTCATGATCACTAATTTCTTCAGAGGCTTTTAATAATCATATAATCCCACTAAGGAATCCTTTGAGAGATTGTGAATTTCCTGTGTTTAGTAGATTTAATTACAAGTTGGGATCAAAGTGACCAACATGGCATTCCCTTTGGGGGGCAGCAACACTATAAATAAATAAACTCAGCCTCAGTGTCTGAAAATATGTTATAATTGAATGTAAAATGGACATTATCTTAAATAAACAGAACTTGATCTTTTGTTAAATAGGTGGCTTAAGGGTTATTGTAAGGATCCATAGCAACACACGGTATGTGTGTTTATTGATAAATACTGGATATCACAAGGACCCACCCATTATTAGATAAATTACTTTGACATCATTATGTATCTCCCCACCCTACCCAACCCCCTATCAAACTGTCCCTCTTGAAATGTTTAGGAATCTTTCTTTAAAGGGATCCAATGTATCTATACAGGTACACATGCAGGTACACACAACTTATATATCAGATGGGTTTGGTTCTGGTCTTAGGTTAGAATAGTTAGAACCCCCACCAACCCTATCCCACCCCTACCACCACCACATAAAAAAACTAACAATTTTAAAAAAGAAAAAATTTTAGTGATACATTTTGTAACATTGCTTGCAAAGGAAATGTGTCATTTTCCTACAGTTTTCTTTATGCTCTGATTGTACACTATTCCTTTTCCTTCCTGCACACTCGGTAGTGCTTCGGAGAGACTGGTACAAACTATTGCTCCGGAGAGACTGGTACAATCTATGTGTGTGTTTAGATCCTTTAACTTAGTTTCCTTACTCAAATATATACTGTCAAGTTTGTTACAGTGAGTCATACTTCCTCCTGTTTGTGTATCTTTTGTTTCTGATTTAATGTGGATCATAATCTGTGTAGACTAGCAGGATATGGACTTGTATGGCCATTATAAAACATATCATATGCTGTGGACTATTTTTATCCAGAAAGTCTGAACCACAGTGGTAAGGAGACAGGGGTTTGTCACTTTTTACAGTATGTATGATCAGAATGGTTTGCCACTTTCCATTTAACGGGTTAGTGAAGTAAGGATGGCGGGAAGTAAATTAAAAGTTTTATAGAAATAACCTGGAAACTGCAGAAACACACATGCAGTTTCTATCACCTGTTTAGCTTGAATTGATATTCAGATTAAAGAATTATTTACAGATCATGCCCATCTGAGAGTGACTTTTTCATCCTGGTTTCACTAAGATAAAGGGACTTAACCCTTGACTTTTCAGGACCTTGGTCAAATGTCAATGTGTCAATGTAAAACAACAAAGGCTTAGAGTGACTGTGTTTATCATAAAGATACAGCCAGGTCTTTGTCAAGTGTGTTTGATACACATAAGGATATCAAGTTTTAATTGGCAAGTCAGTACTATTTTACCGTGGCATTGTTACCCCAGGAATTTTGACACCGAGGATATACCATTAGATTGCAAGAACACTGAATATTGAAATGTAGAGAGCAGGAAAAGGTTTCATTTGTGTGTTGTATGGAATGTCACCTTTAGAAGATTTGAAGGTAACCTTGAAATGCTAGCTGATCTGTGGTGTTCTTTGTCAGTTTAACTATAAATGTTAGCATAGAGTGTCAGTTTTGAACCTTCCTGAGTGTTAATACATCTACTATGGATATACCATACCGAATATTAGGTTCCAGTAAGGACTTGTGTTCTATTAGGCTGTAAGTGTTAAAAAATATTTACTTTCGTTATAAAGCAATTCAGAGACACAATTCACACAAATAAAGTATACACCTGATTCTAAACCATCAGATGTAGAAAAATTGCATATAAATGCTCAATATCACATTACTGTGAAAATATAAGATGGAATGTCATAAATCTTGAGTCAAGAGGCTTTAATTGGACTATTAGGTGTCTTTTGAAGTTCATGTCTATCAAAGAAGTTCGATACACGTACTAGGTTGACAAGTTCATGTTCATATACAAATCCACCTGATATATCAAAGACATGCCTTTCTCGTTATGACCTGTGTTTAGGCATGCAGAAAAAGGACATTTAAAGTATATACATCCTGTAGTGTATATCATAATGCATAGAAAAGTACAGAACCATTTCTTATGATTATATCTATGTGTCTGAACATGACAAATTAGAAATCCTACAAACCCTTTCAGATTGTCCTGGTGTGGCCATAGGGGTAACTTTAAAATAAAGGTAATTTCTCACACTTTCATGATAAAGAACTAGGCCAGGATTATGTATTTTATTATGGGGGCTATATTGGGGGCTATATTAGTCATGTTGGTGTTTTCTTAATCTATTTTTAGCCCTGTGTCAGTTCAATGATTGCTTGTTGGTGGTGGCGTGAGGCATTACAGAGTCGAGAGGAAACCTCACGAAAATCAGAATAATCCAACCATCAGCTGATTTCTCAAGGTAACTTGGAAAAAGAGTCTTTTATGTAATGGAAAAGTTAATCTGTAAAATGTATTTACTGACAATGTTAATAAGACAATGACTTGTTTTTATTTGTGTTAAATATGCAAGGTCAAAGGTGAAAGCCTAAATTATGGTAATTTAATGATCTCTCCAAAAGAAAAGTGATAATTTCTGAATGTTTTATAGAATCTGTTTTACATAGCATGGTTGATGTTTATATAGTTAATATTGTTTGTTGACTCTTTTGATTTACAACGTATTTGATGTGTTAATTTAAACCACAGGACGAGTATTAATATTAATATGTTTATAAGTGCTCCCCTTTCATGGGAGATATGTTAATAACTTGATAAAAAAAGAATTTCTTAATCTTAAACTAATAACAAGACTTAAGAATGTGTGAAATGCCTGAAGTTGCATTTCATGATCACTAATTTCTTCAGAGGCTTTTAATAATCATATAATCCCACTAAGGAATCCTTTGAGAGATTGTGAATTTCCTGTGTTTAGTAGATTTAATTACAAGTTGGGATCAAAGTGACCAACATGGCATTCCCTTTGGGGGCAGCAACACTATAAATAAATAAACTCAGCCTCAGTGTCTGAAAATATGTTATAATTGAATGTAAAATGGACATTATCTTAAATAAACAGAACTTGATCTTTTGTTAAATAGGTGGCTTAAGGGTTATTGTAAGGATCCATAGCAACACACGGTATGTGTGTTTATTGATAAATACTGGATATCACAAGGACCCACCCATTATTAGATAAATTACTTTGACATCATTATGTATCTCCCCACCCTACCCAACCCCCTATCAAACTGTCCCTCTTGAAATGTTTAGGAATCTTTCTTTAAAGGGATCCAATGTATCTATACAGGTACACATGCAGGTACACACAACTTATATATCAGATGGGTTTGGTTCTGGTCTTAGGTTAGAATAGTTAGAACCCCCACCAACCCTATCCCACCCCTACCACCACCACATAAAAAAACTAACAATTTTAAAAAAGAAAAAATTTTAGTGATACATTTTGTAACATTGCTTGCAAAGGAAATGTGTCATTTTCCTACAGTTTTCTTTATGCTCTGATTGTACACTATTCCTTTTCCTTCCTGCACACTCAGTAGTGCTTCGGAGAGACTGGTACAAACTATTGCTCCGGAGAGACTGGTACAATCTATATGTGTGTTTAGATCCTTTAACTGAGTTTCCTTACTCAAATATATACTGTCAAGTTTGTTACAGTGAGTCATACTTCCTCCTGTTTGTGTATCTTTTGTTTCTGATTTAATGTGGATCATAATCTGTGTAGACTAGCAGGATATGGACTTGTATGGCCATTATAAAACATATCATATGCTGTGGACTATTTTTATCCAGAAAGTCTGAACCACAGCGGTAAGGAGACATGGGTTTGTCACATATAACAGTATGTATATGATCAGCATGGTTTGACTTTCCATTTAACGGGTTGGTGAAGTAAGAATGGCGGGAAGTAAATTAAAAGTTTTATAGAAATAAGTTGGTAGTTGCTTAACCTGCAGAAACACACATTCAGTTTCTATAACCTGTTTAGCTTGAATTGATATTCAGATTAAAGAATTATTTACAGATCATGCCCATCTGAGAGTGACTTTCTCATCCTGGTTTCACTAAGATAAAGGGACTTAACCCTTGACTTTTCAGGACCTTGGTCAAATGTCAATGTGTCAGTGTAAAACAACAAAGGCTTAGAGTGACTGTTTATCATAAAGATACAGCCAGGTCTTTGTCAAGTGTGTTTGATACACATAAGGATATCAAGTTTTAATTGGCAAGTCAGTACTATTTCAGGAATTTTGACACCGAGGATATACCATTAGATTGCAAGAACACTGAATATTGAAATGTAGAGAGCAGGAAAAGGTTTCTGGAATGTCACCTTTAGAAGATTTGAAGGTAACCTTGAAATGCTAGCTGATCTGTAGTGTTCTTTGTCAGTGTAACTATAAATGTTAGCATAGAGTGTCAGTTTTGAACCTTCCTGAGTGTTAATACATCTACTATGGATATACCATACCGAATACATGTATTAGGTTCCAGTAAGGACTTGTGTTCTATTAGGCTGTAAGTGTTAAAAAATATTTACTTTCGTTATAAAGCATTAAACTTTTCACACCTATGAACTATAACAATTTCTTCAGTTACCCATGACAAGTAAAAGGTATATTATATATGTGTTCATAGTCTGAATTTCTCATTAAATGGCTATAAAAAGTTATAATTTTTCATCTTCCAAAACTTCCATCATTGAATTATCAAATCTAATGCTTATTTAATAATTTTTTTCACACATCAGTAATTTCACTGATATGGTTGGTCGATAAAAAATTAAGGAATTACATTGAATACAAATTAATATTTCCTATATGTACATATGGGACTTCCAAAGATAATGACATATGACATTTTGGGGGATCGTATGTTACCATATAAATAATTACTGAGAGTCTTTCATTGAGTAAATTGCATATTTGCACAGACTTCCGTATTTTTTTTGTGTTAAGATATATGATTATTTGGCAATTCAGCAGGACAGTGTATCATCATGAAGTAGTTGTAAATTATCGCACATTGATTTGTCACATAGTCCCTGTATTTGAATGACTCCAAACATTCTGGGTCTGTCATGCATCGCACAGCAGAGTGAAATTAAATTCCTGTTGTAGCTTGTATTGCTCAGATAGTACAAGTAAAATATCCTATGTGATATGTGCCTGTGTCACTTTGATCAGTAGTAAGGGTATGATACAGCTGTACATCAACTGGGGCAATAAAATAGTTACCTGTAATAGTAAGCCCATAACCACTCAATAACAAATCGTGCTCTTCACCTGAAAGCCCCTACAGGGCAAAAAGTCAACAAATTTAAAAAGATCAATTTGTTTATCAACAATCTAACAACAACACTCTTTAGAGTTATGTGCTTCTAGGGATTACTAAAATCCAACTTTATTTTCAGATATTAAAGATAACCAAGTATTCAGAAGATTAAGGACACACAAAATTAGGGAGGTATGTATGGCTTTGTGGTACGTGTTTTTATTTTGAGAGGAAACCTATTTCATCGGTAAAAGTAATGGAGAGATTTTATGTTATGCTAATGGTGGATCTATAAAGCATTTTATTGAACCTGTTACATAATAACTATTACATAAGTAAACCCATAACTAATATCTGGCAGATAAACTGCAAACTCTTCTGAAATTGGACCTCAAAGAACTGGGTTATCTGTGAATATAGCTTTGATTGATGATTCCATGGAGGAATTCCATCTGTTTGTTAGTTCTTCTTGTGTGATTTTGGCTTGATTCACTTATTTTACTATAAATTTGAAATCTACCTGTCTATCTGTCTGTCTGTGCCTCCACATGACTTCATTGTATCTCTGTGTTCTTTGGCAGATCACACTGACTAATACATCTGTTTTGTACTTTCTATTAATTGAAGAATTACAAAATTCTTCAGGGAATATTTGAACAGCATCTCAGACTTGCTAGAATCTTAAGCAGTCATTATTTATAGATTTGCACATGCTGAACCTCTGGGAAACTCTTCAGATTTGAAATTTCTGGTGCCTGCTAGTAGAAGTCAGTGGGTCGATTTCTTCAGGAACCTGTCATTATGAGTTACTTTATGAGGGAGTTTTCATTAAGTTTTGTGTTGCACTTGTTATATAATCAATGAGCACTCCCTGCACATGACTTTCAGTTGTGTAAGGGGTCATCAGATGGAAGCTAAACATTAAATTATCAGCTCTCGGTGTCAGCTCTGATCGAAGAACTCTTCTTATTATCAGCTATATGTGTCAGCTATAATGAGCTATAACATAGCTTAATGAGTACATTCTATTTAAAAAGAAATTCTTCTGGGTTATTTTTGAGTTAAAAGACGCCCTTCTCACTAGGTTTTGGGTGTTTTTCAGGTCTGTGTTTTGTAATACCATTTGAACTGTATTCTCTTAGATTACTTGAACTCTTGTGCAATATGGGTTGATATTTATCTAATTTGACCTACAAGCATGTTTAAATTTACAGACCTCTCAATAGCTGTTATCAGACAAGTGATCAGTACTTCATTAATCTTTGTGGCAGATAGGACTTCATCAAAGTCATGTTTAATAAGCACAGATCATCAATCCCTTACTGAAACAATGATTTAGTAATGGCAGAGATAAGATTTTTGCTGAGTGGAGCTATGGTTCCACTGGCTACAGTCATTGACGTGTACACCAGGCTCTGATCAGAAAAGACAAGGGCTGCATTTGATTTACTGAACATGTACAGGGAATATTGATGTCCATAAGAATGTCAGTGCCCTGTGAAGCGAGGGGCCATTAATTTCTGCACTAAGTGGTTCTTGCAGTTTAACCTTGATTTTAAGACCTGGAAAACAAGGGAAAATTTGTAATCTTCCAAAACAAAAACAAAAAAGAAAAAACTGATTGAGACAGCCTTTACCATTTTTATGAATAAGCAAAATGACTTAATTGGTATTGACAAGGAAGGGTGAATGGGATGACCTTGTTGTCAGTTATAATCAAAAATATGGTATGACCAAATGTAAAAGAAATCAATTTTTAAATTTGCTGAGAAAGGGACGTAGCCTTCGATCATGAAATTAGCCTATGTAAAATTGCAACAGGTGATACTATTTACACATGTTTTATATATTGACAGATCTTGGCAGAATTACAAACAGAAATAATTAATGTTTGGTCAGTATGGAATAATTGATTGGCATGATAAACTGTTCAGGCAAATGTGAATACAACTTAATATAAACCATCCATAATCCTAGCATAAAAAATGTAATCTCAAACAAAATTTGGGTAATTAAATATCATCGTTCAGTTTAACTTTGACTTCATAATCTCATACATAGACAGGTGGTGCCATGTTTTTTTGTGAAAACTCTATGATCAATTACATCTATAGTGTTCTATAGCCATTTCATAAATCTTCCCATTTCTCTACAGGAAAAACTCAATGTTAAAGAAACCAACAATTTACTTCACATCAACTTTTGGGAATCTTAACCCCAGTACCCTGAAAAGTTTATAGCATATGTCTTCCCTCCCTGCACCTGACCATCATAAAGCAATTGAAAAACTGTAAAATAATCTTCCTCTAAACACCCTCACAGTCCAAAAGTAATTTATATTTTTGGGGGAAATAACCAAGAACGAGCATTTTGAAATTTTCAACTTGTGAAATTCACCAATGGCAGATTGTTTGGGCACCATTACATCAAATGCATCATCTTTGATCAATTTTGTCTAAAGCCAAAAATGATGGGATAGGCAACATCTGCAATACATTTTGCAATCTGCAGGCAACAGTCTTTAAAATGTATATACAACTCCTAAAAGCTTTCACCATACCTTCCAAAGATTCTATTCCATGCACATTTCACATAAATTTAAATCAAAGCTTTAGTTCTCAAACAAGCCTTCACCTGAATTCTGGTCCTATCTGTTTTCTGCGAACATGCATTCTTAACAATTTTTCAATAGCTTATAAATAACTCTCATTACATAATTCTTTATAGTGTAACTCTGTAGCGTATGCAAGGTGTCTACCATGACTTATCCTGCAATGATATAAAGCTATTTAACCAAAGCATGGATATCTCACAGACCTCACTGCTCAAGGTCATAAGTACTCAGAGCACAGTACTAAAGTTGCAGCCCTCTAGACTGGCAAGTGGTTGGTGTCTCAATATCACCGACAGTAAAAAAAATTCTTAAAGGGACATTCAACAAACAGACAGACAGGTTGATACAATATCGACTGCCTGAATTATTCGAATCACAGAATTTAAGAAAGAGAAATTTTATTTAATGGTACCAAATGATCATAAGGCAAATTTTAATGGACTGAATCCTTTTCCACTGCAGTATATAAATATTTACTTTTGTGTGGTATCAGCAGTGTGTGACGGAATTTATCGATACAGAGTATCACATGATAAAATACGGTATTTCAGCATAAAGAAAATGAAATTAATGTTGACTTGATAAAAGTCACGCATGGATGTTACTATAGATAAAATAGATACGTGTAACTACACTGGAATCCTAATATCAACTTTGGAGTGTATCTGTACTTGAACAAGAAGTTCAGTAGCACAAATGTGACCTCTCTTGCACTTCAAAAGATTATTTTCCACACTCATGGCCAGATTGCATTTTTGTCCAAAAGATTTACCTGGATTAAACTCAAAAAGAATGAAATTTAACTTCTTGTTCCACTGGGACTATTTTATTCCATTGTACTATAGGATTAAAGTAAAATTGAGTAAAAAGAATACTTTTCAAACCCAGACAAGCCTATCACACAGTCTCATCTTTAGCTGGCTATGACCTCCAAGGTTTCTTTACCCTTGTGTGTCATTGAACATCAAACCTTACACAGGAGTTTTTTTTTCTTAAAATCTTTTTTTTTCAGAACAGCCACTCTATTCAATTTCAAATTCTTAAAAAAAAACCAAAATGATTTGTATTCTTTAGTTTCTTGATCTAAATTTTTTTTCAATTCAAATACTCTTGATAAAATATACCATATTCAGTGTCTGATTTACCTGATAAATATAATGACCAGCAACTTTAGGCCAAAGAAATCCCCCTTTGTCTAGTCTGTTGTGAATTAACCAGAAATCCTCAACTAATGAATTTTCAAACTGACTAAATCCCACTCTGTGATCTTCATGCACTGATACTGCAGCAGGAACACCACACTTTTATACCTGCGGGTTTGTTGTGGGTCTTGAGGCTCCACGCATGGAGGTCAAACTTTATCTCCGCTGTTTAATTACTTCTCGGGTTGTTTTATGTGTGATGAACTGATCTGATAGAGCCAAGAATACCACTCTTTCGAAACTGCTCCATGCATAAATTTAGGGATGAATAGAACCACTTCTTGGTACAAATTTAAGTATGCTTCCAGGGTGGAATGCCACTATTTAGAGGCAGGGAGTGTAAAATGGCCCGGACAGTTTCTCCTGACATCAGTTAAGCCCTGTTAATGGGTATCCAGTGTGTTTATGAGCTGTTGTTTAGTGGGGTCGGGAGATATAATAACAGGATTGGGAGGTAAGGAGGGACCATGTGTACTAAAAATCACCAGGGACCGTAATTAAGGAAGCTCACAATGGACATGGCATCCAGTCATTTAACAGGGATTAGCAGTTTCTGTCTATCTTTCTTTTCATCTTTAACTGCTGCAGTAATTTCCTCCATGTTTTAATTATCTTTACAATCTGGGAAGCAGCATATCCTGTTCTTCATTGCCTACTGCCCTCATGGACCACAAGGCTAACATGTGTAAATGGTCCCAGCAGATTTTTTTCTTTTTAATTTGATTACGCACATTTTGGACCAAAATAGCTAGATATGGAGGATTTATTCAAAGTTAAGTAAATGCAAAATTGGGAAGCTCCAATATCAATAAAATCAACATTGTTATGCTCCATACATTTGCAACTAGAGTTGCTCAAGTTGATCCTTTTATAACTATATATATATATATAGATCTCTTCATCAATTGTTCTTGTGATTCGACGTCAAAGAGCCATTTTGCTAAATTAAGTTTATACTCATGAAAAATATAGAATCTACAGCATATGGACATGTATATGCAATATGTTTTTGCAGTCATTACTTTTTGTATCTAAATTGGCTGAAACCATTCTATCATCTATATAGTGATTTATGATATTCAATTAACTAAGGTAAAAATTGTTATCATATCAGACATTGTTCATTAAGATAGAAAATATGACAAATTAACCATATCCTTTTTCCCTAGAACAAATATTTGATGATTTATGGAAAATCAATTTGTCACACACTGTCCTAGAAACACATGTTCGGTATTTTCCGAAAGTGTCTCCTTGCTATTATGTCATACATTGATAATTTTTCATGGTTAAAATTGCAGAGTGGATAAATTTTCTGAATATTGCAAATGAAATGAATATATTTTCTAAATATTGCAAGACTATTGTAGTCGTAGCGTTATGTTTGGATTTTTTAAATTGCTTTGCTCTGAAAATGCATAATATCATTATAAGTCAAAGTCTTGAGGCAGGCTTTAGTAAATTTACCATAAAAGTTTGGGATACCTTTGTTCATGCAATCATGCTTTTCAGGCAGCATTTTGATACTGCATGTGACCTACATAATTCATTATCACATGACTTTGCACACATTGAGTCTAGAGAGTTTGGGATTTCTTTTTCTCTCCAAATTTATGATGATTAGAGGCCTAGTATTGTTGTTAATCCTTAGACTAAATCTTGAATCAAACTGAAAAGTCCCACATATATATTAAAGGTACTATACCTCCCTCATCGATAGGTTTGTCAGGTGAGCTTTAGGAATTTTGATAACACCCAGTTCCCCGTTCTCTGGAGTTTATCTAACACATGCTCAAAGTTTACAGAGATTTGGCTCTTTTTTTTCTAGATAAAATTTTGTAGAGAAGTTACATAATGCTTCAGATACCATAAAAATATGATAGGATAGTAGCTGAGTAAGCCTGGTGTATGTCAAATTGAAATTGTTTGATTTACTATGATATAGCGATTATAGAAACACAAAGAGGGTGTTTTTCTGCTACATCAAGGATATTTCAGTGAGCAGTTTTATCTTGTAATGTGTGGGGTGGTTATGGTGATTTGGGGATCCTGACTTTAATACAGACTTAATGTGGCCATTTGTTTTCTTCAGTATGCACCATTATTGATTGGATGTGCAGGAAAAAAACTTAAGAGTCATGCCTGCAGATGTAAAAGCCAATGCCAACAGCTGTTGTTAGGAAACCTAATGTCTGGCATGACTCTCTGGCTCTGGCCATTTCTGTCTGTCTTGTAGATTGTTAATGTCTCTTGGAAGAAAAAGCGCACACTTCAGCCAGACATATTAATTACGCTTAATTTGTTGATTGTGACATTGTAGAAATGCCTTTGGGTTTGGCTTAATAACATTTGATTCAGTTTCCCAGGATATTCTCTTCAGAATTCTCTTTGGAGTTATTTTTTTTGTATGACCTCAGCTAATTTGCCTATCCAAGGATGGAATTACTTGTCAGTGTTCGTGGGGATTGCTACACAGGTTGCTAAGAATGATGGTCGATGATTTTGCTTAGAATGATGGTCATTGATCCAGCATATCTCACATTGAAGGTTTATCAACTTATTAGCTGATTTTTACATGAAAAATCAATTTGTCATAATACCTTGTTATTTCCTCTGTAAAGTATTCAATTATGGAGGAAACTATGAATTTAAGAGTTCATCCATCTGTTCACAGAATTAATGACCCAACTAATAAAAAAGACTTTTTTTTGTAGGTTTGAGGCACAGAGACCAGAATGACCAAGGAATAACCCAATGAGGCCCACTACTCTATGGACTCCTAGCTTCATCGGTTCTAGAAAGTCTCCTTGGTTTGCTGACAGGTTAGTGTTTATAAGCCTGTTGCATGTTCATTCTCATTATCTATAAGATATATCCAATACTTTTCACCAGTCATTGACTCTTCAATCTGTGGTTAAGGCTGATCGAGTGGTGTGTTTTTACGCATATTGTCTGATATGGATATGGATCTTTCCTGCTAAGCATTTTCTGTTTTGCTCTGAGTTTTTTTAAGAATCTTTGATCACAAAGTAATTAATTCAGATAGATAAAAAAGAAAAAAGCAACTCTGAGAATCTGTCCCTCAGAGAGGAAAAAAGAAAAGCATGCATGGATCGGGGGAGGGGGGGGGCTTTAAGGACATATGCAATGTACCTTACCTACTGATAATTTTTTTAAAGATATTTTAAATTCAAACTTATGCTACCATTACATGTTCTTAGATAAAAAATCAGCATGCGTTTCCAGGGGTTTTGAAAATATATCAAATTTTGAAAATTTTTGCATTGTTCGAAGAAAAATACAAAAATAACAAAACAAAAATTTCAAATGTCTTTTCATCAAAAATTGTTTTAGAAGAGGTGTACAAATCCATATATAGACATTAAAAATATTGCACACAGGTCCTTCATTTAGTGGAACTCTTCAACTCCAGGGAAGAACCCAATAAAGTTCAAACTATGTTGTGTATGACCTTAAGAGGGGTGGGAAAGGCCACAGGGAGATATGGTATAAAATTCCATTGCAAAAGCTCAAAATCTCATGGCAGCAGTAGAGTTAAAACAGACAGAATCTGTGACCTTGACCTTTGACCTTTTGACCTCAAAATCAGTTTGGGTCTTCTTTAGGCCATAGGGAGTTATGTGAAATTTCATTGCAAAAGTTCTAAGGCTTCTTGGGATATTGCGCAAAAATAAAAGTGTTACAGACAGACAGAAATATAGATGGACAGACAGAGAGGCGAAAATTATTATCCCCAACTTTCCATGAAAATTGGGGATGAAAAAAAAGTGAAAAAACTCTGCATTTTCACTTTTTAATAGTTTGTTCTTTTATTCATGATATACAGTAGAGATAGGCCCCTATATTATACTGTTCCTTGACATGTACATCTGTCCTTATCTTCTGATCTAGCAATTTGGATGCTGATTCCATTGCTTCCATTGTTTGATTCTCTTTGAAGCTGGGGAAGTCATAGTACTAGACATAGCTGACATTGATATACCAGTTATCCTAGATCCCCATTGTAATTACTCTTGGAAGTAAGGCTCAAGAGCAGAATGCAATCCAATTCATAAAATGATACATGTATCTATAATGTATTTTCTTGTTGTCTGGCAAAGATTTGTTTTGTATGAAGCCATTTGCTCCATTCTAGAAGGACCGAGTATCATTTTTAGCATCTCATCCACAATTTTTCCCTATTAACTAATTTCCCTCTTAAAAGCTTGGGAAACACATTTCAGCAGTTTTTGCCTGTGTGCAGTTGGTGTACGGTGTAGGAGGTCTAAAACAATTAGTGGTTTCTGGGAATTGATTGACGTGGCATCTATAATAGTTTCAGAAGTGGCTTACAGGTTGAACTTTGCACTTCTTCACCCTGGGGGAAATGCTTTTCTGATTCTTTCTAAAAATTAGAAATAATGGGTTCGGAATTGGTTTTAGAAAGTCAGGCATCTTTAGTTTTTGCTCAGAATTAGCTAATTTAAAGTTTGAGCTTTTGAAGCTATATGTAAATGCATAGAAGTTTGTTACTATGACTAAGACATTTACAGAGTAAATATCCTGGCCTCGTATCTTTTTTTATAAGATTGAGATTTAACCATAAAAATAACTAGGAATTTTATTCTATGTGCTGGAGTGTTATATTATACAGTGGATTTCAGAAACAATACCTATTACATAAGAGGTCCTATGATTGTCATTGCAATAATCTGTTTTATTTCTTACAAGTGCAGCATGCAGCTACTGTCTGTGTACACATGGGATGCTGTTTATGATAATGATGCAATACATTGTCTCTTCCCTCAGTGAGTAATTATCCAGCTATGTACAGATCGTCCTTTTTCATTGTTTTTGTTCAGATCAGCTGACATATTGCATTGTTGGCAATGTAAGGGGAAATTTGTCTTTATCTGCCTTTCAGTAAGTCTCTTTAGTAAACTAATTAAGCTAAGTGTGTTTATATAGATATTTCAAACATTTCTATAACCTAGCTGATAACGCTTGTTGATTGACATGTCAGAAGGATCAGATTAAACTTACTGCTGAGTCTGCATGCACAAATTTCATACAATGATTTATGTTATAAAAAATTATTGATAAATTATAGGTTTTGTTTTCATGCAGTTTGCTTAATTTATCATTTTTTATCAGATTCATTTTTTGAGAGCCTATCGATTTTGAAATTTTATATCTCAGACAACCTAATTTATCACATTATAAATAATTTTATATGGACACCTCTGTTACATGTATTTTTAGTATATATATGAGCAGTTTTTTTCCTGTAAAAAATAAAGATGATAGAAAGTGCTTTTACAATGGTGATCTCCAGCAGTGAGGTATAAAGTTCATTTGCCTTGTTTGTCAACAGTTCGTCATATGATATATCTGTCAATGCAATGTACACTCAGGATTCCTACATATATAGATACACATAGATACAAACAGGTGTTAATACAAGATGAATAACCAAGAC
Source organism: Saccostrea glomerata (assembly GCA_003671525.1). NCBI lineage: Eukaryota > Metazoa > Mollusca > Bivalvia > Ostreida > Ostreidae > Saccostrea > Saccostrea glomerata. Next base: position 1,203,458 of record PRKT01000116.1, read on the forward strand.
TTTGACATCTTGGCACCTGTAAGCTGCTTGATGCAGCAGAGTTCTGTACCTGCAGGGTATCGATAGTGGACTGGGGTTATTTCCACGCTTTATCTAGATCCGTGAAGGTCTTATCTGGAGGTGTTTGTTTCAGAGAAGGTTAGATACAGATTGTAAACAAGGTGGATGTTGTGAAATCTCCAGTCTTATATTGGCCTTCTTTGTCTGTGGCTAATTGTTGGAGTGTGTGCAGAAGAGATCGCTTGTTTGTAGAGAGGGGACTGTAGGGCCATTTAACACCAAACTGATGATATCTCTAGCAGGAATGGCACAGGAATTTATAATTAGGGGTATACAGGTATACAATAGAGCATGATATAATCCCAGTCTATTGCTCTCCAAAATGATTGATAAAGTGTCGTAATACCCAAAAATTGTGCTCAACGGATTATAAATTCTGTATCTAGCTGTTTACATGGTTGGCATTTGAGGGGGTCGGACTAACTTCCAATAAATAACAGTGATTGGTGTATGAGTATTGATTGTATGGGGAGTTACCGGACAGAGAAAAAGTGAGAAGGCTAGCAGTTAACCTAGGAACTCACAATGTTACAGACATGGAGGATTCTTGTTGGAACTCGTGACATTATGGACATGGGTGATAATATTCTTGTGTGGGCAATTTCTGGAATTTAGTCTTTTGTTGTAAGTTACTTGATCTCCTTGCCTTTTGTTCTATGTTGTTAAACTGCAAACTGAATTCAGTTGAATAAGCTTCGTTTTATTGAAGTTGCTTAAACAAGAGGAAAAAACAGCTGTTCCTATACCCTTGAATAGTGAAAAATTCTCTCTGAAACAAAATTTTACAAAACTTCCCCTAACAGTTACTGTTGATTTACAAGTGTTAGCTGCATATAGCATCAGAGTTAGAGTGCAGTTAGCCTTATTATTGAGGCATTTGCTTTAATTGTTTTGATTCGTTTGTTTGTTTTTTTTTTTTTAGATATTAAAAGTACCATTTAAACTTGAAAATTGCTAGTAATTACCAAAACATATATACATGTATACCAGAAGATGTCAAAATCGGTTTCCTTAAACAAACTGAAACTTCCGGATATATATAAAAAATATTTAAATGTTCTGCTCTGTTTAAATTTATCGGAATGTGTATAATTTATAAAATTGTTTAAAATAAATTCACAGCTTACAAGTTTATAAGATAATGTATCAGATAAGTTGAATTAACATTAAATTTTACATTTTGTATTAGGCTATCTGCTTATCATACCACTAGCAGTAACCACTTTGGATTTTGTTTAGATATGAAAAATGATTGAATATAATTTTGTGAAATCCTTTCAAAGAGTGAAGAAATATGAATTAAAGAAAGTTATATAAAGATATAGGAATTCACATCATTTTAATTTTTGTATTTTTGTCAAATTTTGCTCTGAGTCTGAATCATATTTAGATTGTAAACATTTTTCAACTGTACAGAAAGGACTAGATCAGATATTGTGGATGAATTGACCTGTGGGGTTATTAGCTTCATATGACAAGTCTATGTAAATGAGAAATGATGTAAGGGTGATTAACTTTTGTGTAATGTACTACAGAGCAGTGGCCAGTAATTAAGGCCATCATTACCAGTTTCGTTAACCCGTTAGCCTGGCCAACAGATGGTGGCAGGCAGCGGATCTCCTGTTGTCAAACAAGTTCACTAACCCACAACAGCTTCACTTTAAAGCAATCTTGAATTTTCTTGGCATCACTGTGAGTTGTAATATGATAATATTTAATAAGCAAGATAAAAGCTTCCAGTGTGGAAATATTGCTGATTGGGTTAGTTTAGGTTAATAGATATATATAGTTACTGTATTTATAAAACTGGAATTCGGTCAAGTAGTGTGTTTTGTTTAAACAGCCGTTTTGATGCCTTTGAGTTGGAGGTGAAAGTCAATATCTGTTAGCATGTGAAGGGGGTCAGCCGGGACTGGGGATTTCTGGTGGAGGGATATTGATTAGAGGCAATTGATGGAATGAAGTGATAGTACTTAATTATTGACAGACCATTTACAGTAGCTTTGTGTATTGGCCTCACATTATAGGTTTGGCAATAGCAGGCCCCATCAATAATGCAGACGAGGGTACAGTTACAAATGTGTATTGTGTTATTCTGTGTTGTGGCACCTAGAAGAAGTTGGCTCAGTAGTCACGTATAATTGGGCTACAGACCCCATTCTGAAGGTCTAATGAGAAGAACCTTGGGAATAAGATCAATACTGACTACAATAGTCTTAATGCTATAGTTCAGAAATTGTCAAAGTAGGCGGTTACATATCTGCAATGTTTATTTGTCATTTAAATGACTGTGTTGTAGAAACATAAAAAACATTCTCCTTAGAGAGACAAAGATTATATTTAATTCATAAATACCAGTAAATGTGGTTGGCAATATTAATTACGCCAAACTTCCTCAGTGGTTACCAAAATATATACAATTCATTTAAATTTTAGAAAATAAGATATGCCCTAGAGCTCAGTAAAAAAAAAAGTAACTGATGATTGATAAAACCTGTAAAAAATTTGCACTAGATATATATGCACATTCTTATCCTGCAAAAAAACTTGTAAATTAAGATGAGTTATCTCTCCTGAATGTTTTGAGTCTGTACACCTTGCATTCCTGAGACAGGTAAACACTGGATACCTGGAGGTGGGGCAATATTTGTCACCTGTGATCGTTACAGGTAAGAAGATCCCATTGAAACAGAGTGATGATGTATCAGAAATTGATCTCCCCAGTTAACCTATCCAGTCATCCGTGACTGACTGTACATCTGGATCAGTGACCTGATTACTGAGGTGTAAACTGTAAATAAATAAATGTCTGCACGGTGTGTGTCATTAGGCTGCGATAATGTACTAGCTGTTACAGTGAAGTAGTTTATGTACAGGACTCACTGTTACATAACAACTATGCCGATGTGAGAGGGTTCTTATGTTTAGATGACTTGGTCAGGACAAATATAGTCGTATAATTGTTTTTGTGTAGTTATGTTGGGTATCTTAATTACATTACATAATGTCAGGTTGGTTTCTTTTTCCATTGTTTTGCATGCTTATGTAAATGACAAAGTAAACTTAATGAATAAAAAAATCATTGATATTGAATATTTTTCTTTTTTAATGACAAAAATGGTAATATCTCATATCCCTTTATCTTTACAGATATGATGTCACAGACTTTGGTGGAGACAGTGTCTATAAATTATGAGGATTTTAACGACAGCTTCCTGACCTGTGGCACCTGTCTGTGTATCTATGACGCTGTGGAGCATTCCCCCAAACTGCTGCCATGCTCCCATACTGTGTGTAAGAACTGCCTAGAGAGGATCGTGGAAGCACAAGTCCATGACACTGGCTATTTCCGATGTCCGATCTGCCGAGAACACATCGGTATTCCTCGAGGCGGTGTCGTAGCATTTCCACCTAGTTACATTGTGAATCAGCTGTTAGATTTGATGCAGCAGCAGCGCCGTGACGTCATACCCAAGTGCTCAACACATTCCACTCAGGAGCTGCTGTTCTGTGAGACCTGTGATTCTGTATTTTGTACCCAGTGTAGTGGGGGTCAGCATAACGGGGCAGGGGCTAGTCAACACACTGTGATTCCATTCTCCATAGCCATAAAAAGGATGTCGGAAATACTCCTGTATAAAGCCCATCTATGTATCAAAAATCTTAACCATGCATATGACAATGTTTCTGCTGAAATGCAACTTTTAGAAAACTCTGTAGAAAAGACTGTAGAGTCTATCAACAGATCATTCCAAGATATTATAGCCATGGTGGACAAACGCAGGCACGACTGCCTACAGTGGGTACGCAAAATACGAGAAGACAAGCGGAAGATTTTACGTGAACAACTGGATTTGATTCAGGCTGAAAAAGACAGGGTACAGAGTGATTGTGATGGACTACAGTTCCAAGTGGAGGTCCGAAACATTACAAAGAAAATCGGGGATCTCAACGAGAAACTAGATGCAACAAATACTCTATCAGAACCAAGAGAAAATTCCTTCATGAAATATGAATTCAAACACAATAGCTCAATGAGGGAAATTAGCAAGGCCTTGAATGAGTTTGGTAAAATTAACACTAGCACAACTTTCCCTGCTTTATGTTCAGCAAAAACAGGGGAGGCTATTTCTCACCTCAAGTCCTCCATGACAATCAACACAGTAGATTACCATGGTAACCCCAGAACTAGTGGCTCTGACCCTGTGTGTACAGAGGTACGCACAGAGAAGGGAGAACTCGTGGAATCAAAAGTCAGGGATAGAGATGATGGCTCCTATGAAGTGCAGTACGTTCCACCGAGGGCAGGAAAGGTGAAAATTTTTGTCAGTATTTTCAACCGACCAATCAAAGGAAGTCCCTATGTGGTGGATGTCTCGGATCACATAAATCCAGTGTGGAAGTTAGGGTCTCGGGGAAAGGGGGAGGAGAATTTTGTTCAGCCGGTGAGAGTAGTGATGGACAGTGAAGGGACTCTGTTTGTTTCTGATACGGGTAACAGTAGAATTAAAGTCATTAGTAGCTCTGGTGAAGTCATCAGACATATTGGCCCCATGGGGCTGGAGAATCAGGGAGGCACTGGTTTGGCCTTGACCCCAGAGGGCAATATAGCAGTGGTCAACTGGAGGACCAAGACTGTCTCCATAGTGACCAAAGAGGGTGAGCTAGTCAACAAATTCACATGCTCCGATTTCCAGGAGCCAACTGAAATTGCCGTCAACAGTAGAGGGGAAATCATAGTAGCAGATCATGGTGCCAACAAAATGTTCATGTTTGATGCCAGTGGTAAGCCCCTTACTACTTTTGGAGGGAAAGGAGAAAAAGATGGACAGTTTAAGGTTATTTGTGCCATAGCTGTAGGCAAATGTGATGAAATACTAGTCGCTGACCATAGAATACAAATTTTTAGCAGAGATGGCAAATTTTCTCGCTCAATTCCAGACCAAAAGAAAGGGCAATACAGTGGCCTAGTGGTAGATGCTGGCGGCCACATTTTGGCCACAAAAATTGAAAAAGGAAAGAGTTTTGTGCAGGTCATGAACTCTAGTGGAAAGGTGATGTTCTGTATTGACAGCAACAGTGATCGATTGAAGCGCCCAAGTGGCCTGGCAACTTCACCAGATCACCATGTGTATGTCGTTGATCTTGGCAATGACTGTCTAAAGAAATATCGTTACAGATAGACACCTCCTCTACAAGGTAATAAAAGCATGCTAATTGGAATATCTACTAGTGGAAAGCAGAGAGCAATTAGTGCAGATATTGACAATTGTCTTGTGTCATTTTGAAAACTGAAAATTGCAAGAGAAAGATATTTTCATTACATACATTTTAATGGCTTTTAAGTCAGAAAAATTTATGACTTTCATTTGATAAAAACTCAATTAAGCATTTATTCAATACATAAAGGTATGTGTATTTTAATCCTTTCTTTGTAGATGAAAATAAAACCCACTAGCCCTAAATACACTTTGGAACAGTTCCTATGACCAAGCAATCAGCACCATGTGATATAATAGTGAAATCCATTCCTACATTAGGAAGAATAGCTAACAAACCCAACCTACAGAAGAAAACCAGTGCAATGACAACGTGTTTCTCACTCAAGAGTGTAAGACTGAAAGTGAAAGTTCATGTGATAACGACTTCTAGGAGACAAAGTTTATATGAGTCATCCCTATATGCACATATTTTCATTTTTATGTATGGAAATGATATGACATAAAATATGATGCAGATAGCATGCTCTTTAAATTTTTCATCTATATTTTGGCTTATAAGCATACAGTAATTAAGGAAAATTGAAGAATTGTGAAATTACAAGTTATCCTAAACCTCCAACTACTTAACAATGTATACATTCTGTGTGTATTCAAAAGCGTTATAGACAATCAGCCAAGTATTATGCATTGACCTGTAAGTTGAACGTAAGTTTGTTCTGTCAGCCATCACCAATCATCATTTCTATCAAGCTAAATCTGAGTACCTACAAACTTCTTATGTGACCAGCTCTGTATATATAATCATGTATTGATGTCTTACACTGGAGGCCATTCTTTTAAACATTCGTCATTGAGCTCTGTTTTAGATAATATGTAGATTATTCTCATCATCTCAAATTGATGTGATGTTTACATATTTTTTAAGTGAATGACAAAAGTTTTGGACTTTTGGCTTGATTGTTTACTATGGGATAAACAAGCTGCTTGATTTAGATGTTACTTGTTGCACTGCTGTCAATGTAAGAATCTCCAAATCAACTTTGTCCATTTTAACTCTAAGGAATGAGTGATGTATATTGATATTTATATTTTCTTTATTTCTGGATTGTGTTAAATTTGAAGAAGATTAACTTTTGTATGTATGAATCGGGTCAATATGTGCCAACCCATGAGCTCCTTATAAGTACATATGTATGTTTGGTTTCTTTTGTATATCGGGGAGAAAAAATAAATTGTATTTCTACATCCATTGAATAATTTTAAGCTATGAAAAATAATGAGATAAGAAATCGTAGAGTTAAAAAAAATTCTGATGTACATGAGAGGATATACGGTATGCATGCAAAAGTCAAGTGATATTAAAAAAAGTTGTCAAGAAAGATAACTGTCAGTGTTTTAAATTTTGTAGCAATTGTGTAGAAACTGAGAGACTGAAATAATGTTTTAGAATATTAGCAACATTATGACAATAAATGCCACAAACAATGACCATTGAGTACCATGACAGCTAGGAGCTAAAAGGAATAACTGATTTGGCTTATTGTTTCTTGATATGGTGTAACTATTTTTGAAACTATATCCTCATTTGTTTAACTTTTAACAAAAACAAATAATTATCTTTGATAAAACATGTAATTTTTTTTTAGAATCATTTGATGCAGAATTTCTTAGCTGTTAGGATTTTTGAAATAATTTTACAAAAACTATTTATACAATGTTCTTTAGATTTAAATTTTAATTTTTTAGATTATACTGTGCTTTACAAAAAGTTTAGTTAGAATCCATATTCACATACTGTGAGTTATAATTTGGATTTTGTATGAAGTTGGAGTGGTTATCTTGTATAACAGTTTTGTTGTTTGAGTTCAAAGTATTACTGTTTTTGAAAGATAATGCTTCTGCTAGCATATTTCCTGTAAGATGTAAACTGCCATGAAAAAGTTATACAAGCATTTCCTTATATTTACACATGAAAATAAAAAAAACCCATGAAAATGATCATGTCTTTTGTTCTTTAGCTCTTTCTCTATTTTATAAACCTAAAATAAACAACCTAGGCTGTTTAAAAAAATTAAGATTTCACAGAGGCCACCCTCAAAATGAATTTATTTTTGTCTTCTCCTTACTGACTAAAAGCAATATGAGCTGCATTTTAAAAAAAAATATTTTGCTGTTAATATGTGTTAATCTGATAAATTTATATGTAACTTAAACCTTTATGATCAATTAGACTAACATAAAGCAGAAAAAGACTTCTAAATACAATTCAATACACAGTTTAATATAAGAAATAATTATTGTACAGGATGACAATGGTGTAATTTTGATACAATAGAAGCTTATAAATAGTTCTTACATTACAAATATGAACTACATAAGTTCATTATCATGATTGTTTTCTGCCATTGAAAAAGTTATTTACAATTTTGCAACAAAAAATTCCGATATCAAAGTTGCAGGTCATATTGCTTTAAAATAAAAAAAAAGATGTTTTTGTGAAACACTGATTGCCCCAATATGGCAACATAGTGAAGGTTAAACTTTTTTAAAATGCAAATTAAATATGCTGGTTCCCAAAGTAAGGTCTTCTCATAAGAAATCCAAATTGTGAAATATGAAAGCCCGAGCACCACTTGTTCAAAAGTTATGGTCAAGGATAAGTTTTTGAAAAGTAGGTCAAGGTCAAAGTTGTTGGTATCTAAAGAAAGGTATTGTCACTAGGATTACATATACATGTGAAAGCCCTAGCACTATAAACTGTTCAAAAGTTACAAAGTCTACAATTCACACATTCAAAGTCAATAATTTAATAGAATATTTTGATCTTGAAAAAATTATGAAAATATTTTTAAATTAACTGTAATAGATGGGAAAAGTGTCAGCCAGACTGTAACTCGAATCTGGGACCTTCTGCTAACCGTGAGAATGCTCTAACCTCTGAGCTACCGGGCTGATGATGTGCCGTTACACTCTTCCTTTTTCTTGAGGTTTTCCATTCTGAAAACCTCACAGAGACTCTTTGAAGAAAGAGTAACATTCTTTTAAAAGTAGGATTTTTACCCCAACACTTGAAAATTCAGAAAGAATTGCCTTGTATCAGTTTATGCAATCAGGTCATGACCTTGACCCAAAGTTATTTGATCAAGTTTCACTTAATTAAGAAAAAAATTGTTTAATTTCTGTGTTAACCTCTCTTGTCATGGAGAGCATTAGAGGATCATATACTTATCATTCATATATATTGCATAATTATGATTTATGGTGTGCATTGATCAAGGTCCTATGTCATTCTATCAAGTTCAAGGTCACTAGGAAAAAAAATTGTGTCTTGTCTATACATGTACATGTAACTTTCCAATGGAGATTAATTGGTAGTTTATATTTGGTACCAAGATTGTTTATATGAGGATGTGTAACTATGCTTAGCTCAAGGTCACTGACAGAAAAAAAATAGATATTTTTTTCTGGATTACAATTAATTTTTCTTTGGAGAAACATTTGAAATTCTAATACTACATAAAAAAGTTCCTTATGACCTGAAGATGTGTCATTTGATCAAGAAAAAAGTCATTTTTGCTAGCTGTCCTTACCATGTTTTGTAACAGAGAATTATTGCATTTGATACGAAGGTTAATTTAATGTATTGACACAGGTCATTCCAGCTAGCTTTCTCACTGCAAACAAATTGTTTTATTTGTGTTCTATTCTATAACTTTCCAATGGAGGCTCATTGGGAGTTGATACTACATGTATATAGATAAAAATTTTCAGGGCATAAAACTTTATAATGATCTAACTCAAGCTCGATCATTTTGATAAGTAAATTTGAGATCAATTAATGGGAGAAAAAGTGCACATGAAATAATATATGCATGCATCTCCCTTACCAAAGTAAAATTATTGCAGCAATATTGCTGCTATATTGCGGCAACATTGCGGCAACACATTTTTGTCACCAGAAACAAGCTTTTTGGGTTAGTGAAATATCACCGCTAGCGGCAACAACTTCTGGTGACATTCTGGCAATACTGCCAGAAAAAATGAAATATCACCGCTAGCTGCAACAACTTCCGGTGACATTCTGGCAATACTGCCAGAAAAAAACTTTCTGGCAACATCTAGGATTACCCATGAGCCATTTGTTGAGCATGCTCAGTCATTTACTTCCTCTTTTTAAATAAAGTGGAGGGAATTCAAAGGCAAGCATGTTTTGCTTCATTACTGACTTGTATCAAGTTAATTAGAGTTGTTAATTGTGTACAGTGGGATTAGTCAAGATGAGTAGTAAGACTGCATAGTGTGGAATGACTAGAAAAAAGAATTTAAGCAGAATTATAGGAATGTGTACTCTGTTTCCATATCATCAGACTTGGTGAGTCAAAACCAATATTCTTTTTGAGATGAATGATTCAATGGAGATAAAATTGGAAAAATTATATGTGTTTCAATTAGTGCTTGTGATGCATGCATACTAGACTTGTATGTCTATATATCCTAGAGTAGCAGGAAAAGATGAATTAAAGCATGTTATTTGAAAATTAATGCAGAGTTGCTGGACATTTTCACAGTGGCATATTAATATTGTTTCTATAAACATTTTTTATGCGCCCGTCTCGATAGATCGGGGGTACATATTGTTTTTGTCCTGTCTGTTTGTTTGTAAACTTTAACCTTCACCATTACTTTTGAACCAATGAGAGCTGATAAAGATTTCATATTTGGTATGTCTACTCCACTAATTAAGTTCTTTCAAATGACATCAAGGTCAATGACCTTGTGACCTTGACTGTGACCTATATGCTAAAAATAGCTTTTTCGAATATTCATCATAACTTAAAATTAATGAAAGATAGAGACTTTATATTAAGTATGCATAATTCACTAATTAAGCTTTTTCAAAAGACACCTGAAGGTCAATGACCTTGAGACCTTGGCTGTGACCCATATCCTTAAAATAGATTTTTTGAACCTTGGACATAAATCTTGAGCCATAAAAGATAGAGAACTTGTATTAAGTATGCACCCTTCATTAATTAAGCTCTTTCAAATAACACCAAGATCAATGACCTTGGGACCTTGACTGTGACCATATACTTAAAATAGATTTTTTGAAACTTCGACATAACTTTTGAGTCATAAAAGATGGAGAATTCATATTTGGTATGCACCCTTCACTAATTAAAGTACCAAGGTCAATGACAATTTGACCTTTACTGTGACCCATATGCTAAAAATAGCCATTTTGATCCTCTGCCATAAATTTTGAACTATAAGAGATAGAGACTTCATATTTAGTATGCATACTCCACTAATTAAGTTCTTTCAAATGACACCAAGATCAATGACCTTGTGACCTTGACTGTGACCCATATGCTATAAATAGCTTTTTCAAACTTTATTGCCACCAGGCGCACAGTGTTTCACAAACATATCTTGATTTTCATTATGATGATCAACATAATTTTCTATCTGTTCAAAGAATAGCAGAAGTAGCTATTTCTTATTGACCCTGTGGCTTGCTATTGTTTGTTATATTCCTCAGCACAGTTTGTTAATTGTTAGATTGATAGATCATTATTTCTATTAAATACCAATTTATATCTAACTTACATACGAAAAATGATATTGCCGCAATATTGCGGCAATAATGCCGGAAGATGTTGCCAGAAGAAAAATATTTTGGTCATGATTTGCAGCAATATTGCCGCAACCCCTTTCTGGCAATATTGCCGCAAAACTAATTAACATACGAAAAACGATATAGCCGCAATATTGCGGCAATAATGCCGGAAGATGTTGCCAGAAGATCAATATTTGGGTCATGATTTGCAGCAATATTGCCGCAACCCCTTTCTGGCAATATTGCCGCAAAACTAATTAGCATACGAAAAACGATATAGCCGCAATATTGCGGCAATAATGCCGGAAGATGTTGCCAGAAGATCAATATTTGGGTCATGATTTGCAGCAATATTGCCGCAACCCCTTTCTGGCAATATTGCCGCAAAACTAATTTACATACGAAAAACGATATAGCCGCAATATTGCGGCAATGTATTGCCAGAATGTTGCTGCAATATTGCGGCAATAAAGCCAGAAGATGTTGCCAGAAGGTCAATATTTTGGTAAGGGAGCTGTTCCATAACTTTATAATATGGATAAGGATCAGACATTTATACTGAACACAAATATAACTTATCTTTTGAAGACAGATCATGACCTTGACCTAAGGTCATTCCAGCAAGTTCATTGGAAGAAAAATTAAGTTAATTAATTGTATGTTATTTTACATCTCATTCAAGAATTATTGAACTCAGAGACTCTGAAATTGGTAAAAAGAAACAATTTATTTCTTGAAAAATGTTCAATAACATCTAAATCAAATATATTCTAGTATATCAAATATATTCACAGCGCATAGAAACTATATGTGATTTTGCGCTATATAAATTAATAAAATAATAATAATACTCTGTCACTTTCTAAGAATGAATTTGAGGTCATTTATTTTGTGGGAGGGATTAATATTTGATTATTTAATTTGATTTATTGTAATGTTATTTATTCTTTCCACTTTTAAAAATTATTTTGATAAAAAAGCCTTCATATAAAATTATCTTAATAAGAAAGCATTTAAACTATTACAAATAGAAACATCTTCGTACGACTTAATGTTTATTGTTTTGGAAACGAAACCGGAAGTGCAAGAAATGAAAAGTTTGCTGAAAAGTTAAATCAAATTATTCAGGTAATTGGTCATTTACATCTTGGTAAAGCATATTTATACATATTTAATTGTTTTAAAGTTTAGTACTCATGAGATACATTTTATTTTGTTGTTTTAAAAAGAATGTAATCCACATCTGCGGTGGTTGGCTCAAACCATTTTACTTTCACGTTTCAAAATCCATTTCAAGTCAAGTAAATTATTTAAAAAATTAAGATTTCTTTCACTAAAAATGAGTGCTTAAGTGAATGTGTGAAAGAAATGAATTTTTTTTTTGCTTTTGCAGTTAAATGTAGATCTTGTTTCAAGATGCATGAGTTGTTGGCCAAAGTTCTAAATGACAAGGATTTATCAAAGGCTGGAGACCTGTTCTCATTGGAGGATCATGAAATAAATGGTGACATTAGCACTGCTCTGAAAAAAATAGGGGACATAATTGATACAGAGGACTATGTCTCTAACGATAACGACCAGAGTGTGGTCGAGATTTGTATCACTCGGGTCACAACAGCCATCAGGTGAGTCAGACTTGTCTTAAATTTTTAATTTTCTCGTTTCACTTACCAGTACTAAAGCCAGATTTCTTATTCTCTGTTTGAAATACCCACTGAATAGAAATGTTATTACATGTATATTTAAATCCATGTCTATTTTGTCAACAGAGAGATGGATACAATAGAGGAACACTCGTCAGGTCTGGTGCATCTCTTGCAGTTGTGTCAGCAACACAACCTTGACCCGGTCAGCCAAGACAAGGACCCTCCCCACGCCAAGGTGGCCTCAGACATCATGAGCTGTCTGTTTATGGTAAGAAAGAGCTCTAAAAAAAAAAATAAACGAGATAAGTGAAAAGGTGTGACGAAGGCTAAGTGAGAAAAAAGAAATTAAGAAATTAAAAAGAGCTCGGAAAAAAGAGATAAAGGAGATAGGTGAAGAGGTGTAAAGAAAGCTTTGTGAAAAATTCAGGTGTAGATAACTGACCTGGTATTTGATTTCAGCACTATGGGAAGTGTAAGGTAATGACAATGGCGATTCCGGTGGTGGTCAATTTCCTCAGCAGTGACAATAAGGAGTTGAGTCGCAATGTCTCCAGTTATCTGTCCTTGGCAGCACTAGACAACGCTGATCTCCTGGCCAAACACATGGAAATCATCCTTAACAGCATGTTTAGAGGTTTGTACAATGCAGAATAGGATGACAAAAAAAGTTCTTCAGGAAATGATTAAGATTTTCTGTGTGATATTGAATTTTTAACACTGAAGATGGCTTGGTTAAATGTGAGAAATAAATCTTTGGGGTTATTTTACATCAATTCTTCAGTTAATCTGTTTTTCACATTGCTTCTGTAAATTTTTCTGTGAGTAGAAAAATAATTATTTATAGATAAATGTGTATGATTGGGAGTTAAAAAACTGTGAGGATACAATGCATTGAACGAAAATGACATGTCACATTCCAGGAATAGAATGTATAGTACAGTTAAATGTAAAGGACGTTCTGTTAGAGAAAAATCTTTTCATCATATATATATGTCCTTTCAAGGCTTCAAATTTTGAGAAAAAAGAAAAAAATGATGAATAGAAAACGACTCTAAGAAGCATTTAATAAAAAAAAAAATTTTAAACAAAAGAATGTAATTAAAGTAGGAATTTATTTTTTTATTTTATGTGCTTAAGATGATTATCTACTCTCTATTTAATTTTCTTTTAAAGGAAACTACATTCTTAGCACAGTTCTTCCTCAGATCTATGCCCAGAATAGTGATCCAATCATTGACTGTACAGACAGACTGATGGACATACTGGATCAGTGTGACGTGTCAGAGAGAAGTAGTCTGTGTCAGGTGTTCTCCATGGTGGCCAAACATAAACCACAGGTAAACAATAATGGGAACAGATGAATATAAGGCCAAAAAAAATTAATCAATAGTTTCTCAGGCACCGCCACATCAGTTCAAAAACGGCCGCATTGGTCAATTTTATTGACATATTGAAAAAGGAAATAACTCAATTTTCTATTTTTCCAAGTTGAAAAAGAAAATCGAGTTATTCCCCTTTTCATAAATGCTACTTAAGAAAGATGATTTTATTAGAAAAACAGTATATTTCTTATAAATCTAACATCTAAAGTATTTTATCAGTTAACTTTTAAATAAATGTTTGGAATAACATTATTTAAGGTTGAATACATATTATAACTAATTTCAGAAAACAAAACTTAAGAATTAATAGATAATCTGGCTCAACTGTTCTTGTGAAGAAGATTTAAATAACCACAATCAATTTACAATATTTCTACCTTATCTCCCTGTGATAACAGTGAAACCTGCCTATTCTGCCATGCAGAGAAAGACACAGAGACAGGGTGGCAGATCATTCAATATAGAGAACACGGAGTAACGAATTTTATGCTTTAACTTTTAAATAAATGTTTGGAATAACATTATTTAAAGTTAAATACATATTATAACTAATTTCAGAGAACAAAAATTAAGAATTAGAAGATATTATCATTTCATTGAACCAATGGCTTTAAAAAGTTGTAAAACCTGCTTCAAAGAGAAAAGCATGCCTGCCGCATTGAATTTTGAATTTTTTGGCCTGAGAAACTATTAATTAATTTTTTTTGGCTTAAGAGGCACATCTCATAAAGTTAGCTGCAGAACTGTAGCTCTCTGCTTGAGAAAATTCGGACAGACAAAGCAGAGAGCTACAGATCCAAGCATTGTAAAAACGAACGATTTATACTGTCAATTTTTTGTCCCTCATTTGGGGTATTATTTCTTGTTGTTTATACTTTTCCCAGCTTTATAAATGCTATCTAATAATTAATCACACATTCAACTCCAAATCCTAATATTTTATTAACCTTTCAACACTAACAAAAGGCAGTTTGTGGTTATGGAACTCTTTTATACCAACACTACAAAACTATGCAGGACTGTTTTGGTAAACAAGGTAAACAAAGTACATGTATCAAAAATAAAAGTTAAATATATATGATTTATAATTGGGTACCAATCTAAAAGATACAGGAAGCATAAACAAGAAATAATACCCCAAGTGAGCGACAAAAATTGGCGGCGTATTAAATCGAAGGTTTTTACAACGCTTGGATCTGTAGTTCTCTGCTTTCTCTGTCCAAATTTTCCCAAGCAGAGAGCTACAGTTCTGCAGCTACTCATAAAGTATGACAGAATAAGTAAAATCTATGTTCATTATTGAATATTAGGAACAAGTGCAATAAAAAATGTTACTACAATTGGGAACAGTGTGTGGGACAAAACTTTAAATTCATGCAAATTTCTAGGGATCAACTCTGTAAAAAAGTCTATTCAATAATTGACTAATTTCATGATCAAACATTCTGTATGAAACGATGCACACATTTGGAGTTGTGATTATAAATTTATGATAACAAATAAATATACCAAGTTTTCACTGAGCACAATTTAGCCTTTCAAATTAAATGCACAAAATATTTAACATTCCTGATTGCTTTTTGTGCAGTAATATTTTTAAATATATTTTTCTGTAGAAATTAGAAGCACATATTCCTAAGCTTTCTGAGTACCTGTCCACATCAGTGTTAGCTCCCCTTATTTTGGTGATGTTTGTTGACATGGCAATAGCCAATCCAAGCCCCTTTGTCAGTTATGTGTCGGTGCTAAAAGCCTCGGCAGAGAAGCAGCCTATACATCTGATCCATGTCATTCAGATCATAGGAGCTGTCGGAACAATTAATGAGGTAAGGAACATCATTCTGTTTTGTCATTTTATCTCTTAACAGCTTTAGACTGTGATAGCTGTTATAAGGTACAACAGATACAAGATAAACCTGTACTTTTAGGGTGTGATAAGACAGCTCCATCTGCATACATTTTTGAAAATAGATAAAATCTAAAAGAAAAAAAATGGACATAAAAGTATAATAATTTAGCAAGAACTTATGAATTATACAATTACATTGAGTACTCCTTGGCTGGTATACTGTACCTTTGATTCTTTGTTTTACAGGAGCAGGCCCAGCTGAGCATGAATTACTTTGTGTCCAATCTAACCCAGACTGACCAGGCCGTATTGACGGTCATTCTACAGGAAATTAAGGCCCTCAGTATTAATCACCCAGAACTACTGGCCGATAACATGGACAAAATCAGTAAACTCTCCCAGAATGGCTCCAGTGCTGTACGCATCCTTGTACAACAGCTGAAGGATGATAACAAAAAGAGGCAAGGCTTTCTATATCTTACATGTAATGAATCCTATTGGCCATGTTCAAATTACTTCCCTTTTGTAAAAGAGGATAAAAATAATATATCATATGGGACAAGAAAAGTAGCTTCAGTAAATGTATTAACAGGAAATGCACAGAAAATAATTGTTTTATAGAGAGAAATGTAAAAAGGATATGTATAAGTATTCTTTCTTTCTTGGATAAGAATCATCAAATAGATGTCTTCTTTTGCTCCATTTATGGAGTTGGTCTTCAGTATTTTGTATAGGATATAAAGACTTGCCACAAAACTGCAAGACTTAATACATTTTTATAATACGGTAATCAATCTAAATGTCTTCTAACTCAGTTTGAAGTGGTGAAGTAGGTCCCTTTAATATAGAGTCATTTCAGACAACAATGTGACTCAGATTAGCACTTTTCCAATGGGCTTCTTGTTTCTTCAGGTACAACATAAATATTCTTGGTTAGGTGTATGGTTTCATGTAACATGAGTTTACCCTCTTACAGGTCTAGTACTATAGATAAGGACAAGGAGATGAAGTCGGTATCCAGTCAAACTGAGGGGGCGGTGACAGTGATTACTGTAGGGAACCCCCCAAACTCGGCCAACCCTAATGGTATCACGGTCCGACGCATGAATATACCCTCCAGCAATATGTCTAGTGAACAGAGTCTCGGCAAATCATCCAGGTATGTCTAGTAAACAAACAGTAAGCAAATCAAAAAGTTAAAATATGTCTTATGAACACAGTATCGTCAAATCATCCAGATAAAAAACTCACTTAAAAATCAAGAAAAACAAATTTTAAAATTCCACTTCTCTTAGTTTTCCCATGCCAAGGACTCAAATGAGCTTAGTTTTACAGAGATTGCAAAGTGAACATACTGTAGTTTTTGTGCACAAATTGAGCATATGTACCATTTACTTCTTTTGGCTTTGTCATCTGTTGTTACCAGTAATGGATGGCTTTGTCATCTGTTGTTACCAGTAATGGATTGATTATTTTCTCCAATCTGACAGAACCAGCGTGTCTACAGGTCGCTATGACAGACCGGTCAGTCCAGCGTCCGTCTACACGGACAGAATGTCCATGATGAGCTCCGTCAGTAGTCAGCATGGACCCTCAGTGAGTACAAATTCTCAGTAATTAGTTGATAAGACAATTCTCAGGTAAGCTTGGACTTTCAGTAAGGCATGGCATTCTCGACGTTACATAATTAGCTTCTGAAATTTACACAACTTTCCTTCACTTTTGAAATATACATGGGATAGAAATCGGTCGAATGCCAACTAGTGTAGCAAATGGCTAATTAAAAGTTCTCTCACGGCACAGAGGCGGGGCTTAAGTAGTCTTATCATTGTTAACAACAATTTAAATGGTCTGATGTTATTAATATCTTAACCAATGAGAATCTATTTGCCTTTTCACAGACACTAATTACGTTGCGACCAGAATGCCACACCTTACTGTAAGTCCAAGCTTACTTGAGAACTGTTCTATTGATCTTTGTTTGTAAATGCCAAATTAATGATGAGGTTTTTAAAAATGGCTTATACTACAATGTCATGATTTTAACATTGAGACTGTAATAGGTTTTTACCATATATTTGTTTGTAGGTCGAGTCTATGCGTGATGGTGTACAGCATTTCTGTGACAAGCATTTCAGTACGATCCGCAACTTCATCATGAACATATCAGCTCGTATTCCTCTTCCAGAAGTCTGCAGTGTCATTAGTAATATTGTTTTTGATCCTGATTATTTAATTGATAAGGAACTAATGCTACCATTTTTAGAGTAGATTATAATGTTTAATGATTAGTAGATGGTCAACACTATATGTATGTGTATTTTTCAGATGGTCGTCACAAGCGATTCCTGAGACTCAGTTTCCTTTGTGGTGGTAAGGGAGATCAGTGTATTTATAACAAATCCTACTTCACACTGGACACAAAGCTCCCCAAAACGTGGATCCACCTTATGTTTCTCTCTACGCAGGTTAGATTATAGTCTCAGTAATGGAGATCAGTATACATAATACCAACTTGTATTGGGTTAAAGACAGAGAATATTCTTTTGAGGATAGCATGAGTAGTATTTTATGGAAATATTTCCATGTTTAACAAGAAATATCTTCACACGGAATGAAATGTATCTATTTTCTGCCAAATACCTCAATATATAAAATAGTAAGATGTAAATTTATAACTTGTATTATTCAGGCCAAAGCAGCATCAGCATTAAGTCAGCATGACTACAGCATAAGTCGACTCAAGACGTGCTGGGACTCCCTACAGACAGACAGATCAACATGGAGTTTCCTAACTCTTGTCACCTCTTCATTCCCATCAGCAAAGGTCAGTTCTACATATAATACACCCTTACAGTCTTAATTTTTGTTAAAAGTTTTGATTCCCTACTCTTTCTTCAAAATATTCCTGATAGTACCAAGCATCATGCATAACTCAGTAATGGAACCATAAAAGAAAAGCATAACTTATAAAAATTTTATTTCAAATACAGTTTATCCCCAGATACCTTTAATGGAGTAAAATTTTGTGATTCAGTTTTACAAAGCATTGCATGGGGCTTATATATGAAGAAAATAGAGATTTTTCAAAATGTGTTTTTTTTTTGTTCAGCATGCCTTTAGTTTGGTACATCTTTTCTAAACTGTTTGCCTGGTAATTAATTTTTTGATACTTTACTCATCGCAAAATTAGCAATATTTTGTAAGTAACTAATCATTACTTACATGAAATATATTATAATTGATAGAATGATTGAATTTGGAGGTTGCATCACTATGTTTTTTTTACCAGGATCAAGATATTCTTATCCATGAGCTGCACTGTTCCCGGTTTTTTGATGTGTTTGAGTTTAATGCTGCCAAGAAGTACTGGGCTTGTTTCATGTGTAATCACCCAGAGAAGATGTGGGATTTGATGAAGAATGGTTCTCCAGTTATAGCGGTAAGTTAACAAGTCCAAGTGGTTAATTAAAAGAACTAGTGGTAAAAAAGTCCTAGTAGGTAGTTTACATAATGATTAGTTAAAAAATCCTTTTGATAAGTCAAAAAGTCTGATCAGTTAGTTAACAAATCCTAGTCATTTGTTAACAAGTCCTAGTTGTTAGTTAACAAATGAAAGTGGTAAGCTGAGATTTGAGAAGTCCTTATAGTTAGTACAATTTATGACAAGATGAAGAGCAATAATGCTTATGTTGTATATAGTTTGATAACATGTATTACATTCTTCTTTAGGGTCAGCTGAGAGAGAAGAAGGGAAAGTGGAAGTTCTTGAAGCGATGGAAGACCAGGTACTTCACTCTGTCTGGGACACAGATTGCCTACAGCAAGAGTGACCAGGTAAATCCAGACACACTATGAATAGACATGACATCATCAGTTAATCTATCTACACTATAAATAGACATGACATCAACAGTTTGGCAGGTTTTGTCTGGAAATACTTTTATATAGAAAAGAGGATGAAACAGACTAGATGATTTGAAATTGTTACATCCATTTTAAAGGTTCTCTGCAGTAAGGGTTCTATACAGGTGCGAAAAGGAAAATGAATTTTTGTTTTAATATAAATGGAATAATGGAAAAATTGTATATAATTTATAAATGTGTAGATACTCATTTAATAATTTTCTTCAGAATATCTAAATTTAACATGTTAAAAAAAACATAACTTTTCCTAGATTTAATTTTAAGCTTATAAAGATTTGATCTATTTTTACAGCGACATGAGACCCTCCCTGTAAGTAAGATACAGAGTGTAAAGGCAGTCAGGAAAGGCTACCGTGATATACCCAAGGCATTCGAAATATTTACAGCTGACCAGTCCTACACCTTCAAGGCCAAAGGTCACCAGAATATTGAACAGTGGGTGCAGTGTTTACATATTGCTGTGGCTCAAGCACACAAAGGGGAGGGTTCTATAACGGGGGCAGGGACAGGGGAACAGGGGCCCCCTAGACAGGAAAACATTGTTATTGAGAGACCCAGGTCTGTCATGGATACTAAGCTGTGATGTAGCAAATTTCAGTCAGTAAATTCAGTTTTGTATTGAAAGTCTTGTCATAGATATTCATATACGTTTAAAGGGGGTGCTTAATAGTACCTTACTTAACATTCATATGATTAATTTTGCCAAAGACTGTCAAGTTTACTATGTGTTTGTGACACAAGGTTGTCTATTTCATTATTTTTAATGCTTTGAACTTTTGTCATTACCTCTACAAGGAAACTGCTTGAGAAAGCTTTTGTATTCATATTTTCATGCATGGAAGGATCAACATTGTTAGTGAAACCACTGGGTTTTTTTTTCTAAGTCGAAATACACAAACCTGTAGTAATTTTATAGTTCACCTTTAGAATTACTGTGATATTTGTTTTCTACAAAAGAAAAAAAATATTTACATACATATATACACTATCCACGCATTATACTTATTAACAAAATGAAGTTAGGTGTCATTGTGTTGTGTACCTGATTTTATATTCTGACTAACTGTAATGAGTACTTCCTACTGGGAGATTAGTATCCCTGTGTCTGGGGCATTGTCCTAATTATGTTTTACATTCCACGGCTTGACCTTTAGGTCACTAAGAGAGACTGGGTCATTGCACTCCTGACTACAGGCCCAGCAGCTCCCGTATCGCTGTAATTACGGGCTGAGGATTTCTTTGTTGTGGATCAGTGAATCTCAATTGTACATATCATTTTTTGTTGTGCCCTTTGACCTCTATGCTGTATTTTTTTTTGGGTATGAAATGACAACACATTATGAAACCTAGCTACTACAAAAAAAACCCCTTTATTCCTCTTCCATGTTCATGTATATTAATATTGCTTAAATTTTCCCAAGAAACTTACAAGTTTTGATATATTTTTATTGTTTACAAGTTCAGTTTGGCTTTAGCCACAGTGGTAAATGAGAATTATCAAGAATTATATTTTCAGTGTTTTGCTGCACACAAAAATATATTTTTGTTTTGATCAACAATAAGTTAAGTAACAATTGCTACAAAAGTACTTAAATGATGATTATGGGGCTAGGGATGTACTGTGTGCATATTTATCTCAAAGGATTTACATTAAAGTGCTTTATTTGAAATCAAACTCCATTATTATCTGTCTCTTGACAAACTCCCCCCTTTAAGCTCTATATCATTTGATACAATATAACATTTTAGTAGTACTGTATACAGGGAAATTTTCGACCCCTCTTTATGCTCCTTTTGCCCTTGTTGCAGTTGCAAATTAAAAAAGAGCATATCTAAGGAGAATAGCATTCTTGCATAATCAGAACTTCAAAATGGGGCAAAATTGTTAGCAGGTGTGAAAGAACGAAGATTAGATGGGGTGAAAATAAACCTGTATACAGAACTCTGTGTTTTTTCTGTCATTTACATGTTATAAACAATAGGCTTTTCATACAATATATTATATTTTCTTTTTGGGGTATTTCAATGTCTTTATGAACTCATTGTAAATTGAAAAAAGTAAGAACATGACTCAAATGTTACAAGTGCCATATTTCTACTTCTTTGTGTCTTTTGTAATGTATAACAACTTCAGTAAATGTATGTGCAATAGATAAAGGACAGGCAGATATTTGATACATTTAGAGGTTGTTATTAGTTTAGACTACAGTGGGATTTTTTTTATCAAATATAGAATTCATTGACTTTTGTTATTTCCATTTATGACTATATGTATTTTCATGTAAAACTGCAGTAGTTCTATGATTAATTACAGCATATAAATATAATACATCAATGAAACGCTACCTGTTCCGGTATTTAACATTCAATTACAAATTATATGTGTCTTTCAGTAATTTTTATATACATTTCAGCAATATTATTAAGTTTTGTACTATTAACAAAGTTTATACCAGTTATTATTTACTAAAATATTTGAGATTTTTTCTTTACGTTTGCTTAATTATTTATGCAACATTAAAATGATTATTATTCAATTTTGTGGTATTTGTGTGTATTTTTTATGCCCCCTTTCCAAGAAGGAAGGGCATATTGCTTTGCTGCTGTCTGTCCGTCCACTTAGTTTCCATTCATTTTCTTCACAACTGTGCACATACAGAAATGAAATTAAGTATACAGAATCATCAGAGTCTAAGTCAAGTTCTGTTTTGGGTACGATCATGCCATTTTTAGCTCACCTGAGCTGAAAGCTCAAGTGAGCTTTTCTGATCACATTTTGTCCGGCGTCTGTCTGTCTGTCTGTCTGTAAACTTTTCACATTTTCGACTTCTTCTCAAGAGCCTCTGGGCCAATTTCAACCAAACTTGCCACAAAGCATCCTTGGGTGAAGGGGATTCAAGTTTGTTCAAATGAAGGGCCACACCCTCATTCAAGGGGAGATAATTGGGAATAACTGAAAATCTTCTTCTCAAGAACCACTGTGCCAGGAAAGATGAAACTTATGGAGAAACATCCTCAGGTAGTGTAGATTCAAGTTTGTTCAAATCCTGACCCCCGGGGGTAGGGGCCAAAATGGCCGACCAAAGTTTTACATAGAAAAAATGGCCGACCAAAGTTTTACATAGAAATATATAGGAAAATTCTTTAAAAATCTTCTTCTCAAGAATGACAAAGCCATAATTCATCATATTTATATGGAAGCATGCTCAGGTAGTGTAGTTTCAAGTTTGTTCAAATCCTGACCCCCGGGGGTAGGGCCCAAAATGGCCGACCAAAGTTTTACATCGAAATATATAGGAAAATTCTTTAAAAATCTTATTCTCAAGAATGACAAAGCCATGATTGGTCATATTTAAATGGAAGCATGCTCAGGTAGTGTAGATTCAAGTTTGTTTAAATCATGACCCCCCCTCCTCGAGGTAGGGCGGGGCCAAAATGGCCGACCAAGGTTTTACATAGAAATATATAGAAAAATTCTTTTCTAAAAAATAGCAAATCCATGATTGGTCATGGGACTTCTTTTGGATTTAAACTTTACAATAAAAACCATTTTCTACTTTTTCCTAGCCTTAGTGCTCAGGTGAGCGATGTGGCCCATGGGCCTCTTGTTGACAGAGTTATGCCCCTTGAGCTTAGAAAAATTCCAATTATTTGCAGTTTCCATTCATTTTCTTCGCAGAGGTTGCACATACTAAAATGAAATTAAGTATACAGAATTATCAGAGGAACATCTAGGTTAAGTTCTGTTTTAGGTACAATCGCGCCATTTTTGACAGAGTTATGCCCCTTGAACTTAGAAAAATTCCAATTATTTACAGTTTTCGTTCATTTTTTTTGCAGAAGTTGCCCATACTGAAATGAGATTAAGTATACAGAATAATCAGAGGAATATCTAGGTCATGTTCAGTTTTGGGTACGATCGCACCATTTTTGACAGAGTTATGCCCCTTGGACTTTCAAAAATAATAAATTCCAATTTGGGGAGGGGGGCACAAGTGTTTTACAAACATATCTTGTTTAAAAATTAAAAACACATGTACCTTTAAATGCCCTCTCTTCAAAACAAATCTGCCAAATGTTTGATGCATATATCCCCCCCCCCCCGTTTTGAATTAGCACTGTAATGCTAATACATTGTATACTTTTGATCTACTACTACTTGCCAAAAATTTGGGATAACAAATTTCTGACTCCACCAAAATCATAAAATTTTAACATTTACTTTAGCCAGTGCAAAAAATTGGTATTACGTACAGTATACCTTCCCCTAATTTTAATAAATTACTTGAAATGTGGAGCCCCCCCCCCCCCCCCCCTTCCTCTGCTTAAATGTATTTGTATAAATACATTCATTTTGACATGCAAGAAAATACATAAATAAAAGTTCCAAGTAGAAAACTTTTGAAAAGGCCATTTTACTTAAGCTGTAATATATGTAGATAACGAATAGCATTCAAGCTCAAAAGTACATAAAACAATACGATATAGGAACAGAGCAAACACGGACCTCCAAATCATCAGAGGTGGGATCGGGTGCCATGGAGGAGTGAGCATCCCCTGCTGACCGGTCACACCCGCCGTGTGCTTTTTTTATGTTCGGGAAATAACATAAAAAATCCGTCGTCGATGCTGTGTAAATTATGGACTTACAATAAATATGAAAAATGTCATTCAGCATTTGACTCATTGATGAATTGTATTAGCTGACAAGGTCATTGTATCGACCAAATTAGGAACTTCTTCATGTTTAGAAAAAAATGGGGGGGGGGGGGGGGGGGGTAAAAATGCACAAGAGATATCTGGATATAGCTCACAGGCACTTGTTTCGGTAATAGGTTTTTAACCCATAGTATATTCTATAGGTTAAAAATTTATTATACAGAAACAAGTGCCTGTGTTTTAGCCCTGTAGGTGATTTTCTTGCAATGGAGGACATGTTATTCTTTTCGACATGTGTAGAACAACAAATCGCGGTTTTTTGGTTTTTTTTTTGTTTTATAAATGATATTTTTTTTTAATCATTTATTAAATCAACTGATTGAGAAATTTCTTTATAACTTAATTAATATTTGGAGTATCCTTCATCTTTGAGTCAAGCATATGTCAAAAGGAGGAAGTTCTTAGGCGATGTTGACATTAACACAGAGAGACTGGTCCGTATTGTATGCTTAGAGTGATGAGTTTAAATTGACGAACTGAATAGATTTCTATAACTGTTTAAACAGCTTTGAAAAAAACCCCACAACTTTAATATGTTTAAAACATCGTGATAAACTTAACAAAATGAAAAAAAAAATGGCAGGGAGGAGGGGGGGTTAAGGTTTAAATCTCGGTTATTTCTGAATATAAACTGACACGCCTGGAAGGGCGTGAACAAAAGACGAGAATGAAGTGATGAGAGGTCGACCGACTGGTCAACCTGAGAGCTTAGCAATCACTGCCATTAATTGAAGACTTGTATTATTATTTTTTAAGTTCTTTTCTTTTAAATCACACAATGTCGTGGTTCATTCATTTATCTACATGATCTATGTAAATCAATCAATAAACATACAGCTTCTACCCTGAAGCTCAGGTCACGTGGTCCCAGCGACCCCCTACGGAATCGGATTATGTTTACATACTCATGTGTGTATATAATGTGTACAGTATTTAACGCGTGAGGAAGGTTTACAGTGAGAGAACGTGAAGATGTATAGGATATGGCTTATATCAGTCATTCTAACTGGTAAGTGGACATTACATTGTGACGACTGTTTAAATTGTGTTCCTCTTATAACTGTATAACCGTGACAATATAGATCAAATTAAAAGTCAGATTTGTTTAACTACGAACGGTCTTTGAATGAGTTAATAATGCTTTGATCGAGTTTTGCTAGTATCTATAATTATCTGTAAATGTTCTGTGAATGACAATTTAAAAGAATGTTTCCCTCTTCCACTAAAAGTGCCGAAATAAAAGGTTCTACCTTATTTTTATCGACACCTCAGGGCAGCTTTATTTACGAGCTGGAGTTAATTTTGTACCTCGGTACATTTGTACTTTTAGACAAATTAATCAGTGTTAATCATGTTAATCAGTTAATAGTGAATTTAAAGATGTCTACAGAGGTAAATGTATAAAATATAATATCGGCATGTAAACATTGACTTATTCTTAGATCCCTAGTGTATACATAGGAGAAAGCATTGTACATGTACATTGGTCAGTGACGAAAATATTGGCAAAATCTGTCAAAATGTGACAATGAGGGCTAAAGGCATTCAATCACACTAGATGATCGATATCGGCCATTCTGTCTATCACCTGGTCTGGTGACTTTATGTGAAATACATTTTGTTCTCTTTTTAACCATACAAAGTAGTCTTGAGAAGAAAATAAACAATGTTAAAAGAGCCATTAGCCACCCCTCCACCCGCAAATAAAAATCAAAAGAACTCAAAATTAAAACAAAAGACAAAAACAAAATCAAAGCACATCAAATACCTTTAAATTGAAAATTAATGTATTTTTTACGCTGGACACATTGTAATATACTTTAGTGCAGTGCATGTGAATCACTCACCGAAATTGTATTATTAAAACATCTAATCAGATAGTTTCAGTGTTAGTTTTTTTATACTGTGGCGTATTTGGTCTGAACAGCCTGTTCGGATTAAAGTAAAACATTGACTTGAATAAATATTGATATGACAGTAGGCACACTGTGTCGTTTTTTGATAAGGGGGAGGGGGCATAGGGAGTTGCTATGTGAACTTTCATTGTAAAAGCTCAAAGCTTTCGCACGGAAGTTAGACAGGCGGACGGACAGACAGACCGAAATTTATATATTCCACTTTGTGAAAGCGGTGGACAATAAGGTGAATTCTGTTTCTAGGAGGGGGTGTCTAACTTTCTTTCTCAACTTTATCAACACATTGCCAAAATTACTTTGATTTAGTTTGGCTAAAACAAAAATGGAGATGGCAACCAGTCTTTCAGGGAACATATTCAATAGTATAATGTATTTAGAGGACAGGGTCTCCCCGTACAATGTTTTACATATACATGTATACCAATATAAAAATTACTTCCATCTTAATCAGAAATAGCTGAACTTGGTCTGCTTCTTGACGACAGTTTTCTAATTTATAGTCGTATAAAGCCATTTAGGAGTCCAAACAAAACAATTTAAGGTAGTCCACTCATTTTACATTCAAAATCCTCTTCCCCTATAATGAAGCCCCTAAGAATGTTTGAATGAATAACAAAGGATTAACATTTTTTCAGTAAACATACCAATTACTCGGTAAATTTACAGCTCAAATAAAAAAGGAAAGAAAAAACACGTATTTGGCGAATTTTTTTCGTGAATTTAACCCTGTTAGTGAGATGATGACAACACGCTATCTATAGAAACTTGATTTATACGCTTTTGGAAACCTGAAGCTACTACCCACATTTAAGGACAGCATCTAATTTCATTAAAACAACACATATAGCATATCGTTACTGATTTTGCGTCTACCATTTTATGATTGATTGATTGTATATTGTTTAACGTCCCTCTCGAGAATTTTTCACTCATATGGAGACGTACCATTTTATGAAAGTATTTCAGATTTGAACATTCATGATATTATAACATGATAATTAGGTTAAAATATTAGGATTCATACCTATTATTGTTCAAAATTTGATGTACATGTAGTTCTTCCTGACTGGAATATTTACCCCATCGGTGGTAATTCACGAGGATTACAACTTAACTCCAGGAATCCTCATCTCAAGAATCCTGATATGGAATTCACATGTAACAAGCTAATTCAGAGAATCTGTGCCCTGCATAGAGAAAAAGACCATGGACAAATCTGGGAAGGGGGGGGGGTTGAAAGGGGATGTCTTTAAGAAGGGCAGGCGGGGCCATAGGGAGTTATGGTTAAAAAAAATCATTGCAAAAGCTCAAAAGCTTCTTTAAATATCGCCTGGAAATTAAAGTTTTACACACACACACAGAATACGAATTTACGACCTTGACCTTTGACTTTTGACCAAAAAATAAATAGGAATACTAGTACTTGGACTACAGGGAGTTGTGGTATAAAATTTCAATGCAATAGATTAAAACACTTCTTGAGATATCGCGCGGAATCGAAAGTATTATAACAGATTTTTTTTTAATTTATGACATTGACCTTTGGCCTTTTGACCTCAAATCAATAGACTTCTTCCTTTATCTGCAGGAAATTGTGTAAGAACTAATATTTCACTGCAAAAGCTCAAACTCTTGAAAAACAGCATTTTGCGTCTACGATATATTTATTGTATATTCACTTTTTGAAAGCGGGGGACAACCACTAAAAGAAGTTATAATTATTTCGTATAATAATTTAATGAGTAGATGTGATTCTGGTTTACTTTTATTATAGACTTTATCTTGTGGTTTAACTTTTGGCAATATACACTAAACATATCGTAAAAGCAGAATCTTGTTTTTCATATCAGTATCAAACATAGTCCCTTGGTTCATTAAACGTTCAGCGATATACCCATGTTTCCAATTTTAGTTTGCTATGGCAACAACCAGTTGTACAGATGTCCTTCGAACCTGCCTAGAGATGCATACCTCAAAACTTATGGAGAGAAGTGTTACCAGTTCGTTAATGTGGAGATGTACTGGACACGTGCCCGGGACACGTGCTCGTCCCGTGGTGGGATGCTTGTCCAGATCAGGACGGCACAGATCCAGCAATTCGTCATGGATTCACTCCGCAGCCTTAACTGGAATAGAAATGGCGTTTGGATCGGCGCGCACGACCTTGATGCTGAAGGTCATTGGAAATGGGTGGAAGGTAAGATTAAGTTTAGAAAACCCTGTTTTGGGGGATGGATGGTGGGGGTGGTAGGATTGAACGTCTTTCAATACAATTTTTTTTTCAATCACTACCACTTACCTTTCTTTTACTATACACTGCAATGTGTCTGTTAAAAGGGGGGGGGGGGGGCTAAATATACGCCCCAATGTTCAATGCTTATCATGTTTATCTTTACAAAAAAATGTGGTGGCAGCTAAGCCCTCCCCCCACCCCCTCCGGCTCTGACACCTATGGTTTGATACTTTCTTCATGACGCTTTTTTTTTTATATATATCTCAATACTCTATTGTCTGACTAGCTAGGGACAATATTTCCAAACGTAAAAAACAAGAATCTTTACTGTTGAAAATGTTTGCTGACTATTTGTTTTCAAGATATATTTTATTTAATGAAAGTTGTTGTGAATTTGGCTGTGATATACGTAGTGATATGACTTCGACTGTAATCTAATACATGTACATGTTTTTACTCTAATTTGTGTTATTTGAAGGAAGCAATCCTTGATTCTTCCAGAGGTATTCAAGTTTTTAAACTGTATAAACATAACCGTTGAATAAATTTACCTAACATAGTATACTTCAATAAACAATTTGATTTATATAATGTACAATGTATGTGAAAAGCACTAAAGAATTTACTTCCATATACAATGAAGCGCATAGAAGTGGTAAAATTTTCCGTTTGGGTGGAACGTTTTGAGCTATTCTAAGACACGCCCATTTCTTTAGAAAGGAAAAATCGGTTAAATGATTCAATCGAATGCCTGTAGAACAGGTATTCCAAAAATATAATAGCCAATCAAACTGACGGTCCACATAAACAGCGAGTAAGCACGTGTTCGACTGATACATGTGTTTGGTAACTTCAATAAACATGATAAAATCATAATTATGTAAAAATTCGTTGCAATGCGTGTTTTACAAAAGCGGGGACTCTATATATAGTTGTTTCTTATTTAAAAATCTTCAATTTAGTGTAACTCATGTTGCTTGTCGCGGAAAGTGGGGTGTCCTAAAACATTACGACGAATATTTCTTTCTCGTTTCTAAAGAAATGGGCGTGTCGTTATGTTATAAATGACGGTCAAAACATGACTCAGAACATTTCATCCAATTGGAAAATTTTACCACTTCAATGCGCTTCATTGTAAGATTGTATATCGCTTGTTTGAAAATTGTTTTTAAAAAGAACAGTAAAAACAGGAGGACATAAAGAATTGAGATGATGACATGTTGGTCAATCATTTAAGGAAATTGAAAACAATACTATTTTAAATTTTTTAATATTAATAACATTTAGAAATAGGTCAAAGTATTACATTGGCAACGTTTACAGCTTTTCCTTTTGTAGCATGCCCGATTCCTATACATTTTTGCTGTCGTTAAGAGTTATTTTCAAAAGTGAAAAAATATGTTCTCTGTTCTGTGTAAAAGTTGCAATAATTAAACAAAAAGAAAAAAAATCGTCAAGGACACCCCATCTATATTTTAGGACATCCATTAACCTACACTAACTGGGCCCCGGACCAGCCCGGGGGCTGTACCCTGTTTTACTGCGGGGAGGACTGCGCCAATCTCAGACTGGACGACCATGGACGCTGGCACGACTACGACTGCAGCCTGCCGCCTTACACGTACTCCTTCATCTGCGAATTTTGTGCGTATTAATTTCAGTAGAATTTAGTCTTTCGCATTTTTAATCGAATATTAACCAATTTTAAAAGCAAGAAGAAAAAAGTGAATGCATGAAACTAAAAAAAGGGCTGCCGATATAAAGCTGTAATTTTTCGGGTTTTTTTTTTTGGTAACAGACATGGGTCCTGCCACATCTTCAACATCTACAACCACAACCACTACAACGACCACGACAACCACGCCCACTACCACAACAACCACGCCCACCACAACTACGAAGCCCACTACAACAACGATGTCAACCACAACTACACCCAAATCCCTGACGTCAACAAGCTCCACCCCTTCAACCACAAAGACCACGCCTCCAAACACAAGTACTGATTCTGGGGACCCAGCAATTTTGCAAGGTAATATACAATCCTTGTCAAAAGTACTGGATTTAAGATGATGGATGATACTATAAGCTTGATGATGTAGTGTAGATTCTAAATCGGTAAATTCACAGTCCTCAGGGATAGGGTGGGGTCAAAATAGGTAAAATAAAAATAATATGAAATATATTCATGTTGAAGCTCCTCTTTTAGTGTAGATTGATTTTTGTTCAAATAACAAACCCTGTTTGCTGAATGGGACAAAAATAAATATTTTTCTAGAAAATTTGTGGGAATAGAAAGATGATGCAGAACAGTAAGGCCGAAATGGTTGTAGGTGAGTGTTGTGACCCATGGACCTTTTGTGTTTTGTTCTTGTTTTTGTGTTTTAATACAATAATTTCACTACATTTGAAAATTAGAATAATCTGTATAAATGAAGATGTATAATTAGAGTAAAGAACACCTATACCATGTGTACGATGTACTTTTTCATTATCTACTCTATTTTTACATTTTTATAAAAGTTAGGAAGAGAATTGTTTGTTTAATTATTTGAATTCAAATTCAAATACAGGGACATGCATTGTACTATTGAGCAGTTTAACCATTGAGAAATTAAGAAAATGATTGTAGATATCGCATGTGTCGATAGAAACTTGTTAAGCAATTCTTTGTCCCTAATAAGAAATGATGATTAATCCCTAAAACTGTAGCCAGTATAGTTTATAATTATATCATATGCATCAACACATGCAGTC
This sequence comes from Saccostrea glomerata, assembly GCA_003671525.1. NCBI lineage: Eukaryota > Metazoa > Mollusca > Bivalvia > Ostreida > Ostreidae > Saccostrea > Saccostrea glomerata. The sequence continues at coordinate 1,234,789 of PRKT01000116.1, forward strand.
ATGTAAGGGAATACGATTATATAGGATTGATTTATAATTAGAATGGCGTGCATGTCAAGAAAGACGTTGGGAGGTTTTATAATAAGATAAACATATCCTGTCCTTATCCCTCAGGTCAAGAAATGAAACGTTTCAAGGATTTTTAAAAAAATATATTCTAGTACTTTGATCTTAAATATTGCGAACTTAAGTTGACTTCATATCATGAAGGAAGAAAAACAGACACAGGAATTTGTTTTTATTCACGACATCGATGTTTATTTATGTTATTATTTGTATTACACGTATACTGTTTCATAATACATTGAATACGTATTTGAATTGGATATATATACTAGTAGTTACTCATAGCTACAGATCTGTAGCTGTCTAAAGAATAGGATATTCCTATTCCTATATATATATGACGTATCAATGTCTGTAAATTATACCAGGGTGTATCTATAAATTATACCAGAGTACATAAATTATACCAGAGTACATGAATTATACCAGAGTACATAAATTATACCAGGGTGTATCTATAAATTATACCAGAGTACATAAATTATACCAGAGTACATAAATTATACCAGAGTACATAAAATATACCAGAGTACATAAAATATACCAGAGTACGTAAATTGTACCAGAGTACATAAATTATACCAGAATACGTAAATTGTACCAGAGTACATAAATTGTACCAGAGTACATAAATTGTACCAGAGTACGTAAATTGTACCAAAGTACGTAAACGGCCGTTCCAAGGTATGAAAAAAAATATACCAGAGTAGTTAAATGATACCAGAGTACATAAATTATACCAGATTACGTAAATGATACAAGAGTATATAAATACCAGAGTAATTGAAATGATACCAGGGTACGTAAATGAAATCACGTAAATGATACCATAGTATATATAAATAATACCAGAGTAATTAAATGATATATACAGGAGAATGCTAATGATATTAATACCAGAGTACGTAAGCGATACAAGAGTATGTTAAAATACCAGAATACGTAAATAGAGTAGGTAAATGCTACCTCAGTACGATAATAATACATGTATTAATACCAGAGTAATACAAGAATATGTTAAAAATACCAGAGTAAAATAATATCAGAGTAGGTAAATGGTGCCAGAGTATGTTAATGATATTATTAGTATAGTACCATAGTACGTGATACAGATGTATGTTCATAATACCAGGCTACGTAAATAATACCAGTGTAGATAAATAATACCATAGTATATGTAAGCAATACCAAAGTACAAAACACGTAATACTAGAGTTCGTATATATAATATCACAGTAGGTTAATAATACCAGAGTATATGTAAATAATTCCAGAGTAAGATTGTTCTGATTTTATACAATAATTTCATATCCCAGAAAACCATACCTGCTATATTTCCTGCAACTTATAGCCTATTGTGTCCATCGTTACCATTTTCTCTGAAATACCTTCATGTATTTTTTTACCGATATTTTCGTACTGGTTATCAATTAAATTACAATTTTTTTTACAGCAGTAAGACAGAATCCGGATGATAAAAACTTAGATGGAGGTAAGTTTTAATCAGAATTTCTGTTGATTTGAATTTAATACAAAACAACACCAATGCTACTGGTACTTATCCTTGATGTTTCTGTTATAGGGGAGATAGCGGGGATCATCGTTTCTCTCCTCCTCGTGGCCTTTATAGGTGGCTTCCTCTGTGCTGTGATTGTCGTCAGAAGAAGGTCGGTTTTATAGAGTCTTCTCATGTCCTAATATGTACTGTATTTTATCCAACAAAAACACAAATATCAACTAAAAGGTATAACTAATGAAAATTGACATTCAGAACGCAGTAAGTCTGCAGAAATAAAAGTGGAAATGCCAGTTTTCAAATAAATTTGACCACAGGCACCTGAAGTATGGATAATACCCCCCCCCTTTTTTTAATGACAAAAAAATGTAAGAGTGTATAATACCTCGAAAATATAAAATTTCCCCGTCAAACACATCTATATGTCGTTATATGCAAGCAGATTGTACTTTTTCTCACGTTTAAAGAATGGCCCTATTCGGTATAATAATAATACACAAGGGTGTATTATTATTATACCGAATAGGGCCATTCTTTAAACGTGAGAAAAAGTACAATCTGCTTGCAAATAACGACATATTACGAAAGCCCATTGAGTTCATTTTGGTAGGTAAAAAAAATAAATTTTTCGCGTTATAACGCGAAACTTTCGCGAAAAAACGCGTAACATTCGCGTTATAACGCGTAACTTTCACGTTATAACGCGAAACTTTCGCTAATAAACGCGTAACTTTCGCGTAATAACGCGAAACTTTCGCTAATAAACGCGTAACTTTCGCGTTATAACGCGTAACTTTCGCGTTATAACGCGAAACTTTCGCGAATAAACGCGTAACTTTCGCGTTATAACGCGAAACTTTCGCGAATAAACGCGTAACGTTCGCGTTATAACGCGAAAGTTACGCGTTTAAACGCGAAACTTTTGCGAATAAACGTTTAACTTTTGCGTTATAACGCGAAACTTTCGCGATATAACGCGAAACTTCTGCTGTTTGACCAAGACATTTGCTTGAATGTCAACTTTTTTTTTGGTTTTGTGATCAAGTTTTTTTTATTACAATGATAAGCAATTAAAAGCTATTTTAAACTTGGACTATCTCAGGCTACAAGTTTAAGTTTTCTTCCTATTGATTCCATCTTTACCGTCATGGATGGTCTTTCTAAGCGCTGTTCAAAGAATTCAAAGATTATGCGAGTTTTCCAAAAGTTAATCTCCAATCCCTATTATTATAAATATAAAGATTATGAATTTCGGGGAAAATCACCCTTTCCGGCGTCTTTATTTATGCACTCTCTAGAAAATTTGAAATAATTTTATTTTATAAAGAACAAGATATCAGTATTATGAAAATTGGATAGTAGATTTTCATTTGTCTCCGTTAGATTCACTATAGAAATACGATATCGGGAAAATATTGACAATTAATTCAAAGTGTACAAACTCTGTCGTATATACCTTAATAGTTTTAATTTTTGGCCCTAGTACACGAATTTTTCTATAACCCCTCCGTATAAATTGGTAATTAACAACATGCAATTATAATTGTTATTTAAATAGCATCATATGGTCCGTTAGGTTAAGCTCATGAAGTGATACACTGTTAATTTACTTTTAAGTTATGTTTCTATCGGGTAAAACTTTTAGTAAAAAATGATTGATTGCTTAATTTACTAGTGGAACAGTTGAGCATGCAGAAGGTGTAACTGATTAAAATACAGCCTGAAAAAAGTTTCAAGTGGAGATTTTTCTTAAAAAATAATCAGTCTAAAGAATTTCTTGAATTTAAAATTTGAAAAACATGTAAAAGAAAAATTCATTTTATCAGTTGGTAAGGTATAAAAATAGAAGAAAATATTCTGAGGACTAATCTATTCTATTCTCGCATCATTTCTCCAGTACATCTTCAATGGATATTATATTTTATAAATAAGTTGCTGAGAGTTCCGGTCTGTTTTCTTGTTCTTATCTGTCAATCAAGATCAAGGTTCCTGGGTATCATTATATATGCATATTATTTAGCGAAATAACGCGAAACTTTCGCGTTATAACGCGAAAGTTACGCGTTTATTCGCGAAAGTTTCGCGTTAAAACGCGAAAGTTACGCGTGTATTCGCGAAAGTTTCGCGTTATAACGCGAACGTTACGCGTTTATTCGCGAAAGTTTCGCGTTATAACGAGAAAGTTTCGCGTAATAACGCGAAAGTTACGCGTTTATTCGCGAAAGTTTCGCGTTATAACGCGAAAGTTACGCGTTTATTCGCGAAAGTTTCGCGTTATAACGCGAAAAATTTAATTTTTTTTACCTACCAAAATGAGCTCAATGGGCTTTCGTAATATATAGATGTGTTTGACGGGGAAATTTTATATTTTCGAGGTATTATACACTCTTACATTTTTTTGTCATTAAAAAAAGGGGGGGTATTATCCATACTTCAGGTGCCTGTGATCTGACAAAAAATTATTTCATGGGGATGAGATGGGGTTAAGCGTTCTACGGGCCTCCATTTAGCTGTGGGCAATAAAAAAAAAACAAATTACATGAATATATAAGGAGAATTTACTCAATCTAATTAAAATTAGATGTTAGATCCGCTCATATACTCCAAATCGTATAGACCAAATCGAGATTGAGAATGATGACATATTTTGCAATATTATATAACTTTGTGAAATCCGATAATCTGATTGGTCAATACGAAGTACTTATTTTGTAATAACGACCGCTGAAAGCGAATAATGACTCGAACGAGCTGCCTCGTTTTCACTTTCGCTTTAGACAAACATGGAAGTTAGCAAGTTGTAAGTAAGAAAAATTTAAAAGACATAGTGAAGAACTCTGAGGCTGATAATACAAAACAATTACAAGCATATCTGTCAACATTTTTCGGGAATACTTAGCACATACCCTTTCATGGTTGAGTTCGACTTTTCCACTCACTCGGCGAGCAGAGTTTTGACGCTGTTTACGCGATTACGGAGACTAAAGAAAATAAAGACAAGCATGCCATGTAAGATTGTATCTTATCTTAGAAGACATAAGTATTTATATTTTGTGAGTGCATTTCCTCTGCAAGTGTAAACGAGTGCGATTCTCAATCTGGGGGAGGGGGTATTCTGTGTTATTCGGAGATAGATATATTGCGTTATTATTATGATAATCAGATATGGGCTAAAATTTATTACCGAAACAATTTCCTCTGAGTGATATTCAATGAATTCTGAAACATTTACATTCAACTTATTTATGGTTAATAATATCTCTGTAAACATAAGGAAGATATACATTGTACTAAAAAATTTTGGAAATTATTATTTATATAATATAATAAATATGGACTCATTGTAGGTCAATATGCATTTATAATGACCCAGGAAGACAGATATTGACCTCAGATACATGAAGTATATCGACCTCGGGCTAGCGCCCTCGGTCGATATACTACATGTATCTTCGGTCAATATCTGTCATCCTGGGTCATTATAAATGCATATTGACCTACAATGAGTCCATATTTGTATAATACTAGTAAACCTGAAATGTCATATAATAACCCATTATACTTTTATTACAGACGAAAAGAGTTACCAAATCAAGAATACACCGTCACTTTTGACAACGTCACCTATGTTATAAGGGCTCTTAACCCATTTCAGCGCGACCAAAACCCAAGCAGACATTTAGTGTTAAATAGCACGATAGGCGAGCCCCCTCCGCAATACGAGGAACTAGACAACCAAAGAAACGACATCAACTGCATACGTCACCAAAGTGAGCGACAAGAAAATCACTACGACACAGCTGACATTACACCCAAAAAATACAAACCCACAGTGGACATGGAAACGTGCATGAAATCTGTGGATTTTGAGAAGACAATGCCGCCACCCTATGAGGCTAGCAACGAAAAGAAATTGCAGTTATACGACGTGCCAGACGAGTATTGCATTCCACATGAAGAACAACCTTATCATGAGATCTCGCTACCCACACGACATTTCTCTAGTGCTAATCCTTACAGTCTGCCAGATGAGGGCGCCACTGGCTACGAAACTCCAGTGACACTGAGACGTCAGCAACACAATGACGGCTACGTTGATACGGAGCATAGTCACCCGACAGAGGGCGCTAGCTACAATAATGACTTGTATGATGTATCTGATGCCTGAACTTTTCAAAAAAATAAATCGTCTTGTTTTTACTTTGATCAGCGCTTTAAAAAACAGGGAAGATGCAATATCGTAGTTTTTATTCGCTAGGTTATTGATTATAGATTGTTTTAAGATAAAACTTTTTTATGTTAGAACAACAAAATTGTGGACCAGGAAAGTTGTAAAGAAATGATGATTAAAGTCACCCAAATCTATTACTGATTTGCTGCAAAGGTCATACATCTCATATAAAATTCGTGCCAAAATTATATCTTATCCAAGTGTTATTTTTATAAGATTCATTTTAATCTTATGGAGGAAAGAATACGCAATGAAAAATCAAGTTTTTACCCTATATTTCATGAACATTTACGGTTACTAGATATGTCATCATATTTTTGTACACAAAAACATCAATGTCACGAAAGAGACTTTATTTTTTTATTACTACATGTTATTAAAAATTTAATGCAGAAACAGTCTGAATGCATTTTCTTGTAATTGTCAGTAGGTATTGAATCAAACAAACATCCATGTGTTATTGTGAGCTTTTGAGTTAGACCTCCTTAAGGTACGGATCATAAATGTATATTCAGCACATGGAATTTACGAGCTTTTAAACTGGGCGTCCGCATAGGAGGTATGACAATAAATGCCATAAATAGATAACATCCATCAAAGGTTTCGCTCTTGAGAAACTCGTGGTCAGCTTTGTTAAGTTAAACCCAAATTTTATTTAATGGATCTTTACAGTAACTTCTGAATTAAATTTAATATAGATTAAGTGATTTATTTTATTTTTAAAAAATTAAATAATGTCAAGTTTGTCCTGTTTGCAGATATAAAAAAATATAGAACTTGAATATATTATGTTAAAAATGTTAAAAAATATTATTGTTATACCTTCAAAAATTTGTTCTTATACAAATCTATACGAAAAAAAATCTTACGTTTTTAATGTTTTTCTGATTGGTTGCATAAAAAGTCGATGTTGGACCGCTTACGTCACAGAATGGGCGGAGCTTAATCTCATTTTCATTCGTTGGTGTAAATCAGTGACAGACCTTATGTTACATCACGGAATACAGTACAAAAACATGTATGTCAAAAAAATAAAATAAAATGAAAGGTGTATCAAAACATTTATTGACTGAGTTATCGGGCAAAATGCGTTTTGTCGGACCATCGAACCAAACTGTCTGCCTTCGGCCTAACGGCCTCAGGCAGACAGTTTGGTTCTTTGGTCTGACAAAATGCATGTTGCCCTCGAACTCAGTCAATAAATGTATGATATTTTAAAATAAAATAAAATTAAAGAAAAACAGAACTAGTATAAATTACTATAAATTTATTTTTAAAAGGGAAAAAATCGTAGGAACAACAAAAAGAACTACAAAACATAGAGAGAGAGAGAGAGAGAGAGAGAGAGAGAGAGAGGGCCCGAAGGCAAACAGTTCGGCTTCAGAGGTCGAGTCCAGTGTCTCATGGACAGGTCAAAAATCTCACTCAACGGTCCAATAGTATACATTTATTGACTTCGTCGGTTGGAGGTCAAGAACCAAACTGAGCCTGAGGCCGCTATAGGTAAAAGGCAAACGGTTTATTTTGAAGGGTCGACAAAATGCACGTTGTCCGAGAATGCAGTCAGTAAATGTTTTCTTATACTTATTATTTTTAACATACATGTATATTGTGCTAGCAATCTACATGTTATTATTTTTTTTTTTACCAACACTGAGGTTAAGCTCAGTCAACTCCATCACTGTCGAGCATTGGCGTCGGAAGCAAATTAAAATTAATGTGGGGGTGCTAAGTGTAAAAAAGAATATTTTTGATATATTTTTATATCAAAAAACCTAACAAGCAAAAGAAAAAAAAGGAAATGTCCATTTCCCAAATACGAAAATCCTATTTCGAGGGGGG
>PRKT01000116.1:1243075-1272283 GCA_003671525.1 Saccostrea glomerata
CCCCCCCCCCCCCCCCGGTTCCGACGCCTATATCGAGTACCAGATTTAGCTGATCCCGCCCATGGTGTGACGTTAAACTGCACATTATGTTCTACTTGTAGGGTAGTCTACCTTTACATGTTAGACAACTATAATTTACAAGATTTCTACTTGACTAAAGTTCTAAACATTATATGACATGTCCTTGGAACCCCGTGAAAACACGGATCCTTCTTTACATTGATAGGAAGAATATTATAATAAAACAACCAGTGCATGATCCGCTTTTGGATGTTGTAAGCATTAGCTTCATTTCTTTTTCTCTCCCTTGGGTCTTTAACATTTTTAGCTCACCTGAGCCGAAAGCTCAAGTGTGCTTTTCTGACCCCATTTTGTCCGGCATCCGTCTGTCCGTCCGTCCAGCTGTCTGTCTGTCTGTAAACTTTTCACATTTTCGACTTCTCAAGAACCGATGGGCCAATTTCAACAAAACTTGCCACAAAGCGTCCATGGGTGAAGGGGATTCAAGTTTGTTCAAATGAAGGGCCAAACCCTCATTCAAGGGGAAATAATTGGGAATTAGTGAAAATTTGGTGGCATGTTTAAAAAATCTTCTTCTCGAGAACCACTATGCCAAGAAAGATGAAACTTATTGGGAAACATCCTAAGAAGTGTAAATTCTTTAAAATCTTCTTTTCAAGAATAGCAAAGGCAATATGATCATATTTATATGAAAGCATCATCACGTAGTATAGATTCAAGTTCGTTCCAATCATGACCCCCGGGGGTAGGGTGGGGCTATAATGGCCGACCAGAGTTTTACATAGGATATAAAGGAAAATTCTTTAAAAATCTTCTTCTGAAAAATAGCAAAGCCATGATTGGTCATGGGACTACTTTTGAATTTAAACTTTTCAATGATAAACCAATTTTTACTTTTTTCTAGCCACAATGCTCAGGTTAGCAATGTGGCCCATGGGCCTCTTGTAATTAATTAGTGCCCTTTAAGGAAGCTCTAAATACAGAGTACTTTTGGGACTTGGAGTAAATTCAATATATAAAGGTGTGCATATTAAATTAAATTAATTATTTGTGGCTAATATATTACCTGTATAACTGTAAATAATCATTTTTCTATCTCACTTCTAAGGGCAGATCACACTTAGAGCATAAAACTACCCTCCAATTAGAACTCTTTTGTGTGCAGTGTTTAGAGCTTCCTTAAAATAACTCCCACAGCTGGCATATCAACGAGGAGTTCACCAAATTCTTGTAACAGACCTTGGATATAGCTGTGAGAGGAATATCCATTGTACTGATTGAGAAAAACAATTTATATATGTGTTATTTGCAATAAATACCCAGTATATTAAAATATCTCAACAGAAAGAAATTAAAATATTTTCAATATATGTATATGTTTTGTGTTTCAGCTTGTATAATTCAGCCACCTCACGTGCCAAAGAAATTGGCAGGTTAGACAAGGATTTAAACAACTGATATAGAGCGTTTTCCATTGCGGTGATTTAAGCAGGTGTTATTCCCCATGGCCGCCATATTGTAAGTCAGCATTCCGAGATCCCTAATCTCAGCGAGAAAATTTTAGTCCCTACAACATCTTTCTGAGATTACCAGATCATCCCTTCATCATTCAACCGCGTTCAAATTGTTACACTGGTTACTGAGGTAAAGATAACATTTGTTAAAGCCTCTATTAATTCATAATTTAAAATTGTAAATATTTTCCCCCATATATTTCTGGCATGTGTGTTTAAAAATTCACTACTTTGCCCTACAAGTTGGTGGCTAAGGGGAATAACTCCTAGGCAAAATATGTCATAGAAAAAGGGTCTATTGCTGAAAAGGACTTGGAGTTTACACTGTATAAGACAACATTTGGGAATACACAACATTCGGATTAGACAGGTTTCACTGTGTCCTACTGTCAGCTCATTATATTTAGCATATCTAATAAATCCAGAAGACTATTATTATAAGGAAAAGATGTATCACAGCAGGGGCATAAAAAAAGATAGAAAATGTGCAGTTCCTAATTATATTTCATAACTTTTATTTCCTGTCATTTAAAAAAAGATAATAACAGGTGTTGAGTACATATATAATACCGTATGTTATAAGAAATAAAAGCTTTACATAAAATAGAATATTGCCTGTAAATTAGTTCAATCTGAAATTACTCAAAAAATAATTACACTGATATAAGAATAATCAGAAACAGAGGGAATATGTTTATCCTAAATCTTGATTTGCTGACACGAAAAACAAACATAATATAAAACAGTACATGATATTTGAGATAAATGTGGTGAAAAGATATGACTTTTTCTAAAATCTGTTTCTCTAAACTGAATGAACTTGATGGATGTGATAAAAAGCACCATCACGTGATCACAAAGATGACTGGTCAATGTATTTGTGTACAAAATATTTACCCCCATAAAAAATGCCAGTTAAACAAATCAGCATTTTACAAAGATAAGCAGGGGATAATGAAGATAAAACAGTCTTGATTAAGGTAAAAAGCCTGCATACATTTCATCATTAAATACAGCATTAAATCTGCCAACTGATTATGACTAGGGAAATCTCTCTTTAGTTCATAGCCCAATACACGGAATGTAAACCCACAAGTGACAAAACAAAATTGTAAACAAATTATGACTATCTATAGCTAGCTACTTGTGCCATATAACAAGAAAATCCAGTGAGTACTTATCAAAGTACATAATCACTAAAGTACGAGGTTAATGAGCAAGTCTGAATCTCTCCTAAAGATTTTGAGTATACAACAGTAAAAATACAAAAAGTTCTGAATGAATCAATTAATGAAACTCACTCTTCCCAGATTATCAAATAATTTGGCAAAAAAGTTTGACTGATCACTTACACGTCACAACATACACACAGTGGTCTTACAGACCAGAGAACATTAAGTCCAACATATAATTTTTGAAACTGATTTTGTGGCACTTCTATCTTGGCCTACCGTCAGTATGAATGTTAACGAAGGCAAATCACTCTTTGGCTTTTTGGTTGGAGACAAGCACTTCTTGTGATGCTGTCTACATTAAGGTGGACCAGTTTTTAAGATATTCATTATCCATGAAAAGTAAAAAATGTCAATACAAAACAAGCACAATTTGTACATTCTCTCATATAAAAAAGCCCATAAGCACCATAAGTTTGCAAAATCACAGAATATTGAAGTCAGCATATCACTGCTTCATCCACAAAAAATGATGTGTTGTAGAACATGATTTTTTCATGAAATACACTTTGATATACATGTATCAGGGTACCTCTCTCACATATCCTGAACCACCCCTGTTATGGCTGTGAATGTCTTCCATACACATATTAAAGTTTTCATGTTTTGATCATTCCACCCTGAACACTAGCATTGCTATATTCCTGTGAGGAGGCTAACATGAGACGATATCTCAGTCTGAGATTTCTCGATCTCACGTGTGAGTTCATGATCTCCTCGGTGTGATCTGAAGGGAACCAGCCCTTCTCCCCATCTCGGATCCTCTCCCCTTCATACCAACCTAGAAAAATATATATTAATTGTTAGCAAAATACCATCTTGAAGAAGAAAAAAGGAAAAAAAATCTTAATAAGGTGCCAAACTTCTCCTGATGACATGTTTAATCTTCGATTATGGGTTTTTGAATTATGCCCTGATCACTGAACTTAAATGTAAAGAAAGTTGAATTTGGAGACTTATTTATTGGTTGTTTGTAGGTTGTCAAAAAATGTAATGATGGAGCTAAACGTATGCAGCAAACTGAACAAATGTGCCATCTCGCTCGTAACCTGGAGTTCAAAGTTAAAGTATGAATTGTCAGATTAAAAGATTTTCTACTAATAAAAAATATTGATATTAGTAAAAAAAAAAATTGATTCATAGAAAAAAAAATTTCTTCAGTGTTACATAGTAAATATAGCTTGTATGCTATGTACTGTAGTTTTTTATTTTCTATTGAATATATTTAAATAATCAAAATATAAAAAAATATTTTTGCAGGAAATTCCACTTATCTCAGCGTCTCGTTTTCTGGTGAAGCAAGGAGAGTTAACTCGTATTGTAACAGATTCAACAAGTCGAATTCCCTTTGGAAAGAGAGCTTCCAGCAAACAGCCTGTGTACATCTACTTGTTTAATGATTTACTGATTGTCAGTAAACGGAAAAAGTAAGTTTTCTGGATCAAGACTTTATAGAAAAAATTTTATGAAAATGCAAAAAGAATTATACATTGTTCAATGCAACAAAATTTAAGAAATGATCTCTTCTGAATTTGCAAAATTACACAACTGTGTAGGTTCTCCATGAAAAGTAGAGACCAGTCATGTCTTACAAATGAAAGGTTGAAATTAAAATGAGGAACTGACTTATAAATATTTAGCCTTTTACTGAACATGATAGCCATATATCGATCCTGGATTTAAGTGAGAAAGTTCAGGGTAATATGTATTATGGGTGTTAAAATTATAAAATATAAAAGTACACATTAGACTTTCATGCCCAGAGGTAGGGGTTTTGGAATGACAAGGAGTTGGTTTTTCATTCCATTTTTGAAAATGTGTACATATTGTGAATTCCAACCTGATTGATTGACATTACAGATGTAGAAGTTCGTATTCCTTCACCCCTCAGAATATATCCGCCTTGTTGTGAGTAGTGTCCCCTGGCATAGTCTGGTCCCCAACATCAAAGGGGGACAACTCTGCCTCTCTGTCTAATGATGAAGTCTGTTGGAATTCTCAATCTTTTCTATACATAATAATAATAGTTTTCATACTTTATTTCGAATCCTAAACATTGAAGAAGCTGTGTGCTTATTGCAACATTCAAATTTCTGTCTTTCTGGTTATTCAAAGTCTTATAAATCCTTTTAAAAATAAGAATCAAGATCTAACATGCCTACATTGAAGAATCGTTAAATATAATTGCATGTTACTGTGCATGTATCAATGCTCTCTGAATAATGCATGACTATTTCAAAGCAACAAGATTTAAAGATGTTGCCTTTTTTAAATGTACTGGTATGAATTATTTTTCTCTACATATAAAATGCTGTGAAATTAGTTTATTTGAAGTAACAGATTTCTGATCTGTCTATATGGTGACTGTTGATGTTTTAGTACCAGTATGTATCATAGTATAGAGAAATACATATGTATCAATGATTCATTCATTTTGTTTGCAGCCATTTTCTTGACCATTTCAGACTAATTTTTTTATCAATTTATATTAAAAGTCAAGTATTGATACTAGTAAAATAATATTTCACATTTCTGTAATGTGAAAGTTTGAACAGTGCTAACTTTTTCTGATTTGACTTTTGCAGTAACAATACCTATGTAGTGACAGACTATGCTAAGAGGAATGCCCTTCATGTGGAGAATATTGATACCCCAGAGAAAGCCAAACTTTTACCAAATGGTGTCCCTAGTGGTATGAAGAATCTATTTATAGTTGCACTGCTTGAGAACCATGAACAGCGACAGGTGGAGCTGGTCCTCAGCTGTAAATCTCCGTAAGTATGATGCCCACTCTCCACCCCACACCCCAAGTTCATCTGAGGTCACAACCGAGGCAGGGGATAGCAGCAGCAAGGAGGGAACACTGGAGAGTACTGAAGATGTAAGTGTGGCGGATCTAAGGATTTACAAATACAAGGGGTGTAAAAAGTTATTTAAAAAGAGAAGAACTAAAAAAAAAAAAAATATGAATTTCCCTAGAACTTTAGTATTCAGGACATCCTTGGATGTTTGAAGGTGATTCTAGTTTACAGTTTGTGATGAAAAAATTTGTAGGAAAAGTAAATGTGTAGATATTTCCCAGTATTTTACTTTCCTGTTTTCCAGCAGTAGGTTATAATGAAGAGAATCAGTATATATTAGTCTTAATTCATATAAACAGTCAGAATTATCTGAGTCTATTTTGCCCTTAAGCTTTTATTAATTATTGTTGCACATATTATAGTAGACAATAGATGCATTTCAATAATATTGGTAGTCTGCATGATTTAATTGTGCATGGAGTGCATATTAAATATAACACATCTTGTGTGCCAGACAAATTGAGTTGTAGCAGATATAAACAGTTGATAAGACGGCATTTTATCTGGCCACAAGCCTTTATATTTACACAACGTTAGCCCCTGGCTTTAAAGCATTCTCCGAATATTTGTAACATTTTGATATCGGAGCTGTATGAATGAATATACTTATACAAAATCTGTGGATGACAAATGTGCAAAATCTGTGTATTCAAGTGTGTCCGTGTGACAGTCTATATTTAGAACATACATCAGGTGTAAGCCTACCTGTGTTATTTTCTGTTTGTTTTTCATCAGTATTATCTGTGGATTTGTGGCCTCATTCGACAGGTAAAACCGTTTTTATGAGTTTCTTTTATTTTTAGTTCTCGGTGTGTTTAAATATTTTTCTGTGACTTCTGAAACAAAGAGTTTGTGTGATGTTCCGTTCTTACTTTTTTTCCAGTCTATAAGTACATGTTATGGATTTGTCATAAAATTGAATTTACATAAATGCTTATATTTTTATGTCAATGATTTTTTAGTAGTTTTACTTACTTGTTGTCTAATTGTAAATTTGTTGTATTGTTGTTTGTTTGTAGTCCATGCATGGGGAACTTTTGATTTACCTTGGTATGAAACAAAACTAGTGAATCTTCATTCTTAACCATATGCAGTAGTAAAGTTGTCGAGTAGAATGGTTCATTGGATGCATTTTTAATTTTTATAATGAATTTAAAAGTTGTTAACTGTGAACTCCAACTGATTTTGGTGGTATATAAAGTCATGATAGAATTTATTAGAAGTAGCCAGGTGATTGGTAAAGGTGTAAGACATTCCAGCATTCAGGTGAAGTATTTATTCCTCCCAGGTAAATGTGGGTCAAGTTCAAATGAAGATCATTTCACTGTACTTACCTTCTACATTTACAGTAACAATTCTAAAATTTGACTGAAGTAAGACTTCAAATTATCAGTAGCTTTGTGGAATTGCTTTGGACTGAATTTTCCTGGCATGCTGTCATGTTGTGAATTATGCAGTATGTAATATCAATCATGTTAGGAACAGACTGAAGTTTAACAGATGTGTTAGAAGCTGTTTCTGTTGAAAAATTTAATGACCTGCAGTTTGTAAAAAAGATAAGATCCCCTTGCAGATTTACTATTTTTTGTAGCCTCCCCCATAGCTTGGTAATTTTTTATTACACTCCTTTGGGAAATTGTATAAATTTTATAATGTTTCTTTGATGAATCTGAAGGAGTCCTCATTACATAGAGTGCAAATCATGAGTATTTAATTTAGTCAGTGGTTATCAGTAACTGATTTCTTTTACAGGACATTTTATTGCCCAAGAAATCAGAGCAGTATATAGACAGATATTTACACAATCTATTTGCTTTGGTTTTTAGATGTTGAGGGGTGTATATTGGTGTTTCCAGAATTGTTTTATAGAAGATTTAAATTTATAATGGTTTTACCTCAGGGCACTGGGATAGAGGCAGATGTTGAGGAGTATGATTCTGATGGAAGTGGAAGTTCAGGGATTTATGAGCCAATAGATCCCAATTGGGAATCCCACAAGCCTTCCCAGGATTCCACTGGACAGGAAGAGCCTCCAGTCTTACCACCAGGTAGAGGTCGCCACAAGAAAAAGGACGGCAAAACAATCGGCAAAAAGCTGAAAAAATTCAAAGAGAAACTAGGCTCCAATGCAGCAAAACAGAACGAAGGAAGTCTTCCAAAAGTATCATCTACATCTTCCATCACATCAAATAGCTCTTCCTCAGGATTGTTAAAGAAAGTGGGTAAAATTATGAAGAAATCTAAAGTGAATGGTGCCCAAATGAGGAATGGGGAGGACCCTGAGGAAATTCGGGTGTGTAACAGTGCAACAGACTCTAGTGACATTAACGAGGACATCTACGAGGACGAACCAGTTCAGTTACGTGCTCATATAGGTTCATCAGGAGGCGAGGACAATTCTGGCTCAGACATTTATGAACAACATATTGAAATTGACAATTTGGATCGGGCCCCCTCTCGGCCCCCACCCCCTCCCCCCACTGCCCCACCAGCTCCTCCTGTACCCCCCAGGTTATCCCTTCCACCAGTGCCAGACAAAGATGTACCTCCCCCTCGACCCCCATCCACAGGGAGAATTAAGTCCCCAGGGGATGATACGCCTGCTACATTTAAGTTCAGTGATCAGGGCATAATTCAAAAACCCATAATCGAAGATTAAACATGTCATCAGGAGAAGTTTGGCACCTTATTAAGAGCATCCAGAGCTTTACATGCTGACTTGTGTTTGGGTGTGTCGGGATCTAGCCTGTGACAGATGGCGTCCACCAGTAGGGGGAGCCGCGTGATTCTCTGCATCGGGAGCAGAAGGAAGGAAATCATGGGGAGACCTTGACACGACGGATTCCTCTCCAGGCGCTTGATCACCTCCGACGTTTCTAGTCGCTTTCTGTTACGGACAATAAAAAATAAGTAAACAAAATTCATACATTGATCAACTTCAATTTACCACTGTGACAGAAAAAAAATGTTTGATATAAAGTGTTCTTAATGTCGATATAAATGTGTTTTTTAAATAAAATAAATGAGATTTCTCCACAGCATTTGATTTGATTTTGCTGATATAAATGCATGGGAATCTACTGTACTTCTACTTGTGGAATGATTAAATCTGTTATTAAAATCTTACTGGAGTTCCTGTGTGGCCCTCTCTTGGAATGTCTGGTTGGTACAATACCGAATATAGCACTCAAACTTGTTAGCGGCGTGTTTATAAATAATATCACAGAGATCCGACAGAAAGACAGACTTCTGCCAGCTGGCCTCCAAGTCACAAAGGAAACTACAAAAACATATAAATATGGAAATAATATACGTTTATTAATGATTAATTTATAATTTTTATCTGTTATACATCATAAAGAACTTCTTATTTCATTATTCATGAAGTTTTATGCATTAAATTTTTGTATTACTTTAACAACAACAAAAAAATATCAGCAAACTTTGCCTTATACAATCTTCATTTATTTCTTTAAAAAAATTCACACATGAATATCTTTTGGGACTAGTTATAGAGTTCATTGATAAGCCTCACTTTTCACTGGTGTCCCTGACAGAACCAATGTTGGAGAAGAGCACATGACGTTCTTGTCTGGTGATCACACACCGATCTGAGTGTTCAGAGGAGAATTCTGGGGACATGAGGAAGACATCAATCAGGACGTTCAAACTCTTCAGGTAGGAAGCCTCTGATGTTATAATCTCAAACATTGCCTGGAAAATACAGAATTTTGTTATTTTTTACTTACAGGAAACTTTTAGGATTAGATTTTCAACTCTTATGTTTTTAGATACAGCGGTTCCGACTCAAACTTAGATGTAAATCTTCTGTCCAGTGTCCCATACAGTTGGTCATCACTCTGGCAACAAAGTCAGTAAAATAATATCTGTATCTCACGAGTAATCAAATGGAGTCAAATTTTGATATTTTAGTTATTGAATTTCTTTTTGAAAATGTACATGTACTTACCATATCTATGTACACTATGTCGTCTTCGATTTCCTTGATGTCTAGGTGTCGTTTGTAGATAAGGAGATCATCAAATGGAGCCGTGACTGAGTTCTGTGGGGTCTCTTTAAATCCTGCATACCCTGATGAGGGCCTTTTTTCCAGGGGCTCTTTCCTTAAAAAGTATAAAAAATTTACCAGTAATATCACTGCTATAAATAAATAAAATAATAAATAGGACTGCAAAAAAGTGCTTCAGGAAGCTGTGTGGTTAACCTAACAGATTCGCTTTCATATATATTATTATTTATCAAGCCAAAAACTATTATTTAGAGAAATTCCACACACATTTCAACTAAAGATGACTATCTATCCCTCTAATCTGTGTATTAGCACTGCATTTCTTAAATATATAAAGAAGGAATAATGTTCCAGTATATTAGAAAAGAATTTAAAATACATCATAAAATATCCATTTGCTTTTTATTCTAATTAGAAGCCTGGTATCATATAAAATGTCCTACTGCCTGTTTCTCATGACGAAGGGTGGTGGAATGGGTGGGGCTGGGGCAGGTTCCTGGGGTACAGAGTCTTGTTTAATCAGTGTCCCGCGACCTTTGACTGGGGGGTCAGGCTCTATGTAATCCATACCTGAAAAGAACAGACAGCATCATCAACAAACTTCATCCTCAAATTTTATTAATAGCCAGAGATAGAGATTATTTTTATTCACTTCTAAAACAGATGTCATGCTGGCAGCATGATGAATGAACAGCTTTGAGAAAAACACAATTTTTAAAAATACACAACTGAGAGATTCATTCATAATTTTCAGACACACCTACATTTACTATTTCTAGTGTACACTCTCAAATTTTTACGTATTTAATTTTGTTCTGAATCAACTATATGATGTAATTATGTATTTTTTAAAGTGCATGGGAAAATCATCAACTCCCCCTTTATGTCTTAAATGTACTGAATCTCAGTCATATCCTGAGAAAAATGGTTATGACAAACACTATTCAAGCATGTACATACTCACATTATGTCATTGCATAAAAAACAAAGATTTATTCTGGCAATTCTAAGTGGTTTCTCAGAACTGTACTTTTTTAACGTGGCAATATATTTCTAAATTAATCCATCCATGTATCTCCCTGAACAGTTAGCTGTCATGACTTACTTGTCCTGACCATCCCACTCTGAGCTTCATCTGATGAACTGCTGGATCCACCCCCATCTACCTGGTCATTGAACTTGGATCCTTTCACGTTGTGACCATGCAGGTAGCTTTCTGGGGCTGGGTGCCAAGTTGGCCCTGAACGTCTGTAAAATGATAATCATACTTTGAATATGACAGAGTATGTACACTAATAAAATCATCAATGGATGGCAAAAAAAAGTAGCATGACACACCCCACATATGTGCATTATTGCTGGGAAACTTTAATAATTTGTTTATAAACACATACTGATCAATGATTAAATTATAATTACGAGACAAATTTAAAATAGACAGTCACTACAAAATGCACCCATTACATTACACCAAAAAGAAAATTGAAAGGCATCATTTGATTCTTACCCTCCCGGGCTGATAGGGACCACCATATCCAGATTGAAGTTCCCTGATATCCTGTTCCTAGGTGGAAGAGCAGGCGTATCATCCCCTGGGGACTTAATTCTCCCTGTGGATGGGGGTCGAGGGGGAGGTACATCTTTGTCTGGCACTGGTGGAAGGGATAACCTGGGGGGTACAGGAGGAGCTGGTGGGGAATCACCTTCAAACATCCAAGGATGTCCTGAATACTAAAGTTCTAGGGAAATTCATATTTTTTTTTTTTTAGTTCTTCTCTTTTTAAATAACTTTTTACACCCCTTGTATTTGTAAATCCTTAGATCCGCCACACTTACATCTTCAGTACTCTCCAGTGTTCCCTCCTTGCTGCTGCTATCCCCTGCCTCGGTTGTGACCTCAGATGAACTGTCATTTATATGAGAGTCAAGGTCAAAACTTGGTCGATTGTTACCTTTCCTGAAAAAGTTAAATTGAAGAAATAAGAGAAGTCTCCTTTTACTTCAGAACATTTAACTTCAGTATATGCATATATTTTCAAACTTTTTCGTAAATTATGTAAAAATTACAAAGAAATAGATAATTATTTTCTTCAGGTAATGCTGTCTTTAACTAATGAAAAGCATGCACAACAAGTATACCACACAATCATAAGTAATTAACTCAATAAAAAAAATACAACATTTTTGGTGATTAAAGCTTGGAGCTCACATGCTAATGCATTTTTCCTCTCTCCCTTTGAATGTGAATTTCAATATTTTCTGGTCACTAATATCATGCAACAAGGCTGAATCTATCAAAGTGCTCTTTTACAAAAATATTGAATTCTCCAAAAAAAACCACTTGCACCCTTTGCCTGTAATAGCTCTTTATGACCAATAACTACATTGTGCCTAACTGCCAGGAACCATTACTAATAAAATGACCAATGACCTCTTAAAAGTCAATCACCTTGCTTTTAAGTCAAATGCATTAATCATTGATAAAAAAAGTGATTTCTTAGATTTTCAGAAGTTTCATTATTCATCCTTAAAAACTTGCTTGGAATAATATATTGTAGTGCTCCATTTAATTTAATATGATTACAGAGATTGCACAAAAGTACAAACTTTGCATATTTCAAATCTAGTTCAAGTAACTTGGTTTAATATGTTTATATCATGTGTAACATAAATTAAAGAAAAATAAATAAAGAGAACAGAGTTAAAAAATACAAAAGATAGATATATAAATATACGTAAGTATGATTTAAAATAAAGTGTATAACTGGATGCTGCGTACATAAGAACCTTCGACATCTGCGCATTAAACTGAACGGAACAGATTACATGTACTACAATCTGATGAGACAAACCTTTTGGAAGGTATATACACATATTTTGCATATCTCACTGGCAGGCTTATATAAACATAAAAAACAAGTGAAGTTTAAACAGAGAAATAAGTGTTCAATGTGAAAAAGTTATAAAGGAGTTTACAAAAGTAGGGATTATCTCCCTTTCTGAACGCTGATTTCTCTGTGTAATATTTTGATAACATGTACAGGATAGCATGCTCTTGTCTTACCTAATGCTAGAGGGACTGTGTGAAGCAAAAGGAATTCGTTACATATAATGTATTAATTTACATAATTAATGTTCGATGGTTTCATATTGAACTGTTCATTGTTACGATTAACAAGTTTTCTTTCAGTCATTCAAAGAAAACAAATTTGTTCAAATCTCAATTCTGTAAAGAAAATTGTAAAGTTGAAGGAAATCAATGTTATATTAGATTAATTCATATCCCTCTGGTGACTTCCTTATTTCAATATGAAGTTGAACTATTAAGATCTTAAGTTTTCAGAAACTCTAGCCTTACAAAAGCACTAAAATTAAATCTTGGTCCCCCTCATATTTTCTAAATCAATTTAATAGACAAAGCTTTTTTTTTTGCTATTGTAGTCAAACTTTCATATTTATCCAAAAATTCTAAACAAAGACTGAAAAGAAACTGGGACATAATTTTTTTTTAATTCCAGGAAAATGTAGCATATCCTTCCTTATTCCAGACAGAACATCAAAAACTGACCTGAATTCATTAACATATTACTAAAAAATAAAGAGTATATACAAAAGCCCTATAATACATAGTAAGTAACTTCCCCGTAAAGTGTTATAAAGCTTACAGACTTCACCCTGCTAGTAACCCACTGTGTTACTGCTCACCTTTTCTGTCCATGCTTCCTGGTCAGTCTGTGTTCTGTTCCCCCATCTTCTTTCTTGCAGGGATCTATGGAATAAAAATCACAGTCTATATATATTCACAAATTCAGGTAGATCATTACCTTTCAAAGCCAATTTTTCAAAATAAATCAGGAAAATAAACCTCCTACTAAATCTAGTTAATATACTCTTCATCGTGATACGAATGAACGGCACTAATCCCCTCAGCTTAAGACATATCATGGATTTATGATAATGAATTTTCTATATTCAGTTCATGTACAGAAATAAATCATGGTGCAGTTGTGGGCAAAAATGATCTGTCAGAGAGATCATTCTAAGAGACAATAGTCTGAACTCACCAGTGGCTGGAATGCATTCGAGGGACATGAGGAAGACATCAATCAGGACGTTCAAACTCTTCAGGTAGGAAGCCTCTGATGTTATAATCTCAAACATTGCCTGGAAAATACAGAATTTTGTTATTTTTTACTTACAGGAAACTTTTAGGATTAGATTTTCAACTCTTATGTTTTTTGTATGTCATTTTACATATAGGTGTGTACCTCTTGGATCTTCCTTTCATGCGGTGAAACTTTCTCCAGAACTCCACTTTCTTTCACCTGATGAAAAAATATACCATTTTAATAAGATATTCATTTTTAATCAAATATAGCATTCATTTGTATTCATCTACCCTCAATGATGCTTAATTTCACAGAGCTATATGCTTCCTAAATAAAATAATGTACCATTTTAAAATTCCATCAGTTCAGTTTTCTTTTAACTCTTTTAAACTATTCACCAAAACATTTCGTATTTATATTCCCTACAAGTCATTCAGTACATTGACCTAGTAAAAATAACTTCTTTCTTCAATCTGCAGGACAATGCCCTTTTTAACCTATAATTTGGATAAATTCTTCCCACAAATTCCTACTTCATAGTTTAACACCCTGTCAGGAAGTGATGACTCTTCCTTATCACCTAAATAATGAACACTGGTTACATACCTCAGGCATTTCTGCCCAGAGAGCCCGGAGCACTGAGCCGGTCTTCCCAAACATCTCCAGGGTAGACAACTTCTTCTTCGGAGTCTCGTCAATGTCTTCTACTGCCTCATAGATCCGCTCCCCGCGATCTGGCTCTATTAAAACAATATACAGATAGTTATCAAGATCAATAGAATATCATAAGAAGTTTGGATATACTGACATTCTGTAACGCATAAAAATATTATCTCTTACTCTTCTTTCTTTTTTTCAAATTGTTGGGTAAAAATAAGTCCTACACATTTAGCCCTATGTTTAGATGTTTTTATTGGATCTTAAATCAAGAATAATAGTATTCTTATAAAGCCCATACATGTATACCGACATTTTCCCTTAAACTGGTACCTACTGGTCATTTGAACTGGTTCCTCATCTTCGTCTTCACTGATAACCATCTCTGTATGTCGCCGTGTTGACTTTTTCACCTTGTCTCTATGGTAACACTGATACAGCGGTTCCGACTCAAACTTAGATGTAAATCTTCTGTCCAGTGTCCCATACAGTTGGTCATCACTCTGGCAACAAAGTCAGTAAAATAATATCTGTATCTCACGAGTAATCAAATGGAGTCAAATTTTGATATTTTAGTTATTGAATTTACCAGTGCCCCAGTTTCCATGGGAACAGACTTCAAAAGTAGATCATACACTACCCAGAAAACTGGGACCAAAAAACACAGCAGTGATAAAAGTGCCAAAGATGAAGAGGACCTTTCATTGTTTTCTCAATTCAAATTCAGTATTGATGCCAATAAAAACACAACGCTGGAGAGAACCAACAGCTCGGATAGTTGTCATAGCATGGGTAGTCCAAGAGGTGTCAGAAAAGCAAACAAAGATGACACAAATGACACAACCAAAGCACAGGTTGTCAAGTCAAAGGTCATGGCCTCTTCTTCCAAAACCTTTCAAGCTTCTGTTGATAGTAAGGTACACAGAGTGAATTCACGGGAAGATAGTTCCCTCAAACAAAAGGCCACATCAGACCTCATTGGAAATTTGGCCATCTTACGAACACTTCCTGGAGGTAGTAAAAAATCAGAAACGTCTGCTTCATCTGTTCAAAGTGAAACATCCAAACCAAACAAAGTCTTCAAAGAAACGTCAAGTTTACTGAAAGAGAAGAAAACATCATCTACTGATAGTGTCAATTCAGATAAAGATGTTGGTCAGAAAAGTAGTGTTTTAAGGACCAAGGAATTTCCTGTTTCAAAATCTGCTAATAAAAGTTCTGATGTCAGTAAATTAAGTGGGGAAAGTAAATTAACAAAACAAAAAGAATTGGGATCTTCTTTGAGTCCTAAAGCAAGTGAAAAGAAACTCCAAACTGATTTTGGACTAAGTTATACTAAAAAGCCAGAAATAAGTGTATCGTCTGGACCAGGGCTTAGTCGCCAATCCAGCACAGACTCGGTGACCTCGGAGAAGTCAAGTCCAAGGTCATCCCTGAAAAGTAAGGGTAAATTAAAACTGGATCAGTCCACTGCCTCAGATACTGGGTCATCTGGAAGCTTAAGTCCACGGGTCAAGTCCTTCAGTCCAGAAGTAAAACCGGATGAGAAGCCGGAGTGGATGGAGAAAAGTAAAGAACTTGTCAACAAGTTCCAGACCAAATTAAAG
Source organism: Saccostrea glomerata (assembly GCA_003671525.1). NCBI lineage: Eukaryota > Metazoa > Mollusca > Bivalvia > Ostreida > Ostreidae > Saccostrea > Saccostrea glomerata. The sequence continues at coordinate 1,259,107 of PRKT01000116.1, forward strand.
AAGCCTGTGATTTCTGACTTCTCTGTTATTGTGACCACAAGTAGTGTTTCTGAAGAGGCCACCAAATCTTCCACTTCATCTTCATCCACCTGGCCATCTAAATCCACAACTCCACATAAAACAGACACTGTTACTAATACGTCTTCCACATTTACCAAAACAAGTGTTACAAGAACTGATTCAGGCAGAAAGAGTGACCTACATAGCTATAAAGAGGCCCTGTTAAGTAAAGAAGCAAGTAGCAGTAAAGAGTTTTTGGAAAAATTCTCAAAGGACAAGGAACTGAAAGAGGAGAAGACAGATAAAGAGTTATTGTCACGTAAAACTAGTTCAGAATTATTTCAGAAACTGAAGGGAGGATTTGAACAATCTGATGATGCTTCCAAATCTACACAACCAAAACCAAAAATTGAGATGCCAAACTCGAATCAGTTTCTGGAAAGAAGGAATTCATTTGAAAAGCCAAAGCCTGCAGACATTGCAAAGTGTACAACTCTTAAGAACCTCAAGAATGATGGCAAAATTGTCGGAGTGAAAGACAGAATAAGTGCTTTAAACGAAGGCAAGGGTGAGGTTGTGGATGAAAGATTCCAACATAAAGTACAAACACAGAAGTCAACTGAGAAAAAGTCCAAAGATTCAGACCAGGAATATCATGATGTAGCTGTGAACCGAGCTGGGCCGACCAATGACTGGCCGACGTCCGAGAGTGAAAGTGACGAGAATATGTACGAATGCATTCCAGCCACTGGTGAGTTCAGACTATTGTCTCTTAGAATGATCTCTCTGACAGATCATTTTTGCCCACAACTGCACCATGATTTATTTCTATACATGAACTGAATATAGAAAATTCATTATCATAAATCCATGATATGTCTTAAGCTGAGGGGATTAGTGCCGTTCATTCGTATCACGATGAAGAGTATAAAACCAGTAGTTCCTTCGGACTTGCTTTCAAACATACTTTTTATATCCTTCATGTTCGTAGGTTGATTTTTCCTAGTTGTCTGCCTTGTCTTTTCTTTCTCCCTGGTGTTTGGTAATCCGGTGGATTTCAAATGCACACCAAATTTATCCATGTTGATTACGGATGTTGATGTTATTGAACAATTTTCAGCTGATAATGATCACATGTCACAAAAATCTCACATAAGTAAAACATATACGTCACCCAAATGCACCTGCGTTAACAGTGCAGACTACACACACCTGGACTTGTCTGTAGTAGCCCGTAAACTGTCTCGTCCAGCAGTATTTTGACTGTCACTTCCATTTTAATCCACTTATAATTCTTCAAATTTTCATCAAAAACAGCTCACATTTTCCTCTTTTCTTGCCCTACATTTGGAGAGTCATAATCCCTCTACTGTACGCTGCACTGAACCATTTCCTGTTCATCGTAAAGCTTCCTGTTTCAGGACTGGCCGGATATTCACCCTACAAAGACAAGTAGATATTTTAGAACAAGCCTTTTTCCTTTGCAGCATCCATAACAGTGTGTATTGAAACCACAGAGGAAGTACTATAGCTCATTAGATTTGATCACGTACATCAACCAATGCTCTAAGTTTACATGAAGAGCTATCACTAAGTCAGGAACAGAAGTTAATTTTTCTCTTATTTCATCCTTATAAGTTTTGAAGCAAAAAAACTTCTCTGAATAATTTTTTTCAAATTCATACAACAAATCTCTTACAAACTGAAGATGACCACAGCCGAGTCATCAGGACTTACTGTAATACATCAGCTAGAGAAGTTAATCCAGGATCGGGAGATTGGACCAAAGGTTTGGACCCTGATTGGATCGAGCTCACAGATATCTATAACAATGGGCAGTCTGTAGCCAGACCCATGAATCACCTATAAGCCCTATAAATACAGGAGCTGTCAATGGTTATAGCAAGTTATAGGAGACGGGGACATAACATGTACAGGTTAGATCATCAAACAGGAATAATGCATAGGCATTTATGTAGATGATAGACACATCTACATATATACATTTTCCTGTTAAAAAGTGTCTGTTGACTACTGTAGTATGTACTGGCTATCACAAAAGACTCGCTTGTCTAGTTTCCTTTCTTTCAAACTATCTTCAGTTGTTTAAAATAAAGAAAACAAGGAAACAAAATGTACATACTAAAAAACAGAAGCATAATTTTGTATACAGACATTGAAAACCATCATCAATCTATATCTTTAAATTAAAATGAATGCTGACAATGTACAATTACATACCAACCTAAGATTCAGATCAAACAAAATGACATACATACATCAACAAAACCAATGCATGACTAAACAGAGAGAGAATTGAATTGCTGACAGTGATGTGTTACTGTCTCTATAAAACCTGTGATGGCTTGGAGTGAGAATCAATCAATAAAAATGAGTCAGCTGTCCGACAAATTAAATCCAAGATTAGTCAATGATCAGCGCCACAGAGCCACCTTATCTTAGCTCTGATCCACATCAATATCTACAGGATTAGGAGGACTTCAGTTCATTAGTACACAATGACAAAAGACAGTCAATACACACTCTCGTCTGGTCCATACTGAGGCAAACACTTTAGGTAAAGACTTCCATAAATGGCAAAGCTTACAATATGAAGAAACGTGGAGATACTGTGTACCTTTTCCATACCATATCATGTTCCTTAATTAATTAAAAATGAAAATTCTGTCTGTACTTACAGATATATTAATAAGGACAATTGTTCCTACAGATATACTCCCTTGCTAGATACCCTAACCTTACACTGATCAGTCAAACACCCGTATTTGGATTTGAAAATTGTTCAATTTTTTTTTTACCCATTACCTTTCTGATTTTGTTAACAGGTTGAAAGAGAGATTCATTTTATAGTATACAACATATAAATTATATGTAACATAAATTACAGAAGACCATTACAGAATCATTGCCCTTTCAGGCTCATGGGTGACTCCCTTTTGTTATAAATTTATAACAGGATCTTCTGCACATTATTCTTTGTTCATGACACCAAATCAAGACATCTGAGTCATTGAACATGAGCTGGTGATGCACCTAGACTTCATGTCCTAAACAAGAGGCCCAGGGGCCACAGCGCTCACCTGAGCACATCAGGCTTGAATTTACTCAACCCCCCACCCCTCCAGACGTTCATCCTTTGAACAAACATTATCATCAAATCCTTTTCCACTAATTACTCTCTTGAAAAAATGTGACTTTTTTTTCTTTTTAAAAAGCAACATTCAAGTGCTTTGTAACACTATACATGTATTGATAGAAAGGTTTTTTTTCAATTGAATGAAAGGGAATCAGTGTCTATTTGAGTTGAAATATGCTGAATCAGAATTGCTTTTTAATTTTTATACTTTTAAAGGAATATAATTACAAACATACATATCCTAATGTTTTTAACGACTACAACATATCCTCATGCATATACAGTTAATATGTACCATATCTTGACCTTGATTTTTTTTAAACCCCTAAAATAATTACAAGTAATTTTTACTCAGTGTTGAAAACAATGAGTAAACACAGCATTAATTTAAAATATGCAAGGCACACCTTAAAAACATATTGTTTTCATCACGGGGGAAATTGATAACGAGCGTACAGCAAGCAGAGCGGTACGACTAGGTCACACCTGTGTACCTGAGTTAGCTTAGCTGGTCTTCTGTCACCCAATTACGACAAACATGGTCATTTCTTACAGAAGATCTGTCACCAAAAACGTCAAACACAGATAACGTCCACTCAACAATCTCCTACCCAGCACTTGAGCCCCCTATCCCAGCAAACAACAGCGGGTATAAACGGCCATTCTTGTATTACCTAGTAAAATGTCTAGATCTACCTTTACATCAGTAACGGTAACCCTTATCACAAAAAAATCTTATGACTATTAAAGATTAAAATGCAACATTTTCTAAAAAGATCCTCTGAACTAGTAAATAAAAAAAGTTTTTCTTTTCATTTGTTTTTGGATTAGAGCTGATAGCAAAGTTTATAACATTTAATAAAAAACTTTTTAACCATACCAACTACCTATGTAGACTCATAACATATTCAGTACTATCAAAGGTTAATTAAATAAATTCATTTTTCCATCCACTTTAACAAAACGTTGAATACATATTGGTGAGCAAGTTAAAGTGCTCTTACTCCTAAAATGGCAATCACTTAAAACCTACACACAAAATTAAAACAAAAAGACCCTTATAAAAGATACGTTATCATAAATTTAAGTAAAGTCTTACAAAATTTCCCTAAAGCACATTCCATTAACTGTCACTGATCTAGGCCATTATTATTATACATATACATATATCAGTGTCATTTTGTTTTGCAGAGAAGTTTTTATTCTAAACAGGAAGTTTACCGAATAATGAGAAAAGTATACTATATAATTGATAAGGAAGCAAGCTCATAAAAAGCACAGAGCAGCATGATTGAAAAATGATTTTGTATTTCAAAGAAACAATATCCAGTGTTTTTTCCTGATATGAACATATCAATTTTTTGTTTAATATTGTCCATCAGATGAGGAGTTCATAGAGGGCCTGTCTATAACATCTCCATTTTTGTATAGGTTTTATAAAAGGAAAAAAGAGATTACAGGGTAATCTAAGGTAACTTCATGAGGAGTGACGACATTCTTTGATTTGAAATGTTATTATCTTGTTATTCTCAGATCTTTTGGGATTGAAATATTATGCATCATTCATGCATGTTTGTAAGTTTTTTGGTAGTTTGTGTATTCATGGTGAGAAACATTCTTTTCATTTCATAGATAAAAAAAAAGTTAGGGACAAGGTTTTTAAACCTATAAAATCAGGGTATGGTTGGATGAAGGCATGGAATGCAAGGGATCTGTTAATTATCTGATCTATAGATACTAAAGATGATAAAATGTTGAACTGTGGCATTTACCAAGTAATTTTAATATACACGGTGATTAGTACAGCTTGGTTAGTACATTTAGTATTATACAGCTTGGTTAGTATACATATAGTATTGGTGTCTGGGCTGTCCAGTATACACCGTGATTAGTACAGCTTGGGTAGTACATTTAGTATTGGTATCTGGACTGTCCAATGTACACAGATATTAGTACAGCTTGGGTAGTACATTTAGTATTGGTGTCTTTCCAGTATACACCGTGATTAGTACAGCTTGGGTAGTACATTTAGTATTGGTGTCTTGACTGTCCAATGTACACAGATATTAGTACAGCTTGGTTAGTACATTTAGTATTGGTGTCTCTGCTGTCCTGTATACACAGTGATTAGTACAGCTTGGTTAGTACATTTAGTATTGGTGTCTCGGCTGTCCAGTTGCGGTCACTCTGATGGTCATGCAATGTCTACCCCCTGGTCCTATTCTGGACAAGCTAAGGTGATATTTATTTGACGAGGAAGTTACCTGACAAGGTGCTCCTTAAATCACAGGGGAATACATGGAATGACATTGATGGCCATGTAGGAATCTCAGATTCCTTTAAATAAAACAGATTTATATGGAGGACTTGTTCCTACGAATGATGCATATTAACATCAAAAGAGAATTGCTATTTCTTGTCATCAGACACCTGTCTTTGCCATATTACTCCCTTATATAGAATTTCTTGTTTTTCTGCCTGAATTTTTAATGAGTCTGCATGTGTATTGATCTGAGTCTGTGAGAATATTGACGATATGATAAAGACGCGTGTCTCTGCTTCTGTGTGAGCTCAGACCATGTGATCAGCAGATTTGTTTGTTTTCACTGCATTGTACAACAATTAAAACTGAGTTACGCATGCACTGCTTGCTCACTTGTCTGAAAATGAGTGATGATTTTCCCAGACAAGGCATATCTGATGGATTTCATTTATCACAGGATTATAGAAAGCTAGTGTTTTTGGATCAATGTCGCATGGGGGAATATAATTTAGATTGATTTTTTTTCCTTTGTGTGATCAAGAATTTAAATATTGCATGAAGTTCAGCAGTATTGAAATACAAGAGGATGAATGGAATAATATTGGTAGCCATGGTGCCTTATTGATACATTATATATGGTAAGGATTTACATGTCAAGTTATGTATACAGTGGAATTCATACAGACTAACCTTGGCAAATCTAATAAGTTCATGGTGACATATGGTTTCAAGTTATTCATTAGTTTTAACTGTATTGTAATCATTTTCTTGATTTGAATGTCACTGATTGTTACATACGGTAAACTGATTTACAAAATCCATCATCTTAATCAAGCTATTAATTTGGTAGCCTCATTTTTACATGAATAGATTGAAAGGCTACTATATCTTTCAGTTTCAGTCAAACATTGATATATTGATCTTAAACTGTGATACAAATATGATTTTATCATCATTGCAGTGGATTTCACATATAATCTTTCCCCTACTATTATTGTATGCATTAACCATGTTAACTTATCAAAGAAACTTTGTACAGATTACATACTGTAAATGTATTATATTTAGCATGTACGATATTTAGCGGAAATTGATTTTTAAACAAGTTATCATAGATTTGATTTAGCGCATTTCTTGATAATGGCTGAATTGGTACTCATAAATTTACCATACTTGATAACTTGTAAAGTTTTTTTCTTTTCTAATTTGGCAATACCAACAGACTACTAGTTCAGATGTACTTGTTGGATGATAGATTATATGTATACTTAGGTTTATTGTTATCAAATGAAAGGATTATACATGTACCGGCATATATCTACATCACAGATTTACATTTACGCCAACATTATGCTTTTCTACAAAAGTAAATCCTGCTTTTCCACAACAAATCATTATAATGCTATTCTAGGATTATATTTTTTGCTTTTCTGTGATTTATTTTAACATGCAGATACTTCTTTTTTGGACCAGATAAATATCTTACCACAGGAGTTCCTCTGCATCATTATAATTAAAGTAGTATATTAGTCAGCTAGATAATACAAGGTCCTGTGTCATGTTTAAGTAAATAAACCTGTGGGGATACCAGATATATGAATTAGCTATATAGTGAATGTAAGGCCTTTGAAAGGTGAAGTAATTGAATTAATTAACAGATGCAGCTTATCACTAAGGAGTTATGAGTTAACTAATTTTATGTTCAAGGCCAAACTTGTCAAATGCATTTAGTTATCTACCTTTGGTGTCTTAATAGAATTGATTAAATAAAATAGCTTTTCCCTTATTCCAATATTAAATATATATCAGGTGTGTAATTTCCTGGACTTTTTTTTTAAATAATGTTCATTCATATTTTGTCAATTATGCAATCATAATTCATCTATCAAATTAGTGAAGTCTATTGATAAGTTGATATGTTGATAAGCATTAGTCAGTAAAGTTGGAAATTATTAGGACAGTGGGTGTATAAGTTAAATTAATCATTCATTCTATGTATTTTTAGGAGTAAAATTGCATTATATTGTCTAGATAATCCTAATTTGAGGAAACACGATACCCAGATTCATGCAATGCTTTGACAAATTGCTTTGTTTTCCTAGGCCATCTGTAACATACCAACTTCTTCTGATACACATGCACTGCAAACAAATTACAGGCTTTTCTTTATTGCATTATGTTCACAAAAGATATGTTAACAGCGGACTGGTAGATAAATGGAGCGGAGCTTTCACTGTTATCGTTAGGTGCAAATTAAATGAGGTTGGATCCAGCATAATTAAAACAATGTTAAAGAACATTATGCGGTATGAGATTCAAGGTGTTGAGTTTGAACCCACTGGAGTAAGTTAATGTGTACTATAAATTCTTTATTATAATGAGAAATATTACCAAAAATTTTAAATTCAGTAAATATTAATCTTTTTAGATTAGTAGACTATATTTTGGCAGTTATAGACAGGCCCTCTACACTTGTCTTAAGTGTCCATGCTGGGTCGTCACAGTGTAAAGGTCACAGGGATGTCAGAGACAAAGAACACGAACAATGCGTCTCATTTCCTCATCCGTAGGAGGGTTTGTCGAGTTAAGGACTTGTAAGGTCAACATAAAGTATTTTGTTTGTTGGTTGTTTATAGCCAGCTCACTTTAACAACTTCCGGCATCCTTAAACAGCATATAATTTCATACTTGAAAATGAAACAACTTTGTTGTGGTTCACCAAAAACTTACAAGATTTAATTTATATTCAATAAATTGAGATATCATAGCTAGGATTAGAATCTTGTGATGTTGTCCCCAAGTTGCACACAAATAATCAGTGAAATTTTCCTATGTTTATAGTCCCCACACAATAACAATGATATACTGTCTCTCTCAACTCGGAGATAAAACTTTCTGTAGCCAACACTGTCCTGTGAATGAATTATTTACTGTTTTTATGACACCCATTTACACCCAGCTATCATTTGAACTTTAATTTATGACAAGATTCTCAAAGAAAACCTAAGAACCTATTAAAATTCCTCAAGTAAAGCTTACATTGAACTTGTCCACCATTTGTTATAACTGTATTCAGACTGGACAAATGATATACCCTTTGTTTATTTCAAGTTACTTACCTAGTAAGAAGTAATTCCATGGAATATGGATCCCAGTTTAGAAAACAGTCACTCGATAAAATGTTTCCATCCTACAACAATCTTTAAAACTATTCAGAATATTTCCATAAAGCAAATGTTTCCTCCCCAATGACAAGAATTTGTAACTGAGAAATCCTTTGACCCAGTTTTAATGAAGGAAAATACATTCTTGTGAAAAATATAATGTTCTTGTGGAGCGTGTCATCACCTCCCAAAGGAGAACATTCAATGCTTGAATGCACAACAACCTGTAACAAGATATTTAAGTGTAGATATTCCACTAACTGAAAGAAACACAGATTGATGTAGTAATTAAACAATTGCATGGTTAGTTAAAATTACATTTTGCATTTGTAAAACACCTACGTAAAACCAAAGAATGAAGAACTCCTTAATCTTACCTATATTCTCACTGAGAATAAAAGACAGTCCGACCCTCCCTCAAAACGTCAAACTGGTTAAAAAGAAACAGGCCTTCTGTTGTGCTGCAATGGTATAGTATAATCAGAAAGGTAAACATTTGACATTCCACGCAGGGGACTTATCACAACTCTGTATTGTCCAGGTAAATGTTACCTGTCCTATCAATGGACATTTATGGTTCATTTAATGTCTATGTCAGTTAAGCAACTTTGTCACCAGTTTTACCTTTTTTTACACAGAATAATCAAGAAGAAAGTAATGAGAAGTTACTTCTATATATATCCTTCAAAGTAGAACAGACTTGAGTAATGGTGTAGATGCCCCAATGACAGTCAACCTACATGTATTTGCTTTCGCAATTTCCAGTCCAAAATACATACCTGTGTTTCTCTGTGATCCTTGACCTCAATAGTGTACATACAGGTGAAATATTAAACTGATCTTAAAAATCATCTGGTCTTCTTACTGTAAAAAATGAAAATGTGTTGGGGTTATTTTACGGTTTATGAATGATAATTTTTAAAGATTTCATGAAAATTACCCCAACTGTACTAATTACTGCATTTATAACTCTCTCACAATGTACTTTGACTTAAAGTACTAATTTAATTGGTAGTAAGGCACATTGTTATGTTTTCTACACAATATGTCATTGTAACACAGTTAACAAGGTTATAATAAGATGTTAAGTAACTTGTTGATCAAGTGAAATGAGATGTAATACATGTAATACTAGAATGCTTTTTTTTATAGTTGGCAAAATCTAACTTAATTTGTATACATTATACAGCTATGAAAATAGTTATCATTTAGTAGCAGCCACAATAAATTTTCTTAAATTACATATATCATGGGCTATGCCAAAAAAAAAATATTTGGATGTTAGATTTTTTTGTAGATCAATTGATAATATAGGTAAATCATAGTTTCTTTATATTATACAGGTAGTAAGTACAGGTGATCTACATTAAGCACACCTTGCCCTGAACAAAGCTTTCAAGAGAGTTAATTATCACAAATTAAACACAACTGCCAGCAATGAAAATTCTTCACATTCATATACAAATTATGATAATTCACTTCAGTTAACTGCTGGGCCCCCATCCATTTTCAAATAAAAAATCAAAACCAATGCAAGTTCCCCTCCTGTCTAAGCCAGTGGTACACGTAAAACAAAAGTGCTCCTTGGAATGCTCATTACAACAAGCGATACTTAGAGTTGTTCCTCGACCTCAGATTTGAATTGCTGCCCAAGTTTAATATTTTCAAGTTCTTGGAATAATAATTTAACAAATTAAAAATTATCTCAACAACATTATCAAGTTTCAGTATCAAGATTTGAAGCATGAATTATCTTTTTATTAATGTTCAAAATGGATTTGCACTCAATATGTACCTCTTGTAAAATTACATTCAAAATTGATGTCTTTAATTTCTCTGCGATTATACAAAGCAACAGTTGTATATTTTCAAGGATCTCTACAGTAATCACTCAAATACTGAGCAAATACATCATGTAGAACCTTCAGAAAATTTCATGCACACTTTTACTGATATACTACCTATGCATTCTGCACTAAAAACAATAAGACTAGTAATTCTCTCCTTAATATCTATATGGATAGAGATATCAATATCCATCAATCATTAATCAATGCTGTGACTCTTACTAAGAATGTAACCTTTTGAATATACTGTATAGCAAAGATTTTCAGAACCCAATGTACCCAGGCTAAGTATTCTGACTATTTAGTACAAACTCAGCTAAATCATCGAAATTTTGAGACAACTAGGATGGAATATGGCAACATTATCCTGGAGCACTGTTACCTTAGAAAAACTGGTCCAAGATAAATGAGTTGATACATTATCATGATTATGGTCTTAAACCCCCCTGAAAATAACAACAGCAGCAAAGTTTTCCAAATTTGAACTTTTTGCATCTGCTATACCATTGATTTCTATCACAAAAATTTTAAAAAGTTGTAAAAGGTTGTCCAAACTCTTTTCTCAGACAAAATCTACACAAGATTTGATGTCAAGCAAGCTAAATTTTTCCAAAATACTGGTTGATTGATTGATGATTTTTTGCTGTCCTGTTCATCCTGTTCAAGATTTTTTCACTTAGAGTTATGTCACCATACACAGCTGAAGCAAATCATATTCAGACCTTTGATCAGCATTCAGGGCCATTATGAGCTGACTTTTATTGTGCTAACGCTTGTTGTGAGACAGGGCCTAAATTGGTTTTATACGGTCTCCTACGAAGGACCTCCAACAATCACTTGTGCTTGGCAAAGGAAAAAGTTGCTACTGTAACATATTGTTTATTGTCTTAGCTAGGTCAGTCGCGGTCAGAGATTGAACCCATGATCCAGAATACTGGTGGAACAAAATATGGCAGAAATAAAACAGAAAACATGCAGGCTAATGACTTTAAATTAAGTGACCTTGGACCTTCTGACCTGACAACTGATAGACTGGTAACCTGTGATCTCATGACCTGAAAATTAATTACGGTTATCTGTTAAATCATTGCAGTATTTTCTGACAGGAAAACACTGGCACAAGGCCATGTCTATTACTAACCATCTAAAAAATGAACTGCAAAATATCTGTCCTCTTTAATAAAGGTGCTCTGGTGGCTCAGTGGTTAGAGCATCTGCTCTAGAGTCCTGAAGAAAGGAGTTGATCCTTATGTCGTGGGTTCGAATCCCACTATGGGACGTGGAGACTGGTCCCTCGGATGAGACTGCATAAACTGAGGACTCGTGTTCAATGGTGTTGGCGCGAAAAAGTTCCCTTACTGCTCAATGGCTCTTAGTGCAGACTATAGGACAAAATTTGCAGCTTTCCACTGGCAAGTGGTGGTGTCTCCATATGAGTGAAAAATTCTCGAAAAAGATGTTAAATAACATACAATCAATCAATCTTTTTAGATAAAGTATAGCTGTAGATTCCTAATTATACGTGAGGAATCAATTTCCGCGTAATTTCGCGAGAAGCATCACTCGCGAAAATATATTATTCGCTTTTATTTTTTTATTGTTAAAATCTATGTAAATTCTGTTAATCAACCGTTCATTCGCGAATTATAATCCTCACGATTTGACGTTAAAGAGCCAGTTCGCGATAAAAAGTACTAGCGAAAAATAAGGAATCTACAGTAGTAAATAAATTGCAAAAATGCCTTGAAAAAAATAGGTTGTAAACTAAAAGGTTAAGCTTTTTTTTCTATTTGCGCTTATGAGTGATAGTTTAATCATATAAAATATTGACATTCCAGTGCATTCATGACTATCATTGTTTATGTTACATACATTATATTACAATATAGGATAAAATTTGTCATCATTCATTTCAAAGTGTTTGACATCCGTCCATGTCAACATATGGTCAAAGGACAATAAATAAATACACGTACAGTAATTATCAGAGTAGTCATCATCATTAGTACTTAGTGTTGCATGTCAGCTAGGAACGTGTGTGAAATTAACAAATTTCAACTACTGTAATTTGGTCTTGAAAAGCTTTTTTTTAAAAGAATAACTTTGCCAACAAAACAATGAAAAAGATTCAAATTGTCTGAATTTCCAGTAAGTCTAAAGAATGTCATCAATCAAATAATAGATGAATGAAGTAATTTAATTTTAATATAGAGGTGGACATGCAGTCAGCGCCAACATAACCTAACAGTTTGTCTAGGTTATTAATACGTTAACATTGTCTGTAAAAATATATAGGCTATATGTGGCTTTAATTAAGTTTAAAGTCAAAGCAATCAATTATCTTAAATCATTTATTTATGTTTATTAATATTTTTGCACAGGACAGTTTCGTGATGACAGGAATGGGAATTTGTCAACCTGTAATTTATACATGCATGTATTTTATACATTACCTAAGATCGTTTGATAGCTACCGAATCATGCAGCATGGACCAAATATAACACTAACACCTGAAAGTGGAATAGTTAAAACGTTAGATGTAGAAAGTCGGATTGCCGCTTGATCAAGTTAGGCGTTGTTGACATCAATACATCTGTGTCACATAAAAGTTTTAAAATGAAGTTGATCAACATGCATGAAGAAGCTTCTGTGTGAAATCGAAAATTAGTACGACTAAAGTAAATTGAATTACTTCCCTTAGCTTCAAGATTCGGTAAATGGGAAGGGGGGGGGGGGGGGGGGGGG
>PRKT01000116.1:1272377-1327788 GCA_003671525.1 Saccostrea glomerata
CCTTAGCTTCAAGATTCGGAAAATGGGAAGGGGGAGGGGGGTGGGCGTGGGGGTGGGGGCAAGATGCAGGATTTACTTCCTTTGTAATAGGACCTTTCACGATAATGATTCACTTTGGTGAAATATGTCTTGCCTTGCAAAAGAGCAGTACCGCAGTTACCGTGAAGTGGCAAATAAATAAATAGAATAAAATAAAGTAACATAACATAAAATGAAACTATATAAAACAAAATATAAATAAATAAATATAATAAAATAAAGAAACATAACAGAAAATGAAACGAAAAAAATAAAATGAAAATAAATAAATAAATAGAATAAAATAAAGTAACATAACATACAATGAAATAAAATAAAAATAAATGAATAAATGAATAAACAAATAAATAAATAAATAACAATGAAAAATAATTCAGGAAATATTTTCTTTCTGAATTTAACAGTTCAGAGAAACTTCAAGGATGAAGAATTCTTTTTTTTCTTTTTGATACATGTATCAGGAATATCAGAAAAATCAAGGTTATTGCCTTAGATGAAGATATTCTTGAATTTAGAAAATGTTTATCACCATGGATCAACTTATATAAAAGGTCCCTTACATCATAGTTTCACACTGTAATCAAAACGGGTTTGAATAGAGCCCGTTTATGCAATTTTGTTTTAGTGATTCAGTATAACCATTTCTAAAGTTCTGGACGAACTTCTAAATTTTTTTGAAAAAAAAAACCCAAAACAGAACAAAACTAAACAAAACAAACTAGTTCTTGATCCAAAAATAATTTTTTAGTGTTATTGTGTTATTATTGTACAATATGGGCACAGGCACAAACAAGTGTCCGAAACAAGTGTCTGTGCCTGTCGTGTATCGCAGGAATTTTGCGAACCTATCGATTTTACCGAAATTTTCAGTTAATTAAAAATACGTGGTACCTATAATAATAGCAAATTATTATAGGTGTTATGTATTTTTTTATCCTGTGGGTGTATTATTGTGGACACAAAACTGAACTATCATACATGTTGAGTTATCTTTCTTTTTATACAGTATCACGGATACTAAACGAAGAGGCCTATGGGCCACATCGCTCACCTGAACACATAGGTTCGGAGTAGAAACAAGCTCAGTATTGGGAAACAAACTTGAATTTAATGCACTACCCCAGGATGCTTCCATATCACTGTTACAACTCTTGACCTTGCTCTTGAGAAGAAGAATTTTCTTATGAATGTAAATCTCTAGTTGCTCATTGTGGCCCCATCAGTCTGTACGTCAGTCTGTTACGCTTTTGGGTACCAATCTCTTATCCGCAACTTCCCTTAAATTTCTTACACAGAATCTTTGTTACAATCGGTAATTCCCATCTGACTCCTCTACGCTTCATTAGAGTGCAAAAATGTAGTGTCCGTTGTACAAGTCATCCGAGGAGCTCTTAGTGTCTATGTTACACAGTGCCATTGTTATCTAATTAGATTGAGTGCCATTGCGATCTCATATTTTGCTTTTTGATCCTACACATATTTAGGGTTTTCGGTAGTAAAACGTCGTTTCCCGTTGTAATTATTTCCTTAATATTGAAGGGTACCCATCCGCAACTCCTCCTCTACCACTAAATAAAATTTAAAGACACTTTTATAGATTCTTTATTACATAATCAATTGTGCACCTCCTGTTTTACCTTTTTTCTGACAATTAATTATTTCGGGTGTTCCAGAGCAAAACATGGACATGGACTCATTTTATCTTTTTAAGTGACCTGTTTTTAAATAATTTGTTTTCGCTTACAGGTTTACTAACAACAAACACACCTCTATCTCCACAAGTCTAAATTCACATGCAGCACCGCCATCACCTTGAGCACCAATGACTACAACAATATCCTATCCAAACAGCTTAAACTATAGCCCCATCAAACCGTTAAAACTACAATCATTACAACACTACTATCTTCACCACAACACATTCCTGCATCACTACATATAGTACGACTATTAAATTGCAACAATAAATCTATCAACAATATCATAATCTAGAGTACGATCAACAACAGCATTACATCCACCAAACAGCGCAAAACTCTAGCCTAATCACACCACTAAAATTAACACCTCCATCAATTATATCACCATAACCTAGAGTAACATCAAACAGCAACATATTTACCGAACAGCACTAAACTCTAGCTTAATCATAACACTAAAATCAATCCATCCATCGCTTCACCATAACCTAGAGCACAATCAACAACAACATAACCACCAAACATCACTGAACTACAGGCTCACAAAATCACTAAAATCAACACCTCTATCCATCACATCCTCATAACTTAGAGTACCATCAACTACAACATCATCTCAATACCACACAGCACCACCTCTTGCCATCTCAGCACCAACACACACAGCATGTCAAAAATAGTACTATCGACTACAACATTTTCGGTAGGTAGTGATAATGGGATGTGGTGCGAGGAAGCTGGAGAGGGTTTTGTGTGGTTTGAAAATTTTGAGGTGATAGTGGTGGTAAGAAGCAAACGTTGCTGTTCTGAAGGTGATGATTTTTACCTGCCCATTTTGCCTGCTCACCTTGAGAAAATGAATTTAGACATGTCTTAGCTATTCAGATGAGTCACTCCTCACAGACACTACGATATTGACAGTAGTGAAGGAGAAACTTCTGAGTACTGTGCAGTAATATATTAAAGAAGTTGTGTAAATCAGATGTGGATACTAAAAATTCCAAGGAACTTTTGGACAATATGAAATCACAAGATTTTACAAAAATCAACAACTTAAAAATACTTATGACTTTTCTCAACTTTTTACACAACCAATTTTTATCATTTGCAAAATTATTATGTTGAAAAACAGTCTGATTGTACACACAAGTATTCTGAAGTTGACATAAAAAAGATGCTTGAGTTTCTGATTGACAATATCTATGTTGTTTTTGGAGACCAGGTTTTCAAACAATCTATTGTCAATTACCAATTGTACATGTAATGTCCATTCTTATGTCGATACGATATATCCTGGTGAGCTTCAGATAAAAGATACCACAGAGTCTGACACATGTTTCATATTTGGATATTTTACTTGAAAAAGACGTTAATAGTAATCTTACCACCAAGCTCTATGATAAACATGATACTTTACCTTTTCTATCGTCAACTTCCTTTACTTATGCAGCAATATACCTTCCTCACCTGCATACGGAGTATATATCTATCAGTTGATTCGATACGCAAAAGCATGCTCTACCTATGAACTAATTCTAAAACGAGGTAAATTATTGACAAACAAGTTGATGAAACAATAATATCAGCAGTCTCGTTTAAAGTCATCATTTCGTAAGTTCTTTGGTCGATACAATGACCTTGTCAGCAAATACAGTTTATAACTGAGTCAAATGCTGACTGACGTTTTTCATACTTATTGTTAGTACATTATTTATACACTGAATTGACGACAGATTTTTCCGCTACTTCTCGATCACGACAAGGAACACACGACGAGTGTGACCGGTCAGCAGGTGATGCTCACTCCTCCATGGCACCTGATCCCACCTCCGATGTCTCAGGGTTCTGTGTTTGCTGTGCTCCTGTTTTGTATTGTTTTATGGACTTTTGATTTTGAATACTGTTCGTTATCTCCATATGTTTCACACAGACGTACTCTGAAAATAATTTTGATTTTTATTTATGCCAAAGACAATTATTCGTTGAAAAATAGGTAAAATATATTTGAAAGGCATAATACTGAATAGATGTACTCTTTTATCTGCTTTCATATCAACAACATATTAAGTATAAAACACTATGTTAATCAAAATAATTACAGAGTCTGTAAAGTTATGGCAGGATAGATCTTTAAGATCAAGACCATTGTTTTAATCTTATTTCTACGAACAAGTTGTCTTGGTCAACTGTGATTGCACACGCTACAACACAGTGACTTCACTTTCTTTCGGAATGGTTATTTCATGACTAATTTTGAATTCATCAGGATAGGAATCTTTAATTCTTTCCTGCAACCCATCCATTTTCTTTGAGCACTTCCCCATTCCTGGTGGATGATTTTCACTTTCTGGACTAACGGTTTTATCATTCTCATCAACAAAAGCGGTGTTGATTTCTCCAAAGGGATAAACCTCACGATTGGTTAAAGTCCGACTTTTAACCATTTCATCGATTGCAGAGTATCCTTTATCTATCTGCACACATTGAGAAATGAATTTAGACGTATGTCTACCATTCATATGAGTCATTTTCTGATCCGTATTTATGCCAATCTCAATATTGGCCCTTTCATTACAGTGATGTTCAATCACGTGTCCATTTTTCTCCCTCTTGTTTTTATATTCCATATCTGACTCTGAAGACTGTTTGGCTGGGTCTTTGATAGAAATCTCCTCCTCCAATGTGGGATCTTTTGCCCAGGACTGCTCTACACCACTGCCGAGGACGAGGAACATCAAAGCACTCACAACGGACAGACTGGCACAAATAAAGAAAACGACTTGCCATTCTCCCTGGGTTCTCTAGGAGAAAAAAAGAAATGAAAGTAATCAAATATGATGAAACATATGGAGATAACGAACAGTATTCAAGCGCAAAATTCCATAAAGAATTCTAAGTCGGAGCAGAGCAAACACGGACAGGCAAAACATCACAGATGGGATCAGGTGACATGGAGGAGTGAGCATCCCACCCCTACCCGCTTGTCATGATCGGGAGATAACAGATAATAAATAACATTTCTTTCAAACACTAAACAATCTCTACCCAGAGTTGTCATTTGTCAAGCTTGCAGCTCAGTGAAAGGAGCGACATGGTAGAAATAAAATTACTGAGCATCTCATTGCACATGTTTGTATATGTGTATGTGTGTGTGCGAGAGAAATACTTTAAATATAAATGTTAAAATGCTTACTACCCCTCAGTGTAAGGAGAAATATTTTTTTTAAAAATCTCTTTTGAAAAGTATTATCAAACGAAGGAAAAACTTACATTTTTGGTAAGCTCAAACGTAACGATGGGGGACAACATGGCTGCAAAATGTAAAACGGTGACTGACATGCCTGTCAACACACCAGCAAACCTAATGGAAATAAACACCGAACTCGGTAGTACGATATTAAAAGGAGGCATAAACTTCGCTAAAACATAGTTTCAAATGAAAAATGTAAATTAACACTAAATAGCTATAGAATATATGTTTCTCTGATTTCTCCCATAAAATGTTCCATAGGAAATCAAAGCTCTTTCAATGTAATGGATATAACAGGTTCTGCCATAGTGCTATGCCTGTTTAACAGAACGAAAACATACCTTGATGGTAGTTAACAGATCTAACGCTATACATTGGAGCTAAGTTTATTATCTTTAATATCAAAATATCATTAATGGTTATACTTTGGTCCTATAATCGTCTCACACATGTGAAGGTTGTACTTTTGAACTTTGTCTATTTTAAAAAATAGGTAAAGGCTATACATTTATGTTTATTCATTAAAGGTTATACTTTGGTTCAATGTCTATCATAATTAAGTGTTACACATAAGTGCTATGTGTCTAGTATCTAGTAAAGTGAAGGATATGGAGATAACAGACAGTATTCAATATCAAAGTCCAGAAAACAATATATAAATATTGCATGTAGTTGAGTGTAACATTGAAAATTTTCACCCCAGGAAAACCATTGTCAACCGAGGCGCAGCCGAGGTTGACAATGGTTTTCGAGGGGTGAAAATTTTCAATGTTACACTCAACTACATGCTATATTTATTATATTATACTGAATGTTTTATACAAATACATATAACAGTGAACCGTGCGCGCATAAATTCCGCGCAGTCGCTATTTTTTATAATACCACCCGTCGTCAAGCAATGTTGACTGTTGCTACGCAGGAGGGCGTGGCTTCATTATTCAGCGGGTAGCAGTGTATTTTATCAAATGTTTCTCGACGAATCAGATTCAAGTAATTTACATGAAAGTATAATATTAAAGAATACTGACTGGCGTTTTTCATACTTATTGTTAGACCATTATTCAAACACTAAATTGAGGACGAATTTTCCGATATTTCGCGATCATGACATGGAGCACAAGGCGGGCGTGACCTGTCGGCAGGGATGTTCACTCTGATCCCACCTCTAATGTTTTGGAGGTCCGTGTTTGCTCTGCTCCCTATTTTGTATTGTTTTATTGACTTTTGATATTGAATACTGTTTGTTATTTCCGTATCCATCATTAAGGCCATACTTTAGTGCTATGCTTATTTTGTAAAGATTACCAATATACCTTGGTGCTATGTATATTCAGTAAAGGCTATACCGTGGGTATTTTGGTTTATTACCTAATCAAGTGAATTTTGTTGTTTTATTAGAGATTTAATATTTTCATCTATTCTGTATGTGTTTTCAGTTTTCCTTATCGGTCAACAGACTGCGCGTTCTATTGACCGGTATCGTATTTCGAAAAAAAACGATCCGGGTTTCGAATTTAGTTGTTTGTAACACTGCACAGACATGGTAAACAATCATCTTATTCGATCTTTCGACATTGGTTTTAAAAATTCCTTGATTTTAATGGTCGGATATTTTATTTAATGAGAGTTACTTTTAATTAATACACTGTTGGATGTGGAGACTGGTCCTTCGGGTGAGACCTATCAACCGAGGTCCCGTGTAGCAGTAGGTGCTCTGCTGGCACAAAAAAGGTCCCTCTCCACCGGCAAGTGGTGGCGTCTCCATAAGAAAGAAAAATTGTCGAGAGGAATGTAAACAATAGTCTATACAATTAGTCTTTAATTAATATTACAGATGCACCATATCTAGGTAAAAATTAACAATATGGTACAGGAACCTTATGTACTGTATTTATACAATTGTGAACACTTAATACGGAAAATAAAATTAGGTAATAAAACAATTATTTAATGCCTGAACAGTCAATAGACCAGAAAATTTTTCCCTCGGTGCAGGGAACAGCTCAGTGTGTTCTATTGCCCTCGGCCGCTGGCCTCGGGCAATAGAACACACTGAGCTGTTCCCTGCACCTCGGGAAAAATATTCTGGTCTATTGACTGCTCAGGCATTAAATAATTGTATACTATTTATATTACGTAAATGTAATACCATTGTCATACATGTATGCTTATTCAGTATAGGTTAAGCCTTGGTACTTTTTCTATTTCGTAAACATTATACCTTGGTACTCTGTCTATTAGGTAAATGTTATACCTTGGTGCTATGCCTATTCAGTCAAGGTTATACCTTGGTGCTATGCCTATTCATTAAAGGTTATAACTTGGTGCTTTGCCTATTTAGTAAATATACCTGGGTGCTATGTCTATTTAAATAAGGTTATACACTGGTGCTATGTCTATTTAGTGAAAACTTTACTTTGTTACTACGTCTATTGAGTGAAGGCTTTACTTTGTTACTACGTCTATTGAGTGAAGGCTTTGCTTTGTTACTACGTCTATTGAGTGAAGGCTTTGCTTTACCTTGGTGCTATGTCGATCATATTGACCCGAAGGCAGCTGATATTAAGAGCCTGGATAAACCAGAAGATGACAAGTAGTAGGACAGCATAGCTCGCCTGGGAGCTGTCCATGAAACTTAGACCAATTAAAAATGGAACAGACACGATGTTGCCTGAATATATATAAAAAATAAACAATGAGACATGATCATAAAAAATCAAATGTTTCATCGTCCGAAGAACATCGTCTCAAAAGGAAAACAAACTTTTCGACTAAAGACCTATATAAATGAAAATCTTACTGAAGATGTACATGATTAGTGGCCATCCATTTTGTACTGGGATGGTGCAGATAAAACCAGAAGCAGAATAATTCAAAATGTAGCTTAAATATAATCCTGCAAAAAATAAAGATAAACTTTATTTCAATAAAAATAACCATAATATCCATGTTTTCTGATTGGAAATACTTATAATTTTATCTCACTAAGTGTATGCTTTTTATTCCTTAGATTGTTAAGATTTGTGAGCCTCAGGGTAAAATTCGTGAAATGAATAAAGTTTTAAACGTATCAAATTATAAAACATGGGAGGTTTATATGGTAAAAACTTCATTCTGACAAAGTGATGTACGTCCATGAAAGTCATCGTCAAGAAATGTTTATTTATAATTCTTTTTACCCTTTTAATGAGTAGTCTTACCCTACTTTCAATTAATTGTCTGCATGAAAATACCGAACAACGTCTCAAGTTTTCAAATTAATAAGCTGTTAGTGAATCAGAAACTATCCTTGATCTTCCCTTGTATGAATGTATGCACTTTCTTTATGAGGCTTGGGATACCAAATATTTGATAGGAATATCATCATTTTAACCGAAAATGTATTGAAAAATGATATGATTTGTAACCTGCCACGGCAGTTGAGACTATTCGTGCCCGTTCCTTCAATGGCGCCCACTTTGACAACAATTCTGTGAGGCTAGCTTGTAATCCACCCTATGTGAAAAATTATAACTATAATTAAAATGCATTGTCTTTTAAATATCTACGTTCTGTAGCTAGGTTGTGATGAATATCAAAATGCTTACAAAAGAGAGGCCAACCATACATCTAAGCCCGATTCCAATATAGGGGTTAAATGTTAATACTATGGGCGTGGCAGATGAGGAGGCGGCCATAAGGAGGAGTATGACCATCACGACCTTTTTGGCGCTAAATCTGCCGGATAAGTATCCACCAATCAGGGGTGTAAACGGTAAAGCGTAAAACTCCGCCGATAGAACTTGACTTCTGACGTCACCCTCAAGTCTAATGTTCCATATCTGGAAAAGATAGACAACACTACAAGAAAAGGTATTTTATTGACAAACCCGAGAACTTTACTGTTTATCAAACATTTGTTTAAAGCTATAGTAATAGAAATTGTACATTTTTTTGACAAAGTGATTACAGAGGAAATATATATTATTAAGATTCATTTACATAGATGTTTTCATAAATTATTTGTAAATGATGCTGGTCTTTCCATGCATTGTTTCTTTTTACTGAAACATATGGAGACAAAGAATAGTATTCACACTCAAAAGTCCATAAAGCAAACAAAATAGCTAAAGAGCTAACACGGATCTTTGAACCATCAGCGGTAGGATCAGGGGTCATGTAGGAGTAAGCATCCTCTGCCGACCGGTCACACCCGCGCTGTGCTCCTTGTCATGATCGGGAAATGGCAAAAAAAAACTATTCAGTGTGTAAATAACACTTTGATCGTATGAAAAACGTATGAAAAACGTCATGACTAAATGCCTGGTCGGTACCACAGATCACTTTGGTAATACAAAGCAATATGAGCTGCGTTTTGGAGAAATTAATTTTGCTGTCAAAATATGCCAATATGATAATTATGTATGTAACTAAACCATTATGTTTAATTAGGCTGATATAAAGAATTATGTTTGTTTTCAGAAGAAAGATTTCTATATAGATGTATAGTATTATATACTAGATATTGTACAGGACAACAATAACGCAATTTTGCTTCAATCAAAGCGCATCAATAGTCCTTCTGTTTAAAATACTAGTATAAAGAATTAAAGTTAAAATGTTTTTTTTCTCTGATTTTAAGGGGCATGGACACAGTTTCCAACTGAATGTTTTAAACCAATTTTTAATGTTCACTACTCCTACCTAAGGCATCATCTCATCATCTCATGATTTGCAAAAGTTTGAACATCATTTGTTGATTAACAAACGAGAAACAGAACTTAAAGTTCTTCATAATGTAAACAAGGCTCGTGCCTTGTTTTTGTTTACATATAGAAAATTTCATAACAAAATGAAATCACTAAATCAATAGAAACTGTCGAATCGTATTTAAAATTAATCTTTTTATTGATATTTTCTACTTTGCACGAACATAGATTAGTATATAAATCTATATAAACAAAACATGAAACGGACCTTGTTTACATACCAAAGGTTTGGAGCTATAAGTCTGTCTTGTATCTAGACAACTGTCGTTCAATTATGATCATTAGAAAGACCCTGGTTAAATATTTGTGGAAATGGAAAAATAAAGTTTGAAATTTTAACAAAAATTGTGTCTATGCCCTTTGAATAGTTAATAACAATATTGCCACAAAATTTTTAGACATCAATCTTGCAGCTCATATTCCTTTCATTTTATTATTTCTGGGCTGTGCGATTTCAGATTTCGTATCTTTTCAGAATCATTACAACTCAAAACATATGCAAAGGTGCAGAATATAATTTGCTAAAATGAAGCGCATTGAAGTGGTAAAAATTTCCGTTTGAATATAACGTTTTGAGCATTTGAGTATTTAGAACGTTGATTGGCATACTATGACACGCCCATTTCTTTAGATAGGAAAAATGGTCAAATGGTTCATTCGAATACCTGTAAAACAGGTGTTCCATAAATATAATAGCCAATCAAATTGAGGGTCTACATAAACAACAAATAATCACGTGTTCGACATCCAAAAATATGATGAATTCATTATTATGCACAAATTTGTCGCAATATGAAGCGAGCACTCTCTAACTATCTCTCCTTAATTTTAAAATCTCCATTTCAGTGTAACTCACTCATGTTGCTAGTCGCGCAGAGTAGAATGTTCAAAAGTAGTATGACGAATATTTCTTTCAAGTTTCTAAAGAAATGGGCGTGTCATTAAGTAACAACTGATGTCCGATAAGAAACACCCAAACTTTCCACCCAAATAAAAATTTTACCACTTCAATGCGTTTCATTGTAACAACTACTTTTTTGTGTTGTTCTTAACATTATACCGAGCAATAGAATATATGAAACAATTACACTCTGTTCCTCGGACGCTGTCTTATTGTTGGTGGTGTTCGATTGGTTGTGCTTTAAGATATTTGTTGTGTCTTTGTAGTTTGACTCCATACAGACAAGAACCATCGATAAACAGTTCTGTAGCATTGGTACGACCACAAACACCAGGGTACACATGTATGTCACGACCCATCGGCAGGGGAGGTATTTGCAAAGAGGTCCTTCTGGATGGTGGTGAAGTGAATGGACATCTACATGGGGTTTTGATGTGAGGTCATGATTTGTGGTAGATTCTGTACTAAATAATACTGTGGTTTCATCAATTGAGCACCAGGTTTTGAAGTATTCGTTGTTGACCAGATCAACGAAATCAAATGTTCATTGAATTGAGGAATGTGTCATTCATTTGTATAGAGAATTTGCTTTAGTCCACGAAACTACGTATCCTTGAAAAACGTCTGCTTTACAAAATCCACGAAAATTGATGACAAGGAAAATTGATGAAACAACAATACCATTGTGACGTTCTATTTATCTTTCGATGTGACACTTATTTTAGGTTTCCAAGAGCAAAACATGGAATTAACCATTAAAATCATAAGATAGGCGGGGGTTATCATTTAGGGAGCTCAGTGCTTACAGTACCTCTAGCTGTAAAAGAGGAAGATAGACACAAATTAACTTCAACAAAATATCCTTGTTATTTTGGTTTTTGCAAAGGCACTGTTAGTCCAATCATTACAACGTATTTGATGTATTATCACAGACTCAAACCATTGAACATTTGGCTAAATTGTCCATGCATAATGGTAAATTTTACAAATAGATGTGGTGGTAAATTGTTGTAATTTTCCACAATTTCTTACAACACGGTGACTTCGCTTTCATTAAAAATTTTCATTTCATGTTCATTATGTTTAACTGGATCTCGAATTCTCTTTTTCAATCGAACTATTTCCGTCGAGCTAATTCCTGACGAATTAATTTCAATGTTTATCTGATCATCATCATTACCACAATCATCAATAAAGGCACAGTTGATTTCTCCAGTAGGACGTAACTCACTATTGATGGAAGCTTCTGAAGATTCATTCGTATTTAGATTATTAATGCCTTTGTTACCTATATTTACCTGCACACCTTGAGAAATAAATTTAGACGTTACATTTCTAGTCAAATGAATCATATTCAGATGTGTATTTATGCCTGTTTCAATAGTCGGTCGTTCAATATGACAGGTTTCGTTCATGTGACCATTTGCCTTTATCTGAATTTCATATTCCATATCTGACCCCGGAGACTGTTTGACTGGGTCACCAACAGAAATCTCCTCCTCGAACGAGGGATCTTCTGCCCAAGACTGTTCAACCCCACTGCCGAGGAAGAGGAACACCAAAGCACTGAATACAGACAAACTGGCGCAAATGAAGAACACGATTTGCCATTCTCCCTGTGTTCTCTAAAAAACAAAAATGAATGCATTTTATCCAAATATGTAAATAAATTTGATATCATACGACTATCTTCTGGAGCTTAATGAGAGTTGTGGAAAATGCTCATTTTGCAGGTAGAGAGACATACGTGTTTAGTCAGCTCAAAGGTGACGATGGGAGACAGCATAGCTGCTATGTATGACATAGTGCCGGTCATGCCCGTTAACACGCCAGCAAACCTATAAAAAACCTAAGGATGGTAGTCATTATTATACATACCTTTATAAACTAACATACCTTTTCATTCCATATCAGTCATAATTTCCACACTCTAACTTGTAAAAATAACACATTTAATTTGTACATTTTCATCTAAAAAATACTCTTTAATGCCTTAATGTAAAAAAAACTTAATTTCTACTTTGGTGTGGTACTACGTTTTTACGATTATACCATATCTGGTGCTGTCTATTTTGATGCTATAACTATTTCTGTAGTCATCATGCAGTTGGTGGTTTGTACATTTAATTAAGGCAATACCTTAGTGCTAGGACATCTACTAATAGTTAAGGCTATACTTTAGTGCTTTGTAAATTAAGAAAAGGCTATACCTTGGTGTTATGTCTTTGTGCAAAAGTCTACTGCCGTCCTTTGTCTATTTAGTAAAGACTTTACCTAGGTGTTATGTCTATTTAGTAAAGACTTTACCTAGGTGTTATGTCTATTTAGTAAAGACTTTACCTAGGTGTTATGTCTATTCAGTAAAGACTTTACCTAGGTGTTATGTCTATTAAGTAAAGACTTTACACCAGGCGAGCTATGCTGTCCTACTACTTGTCATCTTCTGGTTTATCCAGGCTCTCAATACCAGCAGCCTCCGTGTCAATGTGATCGACATAGCACCAAGGTAAAGCAAAGCCTTCATTAAACAGACAACGCAACAGGGTATAGCCTTCAGTAAATAGACATAGCACTAAAGTATAACCTTATCCAAATAGACATAGCACCAAACTTTAACCTTTACTTAATAAACATTTCCAGCTAAGAGTGCCACGAGCTGGGACTCGTGTACTTCGATATATAAAGGGCCGTATGAAAAGTTTTTTAAAAGGGTTTTTAAGCTATATACTAAGTATAGTATCTGAAATAAAAAAAAAGTAAAACACGAGATTAAACAAAGATTACGAATTTGCTATCGAAATTAAAAATAAAATCACCGATTT
Source organism: Saccostrea glomerata (assembly GCA_003671525.1). Lineage (NCBI taxonomy): Eukaryota > Metazoa > Mollusca > Bivalvia > Ostreida > Ostreidae > Saccostrea > Saccostrea glomerata. The sequence continues at coordinate 1,285,841 of PRKT01000116.1, forward strand.
TGAACCCAAATGTCTTCCCCATATTTCTATACATGTAGGTTAAATTGACTTTAAACTGTTTTTGAAATATTTTAAACCGAGTCGGAAATAAATCGGTTATTGTTTTAATCTCGGATTTCGCAATTGGTTTAAATTGTGTTATTTACAGGATAGTCCTACTGAGTATCTTTATATAAAGTTACAAAACAAAGAAAAGGATCATTTTAATTCAAGTTAGTCTGAACTTATGAAAAATACTCTACATACATGACTTTAAATGATACATATTACGTTGCTTTATATAGGAAACAGCGTTTTTGTTGTTTGTAAATAAATCAAATTTTGACACGTCCCCTAAAAATTTTGAAAACAACTGTCAGAGTCAGTGTGCGAGTAAGGTCTCGAGAATGTCTAATAGAAAGAGTACGAAAATATAACCTTTGCTGAATAGACATAGCACTAAGGCATTAACTGTTACTTTTATAGACACAGTGCGTAAATATAACCTTTACTGAGTAGACATAGCATTAAGACATAACCGTTACTTTTATAGACACAGTATGTAAATATACTGAATAGATATAGCACCAAGGTATAACATTTACATACCGGGTAATAGACATAGTACCCAAATATAACCATTACTGAAAAGACATAGCACCAATGTTTATCTTTTACGAAATATACAAAGCACCAAGGTAAAGCCTTTGATAAATAGACACAGTACCAAAATATAACCTTTACTGAATTAATTAGACATAGCACCAAGTCATAAACTTTACTAAATAGACATAACACTTAGGTAAAGTCTTTACTAAATAGACATAACACCTAAATATGGAATATACCTACAAACTCAAGACACACATAACAACATAGAGACAAGATAGAGAAAGAGCACGTGGTGTAAACCTACATACGCGAGATATACTCATTATAAAAGAGAGATCACATCGGGTATATATAGAAACACAATTTCACGAGAAACATTGAGGAACGGAGGGAACATATTATGTAAACCTACATACACAACACCCTATGAAAATATTTGTAAATTTCAATTCTAATATTTTTCTTACATTAAAAAGCTAAAATTTGTTTTTCAATCTTATTCAATCTACTTCATTTCTGTTATTCGTGGAAGTATGAACCATTACTGGATATAAATGTGCGTAAAGAATCTACAACTCACAGAAGACGTAGAATATGAAAGGCCATCCATTATGTATTGGAATCGTACACAACAGTCCCGACACGGAAAAGCTAAATATGGAACCAATCATCAAACCTAAAAGAAAAATACGTGTCATTTTTAATTTACAAGCATACAATGCTAAAATGTTAAAATCTACGTTATTATCTAAATTGACTTTATACTCGCGACGCATTACCTGCATTCGCGACAGCGACTATTTGTGCACGCTCAGACAAGGGTGCCCATTTGGAAAGAATGGCCGTAATACTTGGCTGCAGACCTCCCTATTCAAATGTGTGAAAGAGAAAAAAAGTAATCTTTATAATTGACAGAAATAGTACGATATATTTATTAATTATATGTTATAATATTCTACATTGTACTAAGGGAAAATAAGAAGATTTTTACACTGAATGGCAAGAATTATTGGATAATCTGGAAAACGGTCCGTGTAATACTTAACAATTCAAATTTCTAAAATGCTTTTGAGTTTTAGAATTTTAATATATTAGTTCAAATTTCTTACTTTCAAAAACTCAAACTGATTTGATATATTGAAATTAAATACTTTAGTTCAAAAATCTGAATTTTCAAATTTCCAAACAGGTTTTAGATTTTTCAGCTTTTAGATTTTCTTCTTAATTGTTCAAAATTCAAATTTCCAAAAACAATTTTTGTATTTTTAACTTTTAAGTTTTTAATGTACAGTTGTTCAGAAAGTTTACGCTTAACAATCTATAGTTCAGTAACATTTTTCGTCTTTTGATGACTAAAAATTATCTTCAAACTTCTAAATTTGAACTTTCAAACGTTTAACATTTTTAAAAACTTGGATTTCTGATTCAAATGTTCTAATTTCTAATAACTTAACTACGGATGCCCTGGAGGGACATTGACTTACTTGTTATGACTTATTTGTTATAACTTTTTTGTTTTGACTTATTTGTTGTGAATGTTTTGTAGCTAGAGATAACTAAACAAGCAAAATAACATCCGTATTGTTTGTTTGATTTATAGGGAATCTGAAATAAACTCGACAAAAGTATAGCTGTCATGACAACAAAGATAGCTTGCTGGATATTTTCAACGCAAACCTAAAATAGCTCTGGAAAAGTTGGGTAGGTGCATATTTGATGTAATTGTCAAGATATAAAGAAGACCTTGTGGTCAAATTTTATAGCGTACGTTTGATAAAGATTCATATTAAACATTACAATAAATGTTTTATTGAAATAATGTCAACAGTCCATTCCAGTGGATGATTAGTCGAAAAATGACCATCAGATGCGTGAAAAACGCGTGCTACCGATGTTTAAGGAGGGATAGATGACACAAAAACATGATAATCTTTAAATATACCAAGAAGAAGTCTCATATTGGTTGAAGTAATTTTATCATTAATAAGAAAACGTATTTAAAAGACATTTTTTGTCTAAATATGCAGATAGAAACTTCGAATGATCCAAACAAATATAGCTAGTGATCCAAATCAAGTAGATTTTCGATTAGCACTTTGTATACAGTGATTTCATTCTAGTTTACTGATTCTTCACCCTTCATTTTTAAAACTTTGTCTCGTACAGTCCTTGTATTCCAGCTTCTCAAAATAAAATTATGTGATACAAAGTGGTCACATAAACTGTAATCAATTCATTAAAGATTCAATCATGAGAGAAAAATCAAGTTTTTCCTATGATTCATTTGATTTCTATTTTGTACATGTATATCATAGCGCTTAGGACATTATTTATGGAACAGCCCTCGTATGATGATGAATTTATAAAAATCTTGATTGCAAGGAAAGTCAAATAAGAATAAATATTTAGTTTAATGTTTAAACAGGTTCTCTCTGTTATACAGTGAAATACCAGTAAATAATGTTGTACTGGAGGTTGTCTCCATATGAGTGAAAAATTCTCGAGAGGGATGTTAAACAATATACAATCAATCAACCAAAGAAAATTTCAAAAATATATATTTCGTTTGTAACATTAATCAACATGTTCAAATAACTTTTCTAACTTTATTTTGAGAAATTTTGTCAGTAAATCCAAGAAGCCCTTTTATGGTCACAACTGTAAGTGAACTTTTCTAAACCATTGTCCTTTTCAGAATGCTCTTAGTTAAGATCAAAATAGCACATTGCTTTGTCATCAGAGAAAAAAAGTATCATACCATCAACGTATCAAATGAACTTGACCTATGGTCTGAAAATCCCTTTGTTGCTTTTATTTAAGAAGTTGCAAACATAAGTTTCTATCTTTACCAAAGATGATCCTTCGTCAGCCTCTTGAGAAGATGTTGGCGCAATCGTGTTGCTTGATTGTAATTTTGATAGGACTTTTTTCAGCATATCTTTAATTTCTTTTTGTCCATTTTGCAATTCTTTGATCTGAAAAAAAAATGTTTGTTTCTTTGTTTGTTTAAGATTTTTTTCGCCTATTTTGTAAAGATAAACTACTTTTCTAATCGAACCACTCTGCAACTTTTTTAAAGTTTTGATGGATATTCTCTAAACTAACTATGTCTAACACTTGTAAAAGTATTTCAATAATTTCATATTATCAAAGTGCAGTATTGTATTGTGGACTCTTACAAATTTCTAGAACTGGTATATCTGTGAGTTTATACATGTATATGTAGAAGTTAAAAACATTGAAATTCTTTTAAGTCATGATTTTTAAACTAAACAAAGTTCAAATAATAGATTTCAAGTCGAGCGTGAAATATTTCCGATGAAATTCGCTGAAGAAGTAGGGAAAATACATTTTAAACAACGCTAACCAACCTTTGAATAGACGTCACAAGTCGAAAAACCAAAACAGGATAGAAGCAGGAATGGAAAAATAATTCTAATCATTCTTCTGATTTTCCCCAAAAACTACCTCAAAATTCCCTTGTTTTCACTTTTGCTCACAACTTAGAATATCAATGAATTTATACGTACATTTAGGCATAAATACTGTGGTTGTTATTATGTATGCCTGTGGCATTTCACAATCTGGCTAGGCGTTATGAAATGATTAAAATAGATTAATGTTAATAATGATAATTGAGATACCGCTGGTCTTAATAACCTTTAATGAACAGAATATTGTTTGAATTCAAGAGAAATGCATTTTATACACAATAGATTTGTCACACGACATTGTCTCTTCTGTCTCAAAGTTTTGGAACATATTATTTTGACTTAGTTCCTTTTTTTTATTAAGATCTTTTGTCTTCACGGAAGATCTGATAGTGATTTTATCGTTGTCACCCCGCTGTCACTGAAAAAGGGAGATATTTAATTATTATCTGCCTTTCCGTTTGTCTTGTCTTTCTGTCTGTCAAGCTTGTTTCCATGCGAAATCTCAAAGATCCTTTGTTTGACAGAGCGTTTGCAATGTAATTTTAAACTATGTTTTTAGAAAGATATTTTTTGAAATTTGTTTTTTTTAGATTAAAAGGTCAAAATTCAAGATCGTAACTTCATACATTCTGGCTGTGTATTAGTTCCTTTTTTTTATTAAGATCTTTTGTCTTCACGGAAGATCTGATAGTGATTTTATCGTTGTCACCCCGCTGTCACTGAAAAAGGGAGATATTTAATTATTATCTGCCTTTCCGTTTGTCTTGTCTTTCTGTCTGTCAAGCTTGTTTCCATGCGAAATCTCAAAGATCCTTTGTTTGACAGAGCGTTTGCAATGTAATTTTAAACTATGTTTTTAGAAAGATATTTTTTGAATTTTTTTTTTTTAGATTAAAAGGTCAAAATTCAAGATCGTAACTTCATACATTCTGGCTGTGTGTTACTCTTTCGTTAACTGCATGGTGATATCCCAAGAAGCTTTAAAAATAAAAAAAGGGGTACATTATCAGAGGAAAAATGACAGCTAAAAATATTTGAGTTGCACCCGACCCCCCCCCCCAATCACACACACCAAAAAACTGAGAACAGACTTAATTCAAAATTAAATGTCCGGACAACGAGTATGAAAAAAGTCAGTCAGCATTTGAATTAACGATAAATTATATGAGCTGACAAGGTCATTGTATCCACCATAAAACTTAAGAAAATGGTGACTTCATACGATAATGCTGTTATTCTTGCTTCATCAACTTGTTTGTCAATAAATTACCTCGTTTAAGAAATTGTTCATATGTACATGTAGAATATGTTCTTGCAAATGGATTGAGAAATATGAAATATGTATATTGTTTCATGAGTAAGAGAAGATGACAATAAAAAGAATTAAAGGCATCACGATTATCATAAAGCTTTGTTGTTCATTTTCATCATATTCATATGAATACAAAAATAGGCCAGTCATTACGGAGTGCCTCTGGTACCCATGGGAATTCCAACAGATTTCTGGAAAACATGCTCTCCAAAATCCCCATAAAATAGAATCTCTAGCATCTTTAAAATATTAAATTCAGAATAATTGTAATCAGATTGTCTTTTAACAAGGAAATGTTGCAAATGACCTTTGCTAAGGTAAGTAAATTGACGAGTTCCATTATTAATGAAAATAAAGCTGTCAATGATGTGAGAAAGCCTTGAATTAGTTATGTATACTAAGCAGCCAGTCCTCTATTCTGCAAAGCACAAGAGATCTTTTACAAGCAGATCTAAAAAAAAAACTAAATAGACATAAAAATGTTCCAACTGTTAGTGCTCTTTAATCGTGACCAGTTACTTAGATTATTGTTATCCACAAAAACTTTGATAAAGTGCAATGTTAGTAATGATAATTGAGACAACGCTGGCCTTAATAACCTTAAATGAACAGAATGTTGAAGTTCACAAAGTCAAAGATAGGCTATCTTTGACTTTGTGAACTTCAACATTCTGTTCATTAAAGGTTATTAAGACCAGCGGTATCTCAATTATCATTATTAACATTAATCTATTTTAATCATTTCATAACGCCTAGCCAGATTGTGAAATGCCACAGGCATACATAATAACAACCACAGTATTTATGCCTAAATGTACGTATATATTCATTGATATTCTAAGTTGTGAGCAAAAGTGAAAACAAGGGAATTTTGAGGTAGTTTTTGGGGAAAATCAGAAGAATGATTAGAATTATTTTTCCATAAAAAAACCTCCAGTCTAATCTTGCAATTTCTCTACGGCGTGTTTTATTTATTACACTAAAATCTGAATGGTTTAGACGCATATAAGGTTTTGCTAAAGGTCAAGATGTCCAAACCTTATATTTACGATAGCTCAAAAACTATAACAATAGCTATTTTTTCTTTGATGTCATTGGCACACCCAAACAAACTAGACAGTGATTCCTCATTATTTTTTTTTATTTCATTGTGAAACTTTTAAAATGTTGTCTTACAGATTTAAATTACACGAGGTCTTCCAATGCAATTTCACTTGATAATCAATTCAATTGATAGTCCCGCCCCGCCCGTTGACGTCAGACACAAAGACTGACGCGCGAGATTTACACGCGTATTGGGCCACCTTAGCTCCTGACCGCTTGGCAAAATTAACATTCCGATAGAATTATCCAGACATTTCATATTTCAATGTCTGTTGATTTCTGTGATAACTCTTTGAAAGTTAGTGGAGTTGATTTCTTGATAATTCTTTAGGCAAAGCGATAGGTCAGGAGGCCTAATATGCATGTAAATCTCGTGCGCAACTGTCTTTGTGTCTGACGCTAAAGCGGCCAAATATGCATGTAAATCTCGTGCGCGACTTTGTGTCTGACGCTTAAGCGGCCAAATATGCATGTAAATCTTGTGCGGCTAATTTTGCGTTTGACATCAGTGGACGAGGGGCGAGGACTATTGAAATTGACATGAGAGGGCTCGTGGAATTTAATTCTTTAAATATAGATTTTCAAAAGCCAAATGTACAATTTCATTTCCCAATAAAACGGAAATATAAGGAATCACTGTCTAGTTAGTAAAGTATGCCTGGGACATCAACGATAGTTGAAAACGTGGGATAATATATGCATGCAAATTATCCCACGTTTCCAACTATTGTTGATGCCTAGGCATACTCTACTATCTAGACAGTGAGTCCTTAAATCAATGTACTGAAGATAGCCCAAAATGTTCCATTCAAACGGAAAATTTTGTCACCTCTACATTGATGAAAAGAACCCAATTTGTAATGAATTTCTCAAAAATCGGTTTTAAGTATTTAATTATTAAAGGATTGAGAACGGATATTGGTTTTCTTATGAAATGGAGAAGAAATACTCAATGAATGGAAAAATGAATATATTGCTTAATGTTTATACATGCCATGTCATCAAGTCGCAATATCTTGATAACAAAATGAACGTGAGTGTAAAATCTACCTTGTTGCGAGTACAAATCTATGTGCGACAGAATATAAGAATGGTAGAATGTTGATATGGCTGTTATTTTTCACTGAACAGCGGTCTCTGAGCTCCTTGGCAATGCTGATACTGATGCAGTAACCACACAAGGAATTTCAGGTAACACCGAAATCCCCTTCGTCGTCAGCATAGTCTTCGCTGTTCTGTTTGCTGTCATAATCATCATTGGTGCTGGGTTCTTTCTGCGAAGTAGATTGAGAAGACGGAGAATGACAAGACAAGATTCTCGGTATGATTTTAAAAAAATAACAGATTGATTTTTTTTTTTAAAAACTTTGTTCTAAAATTATGAGAGAGAGAGAGAGAGAGAGAGAGAGAGAGAGAGAGAGAGAGAGAGAGAGGGAGAGTAGGGGGATCTTTTCAAAGTTTGGTCATTTTTTGCACTTCACGATCAAGGTTAAGAAGTACAAAAAATTGGTACAAAAAGAACGTTTTCAGAAGAAAAAACGATGGAAATATGGAAGCCCTACTGCATTAACAATTCAAAAGTTATGATCAAGGAGTTTTTTTTGTTGGAAAAACAGACAACTAGACAGACAGAAAGAAAGAGACAAACAGACAGCTTGACAGACGGATGGACTAAAATCTATATGCCCATGAATCTATGATTGCGGGGACATAACAATCAAATATACTCATACATGTAAGCGTCGCAAGCAAACTGAAAGTTGCGGGGGGATGCTAAACCAGCAAAAAAAGGCAAGCCCAAATTGTCAAGGCCTATATCATGTCTATCTTTGCAAAACAAAGTTATGGGGGGTACTCTTGTACTCAAAGGAGAATGATCATTCAAGCAATAAAGGAAAGCAAAGCAGATAAAGGTGGATATCGGGGCAAGAGATGTGTTCTGAATTCTTAAGCATCACTACTGTTCAATTATATCTTTATGTATATAATTATATATTTAAGTTATTATTGTGAACAAAGTAAACCTTATCTTATAGGTACGTGACTACAGCAAACAGAAATTCACACGTGTATGCTGTACCAGTAGCTAGTACAGGGTATTTGTATCCGGAAACTTCAGCTCCCATCAGCAGGCCTCCACCAAAGAACACTCTATCAAATCAGAATTATGTACACGAATATACAGAAATCATAGAATAGCTTATTTAAATCTTAAAGAAAAGTTGTACTGAATTTAAAACTGTTTGTTATGTATACCGTATGATGTATTTTGACCGATAAAGAGGGTAAACAAGTCTTATGTAAGTATATTATATCATTAATTATAATCAATTTGTACACGAATAAGCGGCTGGCTAAAAGAAATCATGCTGATCATGCTGATATATTCATTTGAACTTTATACGTTTTACTTTCACCGTTGAACTTTACCGTATCATGACACTTTTTGGCGATGCATGAAAATAAGACATAAAAGTTTTCCAGAATTCTAAAAGTCATTGTTTGAATTCAAGAGAAATGCATTTTATACACAATAGATTTGTCACACGACATAAAAGCATGTAAATATAAGGAATAACTGTCAGATTTCTCAATTTCATGACGACGATCAATCGATTGGCTTGCGTGATAATTTTATGCATAAACGCCGAAATTATCACCCAACCCAGTCGATTGATCACATCATGAAATCGAAAAATAATACAGTTACTCCTTAACTCAACATGATTTATACTTTTCAAAATATCGGAATATTCACAACGTTCGATTAGTCGCTGCACCTAAAATCATCGTCGCAAACCACGGCCAAAATGTACTGAGTATATATATATATATATATGATAATTAAACATTCAGTTTTAATTAGATTTATATTTGTTCATCTCTTGGTATTATGTTTGATTATGTGACGCCAAATATAAGAGATATGAACATTACTTGTGGATCAACCCTCGTATTATCCGATTTCGCGAGTTATGTATCTTTTCTGCAAAGTCGCAACTGTTATTTACTGGATTTACAAAATTGAAATAAAGGAAACATTTTAATGTTTTAATTTTACCTACCTAATTTGAAGTTTACAAGACCTCCGCAGCAACGGAAAATATTATATTTAAAATAAGAATTGTTTCTGTTGAAAAATACAGTGAAATTCATGATATCTTTATTCACATAGCAGTTTTGAACGGAAACCGATTCCACACCAAGCACGTATGGATTACTCAAGTAGATATTTTCACAGCAATCAGGTTCAACTTTAAGGCATTTGAAAGTTTCGTTGACTGTATATACCATAACTACCTATGCAAAATAAAGTAAAAAACTCTATATACAAAAATGTTCCCTTACTGATTTTTTTCTATCTTAAAATTTAGTTTTAAAACAGCAATTGTAAACCCTAGTTTAAGGAAGCTCCAAATACTGCTCAATAAAGACTGCTAATATTGAAGGGTAATTTTATGTCGTTCGAGTGATGTGCCCTTAGAAGTGAGGTATAGAAAAAATGGTTATATTAATACGAGCACAGTATATTGCACAAATTGTAATAAACTCAAATATGCTGAGCACTATATTAGACCATGAATTAGTAATTGAATTCATTATTTCTATTAATTTTTCCAATGTAAGTAAACAACAGTGTTTCTGTTTATGCATAGTCCATTGTCTTTGATCATTTTCCTGCGAAATTAAGCTCAATATGCACACATTTAGCCTATATACATGTATGATACTAGTTCGTATAGTATGCCAGGGACATCAACGATAGTGGGAAACATGGGATAATTAATCCCATGTTTCCCATTATTTTTGATGCCCAGTCATACTATACTAACTAGAATGTGATTCCTTAAAAATCTGTACAGGTGATATGTACGGAAGCGTATCTGGGCCGCAACATAATCTTTTCTAATTTTTTTAACGAATAATCAATTTGTTTTAACAAATTATCAAAGCAAATTGTCAATTTGTTAAAACAAATTAGTAAATCAGTTTGTTATAGGTGGGAATCTTCTCTGGTTTCTGACTAGATGAAATATTCAAAGTATATTTGCTTATATGTCTTATATATTTAGTAAGAGATTTAAATGACCATATTTTCCTTTCCTCATCACCACTGTACATCTTTAAATAGATATGGTAAACTGCTTTTAGAAATAAGCAGGAACTATATTTTTGGAGGAATCGGGGCGTATGAAAATATCTTCTGAACTGTCTCTCATTTTTTTTTATAGAGCAATGAAATTAGTTATAAATTTTACACACTCAAAGACTTAAAGAAATTTTCAAATATAGGTTTTTATTATTAAGGGACTAAAGTTTCAAAATATATCAAAAAATATTATTTTTCAAACAAATAAGAACTATGTTAGCTTTTAAATGCTTCCAATCTAAGTACAGATTTGAACCAAAAGTCCGCAAAAAGTTTTTATTCTCTCTTAGTAAACGATCAAATCTTTTTGTTTTTGTACCATTTGAATCTTTATGTGATAGCTTTACTATATGTGAAAATAAGAAAATTTTGAATAAAGGAAGCATATAAAAATAACTAATACTAGTACAATGTATATCTTAAAACTTTGAAAAGTAGAGAACATTCGGATTAGCCAATAGCCATTTAATTTTGGCTTTTCAATTTGGTAATTAATATCTTCTTATAGGCCCTATATTGTAGTACGATTTTCATGCAAAAAGAAAACATTCAATCTTTTGAAATACAAATAGGGGTTACATGATTGGCAACAGTAATTTTCATTCTTAATGTTCAAGGAAAAGGTAATGACCTTGACCTGACCTTGCCTTTAATATAAAACAGTCAAAGGTAAAAACAGGTACACTTTCAATACACAATAAGCCCTGTATTTTTCAAAAATATGAAAGTGATATAAGAAATTAAAATTCATTCTTTCTGAATCATAGCAATTCCATGCAGTAAGAATACATAAATCGTTTTTCACATATGACCTCCTAAATGCTAATTGTGGCGTCATTAACTTGTGCATTTTCCCGTATTTTCTTAAACAGGTGCAGAAGACATCAATTTTCAGAGGAATTTCCTTTCAGAAAACATACTCTGCCACCGTCGCCCACAAAGATTTTGAAATATGTGATTTTTCAAGGCAGTTTACATAATATACACAGTATCCAAAAACTGAAACGGGCGACGGTGGCAGACACTATTTTCTAAAGGAAGATAAGCACAGAAATGAGTCAATAGACATTCTAAGGCTTTTCTGCATTAAACTTAGAAATGTACCAAATTAGTGACGCCATATTTCCAGAACGGTCCTCCTTCATGTCATATTCCTTATTGATTTATCCTATTCATCTACTCAACTATTGTAAAAGCTTTCATAACTTGGAATTTTTAGGGCACAATAAAGCCAAAACCGTACCTTCTTCTTTCACTCATACCACCCCTAAATTATATTATCTTCTTGATTCTGTGACAATTTCATTAATTTATTTATACAAGAAATATGAGATGAATCCTACCTTAAACAAATAAGTAATTAGTATATAACAAACTACAAATTTGTTATAACAAATTACTAATTTGTTATAATAAATTACTAATTTGATATAACTAATTACTAATTTGATGTAACAAATTATTAAACTGATATAAAAAAAATTACTAATTTGTTAAAAGAAATTATTAATTTTGGTATAACAAATTAGTAATTTCTTAAAACAAATCAGTATAAATCTCTCTCCAAATCAAAAAACGTTGTTTTTTTGTGTTTAGAGCTTCCTTTGTTATAAATGAGTAAAATCGTAAACTTTTTAGGAATCTAGAATTCAGCAATGAATTAAAGAATTTATAATGCAACGTAACACCATTTTGAATTAATATCATTGAGTGGTGTAATGAGGCCTGTAGAACATGAGGAAGGACACACATTCCCACTTTTTACCATACTAAAATCCCCCCACACACTTTTTGTTGCAGTAATGCTGAGCACTAAAAAAATTCCATTGACTGGACATTTTATTTCCCTTTGCTTGTCAGGTTATTTTGGGCAGTAAGTCCTCCAACATTTTGAACATATTTTTTTTTAAATTTTTGTATATATTTGTCAGATTACTTGTATTTTGGGAAGATTCTCCCTCCTTTTTTCCGTTTGTCCGATTTGAGAGCCCCCCCCCTTTCGAAACCGTTGCTCCCCCTTGTTCCCATTACATATTATAATGTCTTTAAAATATGAATTTCCTGATACAATCTTACGTATTTGTTGTTAAAAAATAATAATAAGATCTAATAAGGCTTACCTTAACTGAATTCTTCTCAAAGAAGTAAAAATTTAGTGCCCTGTGGAAAATTCGCGAGAAAATAAAAGGACCAAAATTCAATTTCTTTTTGTATATGAAACATATAATGAGTAACATTCACTTACAAAGATTATAGTACTAATATGAGGGAAAAAAACATAGTGAGAGTAATATCCGATTAAGTAGTATAGTCACACGAACATGTATTACGTGTAACAAAAGAATTCTTATAGGACACATCACTTGTACAAAAATTTATATACTATTGGATTTGAATTAAATTTCAGGTGGAAAGTCTTTCTTGCTTTCGAGAGCAGGATTTCCTACAATAATACCCTGATTTTGACTCCAGAGCATACAATAAAAGAAAATGAAGAGCATTGTTTTACTTAATTTATAACCACGTAACGGAAATATATGAGCTTACATCCTAGACAGTACTTCCTGCTGAACATAGAAGAGTAATGCCGGGTTTACAGAGTGAACTGTACACTATTAAAACATATTTCTATTGAAACTAAACTAGTTCTGTTAAAAAATAATTTATGATTAAAATTATATGCACCACCTGTTCAAAACTTATGGCCAAGTTTCTTCTCCAAAAGAAGGTCAAAATCCAAGGTCAAGGTAAAAGGGTCAAAGTTGTTAGTATCTAAAGGAAAGTCTTTTCACAAGGTTCACATATGGGAAGTATAAAAGCCCTAGCGCCATTAGTTCAAAAGTCATGGCCAAGGTTAAAGTTGAGTAAAATCTTGCAATCTTGGATCAGACTCTAAGGTCAAGGTCAAGGTCAAATCTGATGGTAGTCTTGTCACAAGGAATACACATGTGAAATAGGAAAGCCATAGCCTCGACCACTCAAAAGTTCTAGGCGAGGTTAAAGGTTTTGTGGACATTGACAGATGGACAGACAGGGAAAAAACTATAACCCCCTCCCCCTGAATCTTCGATTACATGGAGGCATAATAAGAGCACAACTGAGTACATGCAGATCAATTCAAAAATCAAATCTTTATGACATAAAGGTCAAAAAAGAAATAAATAACCAACATAATAAACCATGAAAGTATCAAAATTTCTTCTGGAGAAGAAATAATGTTTATGCACATTTATTCATATTTTTCCAGAGAAGAAATAATATATATGTACATTTATTCATAGTTTAGTCTTATATCATTTCTTAGAAGATTTCTTGTTCAGTGATAATTAAAGGTAAACTAAATCATAAAATATAACATACAGTATTTAGAATTTCATTTGCAACAAAATTTTGTTTGATGATCAAGGACCATTGTTGATCATCATACAAGGTTGATTAAAAGTACAAAATTATACATGCTTAAGACCTGTTTACTTTGCCCAGGATGCAATACATTTCACTTTTGTTACTTTGTTGTAGAGAAGATATTAAATCAGTTGCATTGTATCAGCATAGCGGGTTACCGGGGTAAAGGAGAGTTCGAACAAAAACCATGATGCTAGATAAAATGTGAGTAAGAATATAAGATGCAATAGAATTTATTTAATTTTTTATATGCTTGTGCGTCCTTTATGCTAGTGTCAACGATTTCAAAGAAGTACTGGTACAACTCTTTAGGAAAAAATAATATTCCATCATTAAAAAACCATGATGCTAGATAAAATGTGAGTAAGAATATAAGATGCAATAGAATTTATTTAATTTTTTATATGCTTGTGCGTCCTTTATGCTAGTGTCAACGATTTCAAAGAAGTACTGGTACAACTCTTTAGGAAAAAATAATATTCCATCATTAAAATGTAAAGAAAACAACAACTGAGTAAATCATATCATCTTTTATTTATATCATCTTTTTACAGTCGACCTGGGATATAATTCCAAGTTTATCAGAGTCGAGTAATCTCAAGTTTACTAGCTTTAAGCTTGCCATCATCTAAGTAATGCAACTTATTTATTTCATTATCACTGTTCGGTAAATACAATCTCAGGTTATCTCTACTGTATTTTGTTCTCTGTAGAAAAACAGATGTATCACTATTTCTACTTGAATGACATACTTCAGTTGATCTTGTTTCATTTTTAAAATCGCTTTTGTCATCAGAGGATTCCACAACGGTCCTTTTTGGTACAACAAAATCACGTGACTGGGCTTTAAAGGAGGAGGACAGTTTTACATGGCCTATAATTCCTTCCATTACTTCCTCATCAAAGGCTTTATTTACATTTCCGCCATGACTTGCTGTATCAATCATCTCATTCCTTTTATCATTTGAGTGTTCAGTTTCCACACGATCAACTGAAATTGTACCTTCTCCGTTGAAATGCTGCGTCTTTTCATCGGTTACTGATATATCAATGTCAACATTCATGTTGGGGTCTTTCGCCCATTCTTGTTCCAGGCCACTGCCGAGGAGAACAAAGGCCAGGGCACCTGCCAGTCCCACTCCAGAGCAGATGAAGAAAACAGTCTGCCACTCAGCCGGGGTGCCCTAGTTTGAACATATTGAAATGAAAAATTACAGTGACTGTACAAATATTCTTACGCCGATTTATCTCTTCGTTAATTTTCAAACGTAAAAATTATTCAGTACAAAAGAAATTTGATAACAATGAGAAAATCATGTTACTTGGACAAAATTGTGAAATTTTCTTCTTTCTTTTAGGAGAACTACTTATTTTGAAAAGAGGACCATTAAAAGAATACATATGATAATATAAGAACTATAATCATGACCAGTCACGTTAGCCCAGTGCTAGGGCGTTTGCTACCGTGATCGATAGGCCCGGTTTGACTCTTGTCTGCGTTAATCCCAAAACTCGGAAAACTGGTCTTTCACAATGCGCCAGGCATTCGAAGTAAAAGTCACAAGTCTTTGAATAAAAACTTAAAAGCCCAGAACCCAAGTCACGGTAGCTGTTGACATGATAAAGAACCATCACCAATTCATGGACGCCTGAGTACTAAGCAAGGACCAAATAAGGTGACGTCTCTTCATATATAAATTGATAAAGTTGTACGTTTTATAAAGTACAATCACCCAATCAAACTAGTACATGTATTTAAAAAAGATATCAAAAGACATATTGCAGCCACTTGTTTCGGTAATTAGCCTAGATGATTTTTACATACGTTTTTTGTCAATTCCGATGTAATTATGGGTGATATAAGGGCAGCAACTGAAGCCATAGTAGAAGTCATGCCGTTCAAAACACCAGCAAATCTAAATGGAAGATAGGTTATTAGTGCACTAAAAAGGAGTTCACAGATCATTAGTACGACACAGTTATTATACAAAACTGTGAAACGTGAAATCAGTAAGAAAAAGTCAAGAATTTGCCACACGGTAACGAAAACATTATTTGTAGAAAGAAACATTTTTCATATTATTTGTATGAAACGACATCAGTGCATCAATTAGAATTATAACATGAAATGTATGGAGATAACAAACTGTATTCAAGCTCAAAAGTCCATTTAACAAAAAAAATAGGACAAATACAGACCTCCAAAACAACAGAGGTGGGATCAGGTGCTATGGAAGAGTGAGCATTCCCTTCCGACCGGTCAACACCTGCCGCGTATTCCTTGTCTTGACTGGGAAATAACGGGAAATCCGTCAAAAGTGTGAAAATAATAGCCTTACAATAAGTATGAATAACGTCAGTCAGCATTTGATTCGATGATAAATTGTATTTGCTGACAAGGTCATTGTATCGACCATTGAAGTAACGAAATGATGTCTTTAAACGAGACTGCTGATAATCTTGCTTCATATACTTGTTTACCAATAATTTTCCTCGTTTTAGAAATTGTTCATAAGTATCTAGCATTTTGTCTGACATATTTCATACATATTGTTAGGCCCTTCGTTTCATACTAAATTTGACTATTCCGTCTAATTTATCGACATGGAGCGGATGTTACCGTTCCACATGGAATGCTTCCTCTTAACAGGCACCTAATATCGCCTCTAGAATGTCTGAAGGTTCGTGTTTCACGCTGTGTTTACAGATTTGTATTGTTTGACATATTTCTTGTTGATTGCTCACTGTTTGTTTTTATTATTTACTACCTTGGTGCGATATCGATGTGGTTTACTCGGAAGCCCGAGTTATTGAGAGATTGGACCGTCCAGTATGCCACAAGTAAAATGACAGCAGTCGTCCTCTCCGACTGTTCCATGTAACTCATCCAAATCAAAAAGGGCGTAGATAATACTATACCTGTACAAATTATCATCGTATTAGACATAAGTTCAACCAATTTCAAATTATTTCTCGTGAGTGTTATAATCGGGTTTTTTTCTGAATTAATATGTTTTACCAGACGCATGAAAAATCTTTCTGGTGGCGGTTACCGAAAGATATTCCTTCGTCATCAAATTGTCAGCCAATATTCCACTTCCGATGGCTCCAATAAATCGACCAATGAAAGGGAGAGAGGACAGAATGCCATTCTGCCAACAAAAATTAAAATAATGATAAAAAAAAAATTACATCATGTCTCATAAGTCATTGAATTCTAATTTTAGTTGAAGACAAAATTTACTTAATACATCACTCATACCGTCGCTATATCAAACTTCAAAACATCGCTCATATATAAGGGAAGAAAAGTTCCGATTGTCGTAAACAGAAAGCCGTGTGACATATGGGCTATCAGCAGTCCCCAAAAAGGACCAGAGGTCAAAATTTTCATCCAAGGAGGCGATGGCATCTGAATATATATTTAAAATTCAATTAGTCAATTAGTTATTCTTTATGTTCAAATCCAGATGATTTACTTGGTTATGTTCGAATCTTGCTGATTTATGAGAATAAAGAGTTTACATATATAAAGCTTAGAAATGGTAAAGACTTTGAATTCCCGTTAATTTCGCTTTTAGAATTAAATTTTGGATATTTTCAAATAAACTTATATTACAGAGTTAAGGTTAAAAAAAAAACCCATACCTTTTCTAACGTACTGTACCTCCTTTTATAATTGATGAGGGCCCTCTCTTTCCACGAAATTCTTGGGTGGTCATCTGGTCTGTCATACACAATACACACCCATAACAACAGGGAGAACACATTGAGTATACCTAGATGTAAACGAGGAACACCCAAATATCAGAGAGAGAGAGAGCACATTGAGTATACCTAGATATACAAAAGACACACTGATGTAAAAGACAAACACTTTAAAATCAGAGAAAGCAAAACCAACATAAATAAAACACTCACTCCTCCACAGCACCTGATCCCACCTCTGATGTTTGGAGGTCCGTATTTGCTCTGCTCCTGTTTTGTATTGTTTTATGGACTTTTGATCTTAAATACTGTTCGTTATCACTACAGTAGAGAACCATATAGAAAAATCCTTTTTTGAAACATGAAGATAGCTGAAATATAGAGGGCGGACCTTTTCTGATAACTGCCTTTAAAGGTCCGCCCTATTCCTTTTTTTTATGTTTCAGTAAAGAAGCATATTTAAAAATTCGATTTTTAAACATGAAGATATCAGAAAAAAAGAAAGGGCGGACCTTTTCTGATAACTGCGTTTTAAGGTCCGCCCTGCCATTTTCTCCTTGTAATGTAAGAAGGAGAGAAAAAAATATATACCCCGCCCATAATTTTTGCTGTGCAATAGGATAATACCTGATATACAGAGGGCGGACCTTTTCTGATAACTGCATTTTAAGGTCCGCCCTGCCATTTTCTCTTTTGTTAATGAAAGATGTACACCGCCCAAAAGTTTTGGTTCATTTCACTTCATCGCCCGGGTGCTTGTATTATCTTTTTTAAAATTATATTATTATATATATACAGTGTATTCTATAAAATTATTAATTACAAAGTTGTATTAGGCAATATCCGGAACAGCGCATGCGCAATTTTTAGCATATATAAAAATCGAATTCCGAGAATCTTTCATGGACCAGATTGTATTATTTTCCCTATGTTTACCACGGAGAACGACTGATGACTTGTGACTTTGTAAAGGTTAATTTAAGGACATCGTTAAAGTTCCTAGCTTTCATATACAGAATTGCGTAGGTCATCAGGGGTATTGGTTTATACTAAACATGATATAATCAATCAATTTAAGCCACCCTTCCTTTTTAGATTATGACAAATCAATAGATTTTCTTACTGTTTCCTGTGCAGAATGTTGTTACTTGTTAACACTTTAAGGAATTTTACACAGGAGATCACTCTCCGCTAGCTTTATAAAAGGAAAAAGAATAATAGATAAAGTTAAATAATGATTTACTCAATTGATTTTAAAAAATGGCTGAATGTGGTCGACAACAAGTAAATGTACAAATTATTTATTATGCGAATCTGAAGCCTGAAATGGAAATATGATGAACACTTGGCATGTCACTGAAACATTCAGTCAATATATTTCTGGGTACTGTAGCAGGAGGGGCACAGTTATAAAATTAAAAAAAAAATGATACACAACAAATGAAGAGGGTCAAGTAATCCCATGATGGATCTAACTGTAAACACGTGTATGCTTTATTTATTTTTTTCTATTTTTGGGTATATGGACGAGTACTTAAAAATTTTTTTCCGCTCAGGCTTATTCTTTCATACAGACGCGAGATAAAGGCTTTATCGAAAGGCTTCATGTCGGTTATAAAAGAAAAAAATTTATCGTTATGATTACTGAAAAAGAGTACAAAAAATTCCGACGCCAGTTGAAGTATCTGGGTTTCTTATATTTAGGATCTTTTAAAATAAATTAGGTCCTCATTATAATATCACCTTATTAACTATATTAACGTCACCTGTAATAACGTGTCCAGCAGGACTATAGCTACAGGGTGATGAAGAACATGAACACGATGGAGGATTGTGTTTCAGTATCATTCGGTAGTCAAGGAGGAGTTGCGGATAAAAGATGGGTAACCTCCAATATTATAGAAAAAAAAATCATTGTTTAAGAGAATAAGAGATGCACAATAGCATTATGTGACAAAGAATCTGTGAAAGTCATTAAATTTCATTAAGTGGTAAAAGAGAAGTTGCGTATAAGAGATAGGTTACCCAAAGGATAACAGACGGACGGACGGACATCCGGATCACTATTTACCCTCCCATTTTTCATGCGGAGGGTATAACAAGGTATAAAATCCTTACATATCTTCAAGAAAATAAGTATAATAAAGTTATTATTATTATTTTTGATAGAAGTCGATGGAATAGTTAACATCCGGAATATCGGTTTACGAGGGCAACAGATACACTTGGCAGTCGATATTACACATTTAGAAGATAAGGGTTTTCGAGAGAACCCAGAAAAAATGTGTAGAGCAAAACCTTACAAACTGAGAGAGCGTTTGCCACGTCCCAATTTATCATTTCTTCAAAATGCCACAAAGACCAAAACGCACGGACTATGGCAAAATATTTGATCAATATTCTATGTCTCCGAATATCTTGTAAAAAGAGTTGTACGTAAAGTTACTATTTGTTAACAAGATATCCGACGACAAAATATCAATATATTTTGCTTGAAAAGCTGGAGGTTATATAAAGTTATAGACTTATAGGAGTTTCCGTCGGTCTGTTACGCCTTAGGGTAACCTTCTCATTTCTCCCCCTTTACCACTGAATGAAACTTAACTAGTTTGTACTAAATTGTCATACAATGGTACGTTGGTGGTTGTTGGATGGAAGCTTGCAAAGACTAACATCCACCCAGCAGTTTCTATATGTCCACGAAACGTTTTTTTATACGGTCATTAATTAACATAATGAATGACCACTTTCATTTTTTATATGAGCCGCCTAGCTATTTGGGGGAAACTGACATTATTTAATGGAATGTTGAATTTGCGTTTCCATATATGAAAGTTACATATTGTGTCTAGATGCTTCATGATTTACATAGAAATTTTGCTTCAAATATATTTTTTAATGAAAATTATTCTACCCCTCTTAAAAAGGTATCATTTTTTCATAGGTCATCCGAGCTTAGCATAAATGATGCAATGGATTTGCAATATAGTGTTAAGGACTGATTTGATTCCACAAATCAGCTGTGATATTGATGCATTGACACGAACTCCATAAAGTAAGACATATTACGGTGAACAGAAGAGGAAACAAATATCTCATTATTCATTACACAAACTGTGTGGAAAAACTATGATTTGATGTGGCATAAGTAGTGAATCATAGTATCTTAGAGTCTCTATGTATTTGGTGTTATTTTTTGTTCAAAATCTGCATCTTATTTTTAGAAGATTATCAAATGTATAAAACAACTTGCACATTTTTTATGGAAAAGAGGACATTAACTGTAAATTTAAGACTTATTTTGGCTTCCATATATTAATTATAAGATATACTTTTTGCATATGTAAATATAAATTTGATTTACAAAGAAATGCACTTTTACGGATGACAAATTGAACAGGGCAATGGGTAAGTACAAACTGTAATCCTTATGTGGCAATGTCTTGTATCATTTTTCGCCCTTATATTTGGAATAGAGTTCAGAAACACTTAATATACTTATATTTATGAAATTTTTATAAGTAAAACTCGTATTGAAGATGCAGACAAAAATGAAAATGTTTCGAAGGAAAAAAGGAGAGGTTCGGTATCTTTTACCACAAATCATGACCTCACATCAAAACCCCATGTAGATGTCCATTCACTTCACCACCATCCAGAAGGACCTCTTTGCAAATACCTCCCCTGCCGATGGGTCGTGACATACATGTGTACCCTGGTGTTTGTGGTCGTACCAATGCTACAGAACTGTTTATCGATGGTTCTTGTCTGTATGGAGTCAAACTACAAAGACACAACAAATATCTTAAAGCACAACCAATCGAACACCACCAACAATAAGACAGCAACAATAGATTTGAAAGTATAAAGTTTCATTCCTTCAGCGGGGATAAAGTGTTCAGACACGTTATGTTAATGTACATTATATATATTTAATTATTGAATTATAAACTAATAAACTTAACAGTCGCTAACAATGAATGTGATGGTCGTGAGGGAGGGGGTTGTTGGACAAACAAAACATTGCCCGGAACTTTTTAAATACATGCTCAAGAAACAATATTAATTTTGAGGAAATTAACTTTTGATCGCTCAAAAACAAGATATAAACTAGCTTGTCGCCAGGATAACCAAACTTGGCATGAGTGATGCAATGCTTATACACCCTGTATGATGGAATATTGCATATAAAACATTCTTGAATAGCAATGAGTTGATGCAATAAAATCAGCTGTGATATTAATGCAAGGACATGTATGTAAGTCTCTAGCTAAAATACGGTAAGCACAACGAGCCAACAACTAATGAATTATAAAAACCAAGAGCAGCCCATCCACAATGCGCATTTGGAGTACAACTGACTTGTTTAGGAAACTAGGGAAACAACTTATTAATCTGAAAAACTGAGAGCTTAATGTTAAAAATAATTATAAAGGTGGTTTTCAGGAATAGAGATATAAGATGATTGTAAAAATTCGCTTTATCTAGTTAGTTTATATTTGATTTTTTAAAGGAGGGATAATTGATTGTATGTTTATCGAATGAAAGCATCTAAATGTTTTACATCCCTTCTTCCATCGAAAACAATGAATTATTTTGTAAATAGGTGACATAGCTAGTTCTCTTTGAAGGGTCAGTGAAACATGAATGATAATAACCATTGAAAACATGAACCACTGATCTAAACCACATAACTCAGTAAAAAGGGTAGAAATATAATTTTACAAAAGTCTTTCATTATTAAATTGAATTTTTAGAAATTATGTATTTCCACAATTCAATATAACAGTTTACTTCCACGAAGTAGGAGCGCAGCCAAACGTGTTTTTAAATGCATGCTTCTAAAGGTCATAAAATTCCAGCCATGGTCAAATAAATGAATTATTCCTGGATTTAAAGTTTGTTACAAACAATTATTTCTTTTAAATTACCAAAATTAGTTCCAAAATTCATTAAAGTATATCTTTTCGGGGCTAAACAAATTAAGATAAAGGGTTGTTCACAACTTTACTTGGCTCCCATATTTTAAAAATATATATATACCCACTTATAAATAGCATTGATTCAAAGTCAAAATTTACCGTAACGGCCCGTGTGATACTTAAAAATGGGTAAGTACAAATCGCTGTTTTCGTGTACTGTTGATCCTAATATTTTGTTTCTCTTCCATTTTGATTTGAGACCATAAACATTTTATCATAACTTTGAAATTTTATTACAACTACGTTAATATTTTTTCAAGACGATAAAGAAAGTGAGAAAGTTTTGAAAGGAAGCAGGAGAGGATCGGTATCTTTTACCACACATCATGACATCAGCTCAAAACCCCATGTAGATGTCCATTCTCCTCACCATCAACCAGAAGGACCCTTTGTCAAGTACCTCTCCTGCCGGTGGGTCGTGACATACATGTGTACCCTGGTGTTTGTGGTCGTACCAATGCTACAGAACTGCTTATCGATGGTTCTTGTCTGTATGGATTCAAACTACGAAGAGGCAACAAATATCTTAAAGCACAACCAATCGAACACCACCAATAATATGATAGAGCCTGAGGAGCAGAGTGTAATTATTTTACCTCCTTATTTTAAGGGTAAAATCAGTAAATAATTGTTAACAGAGTATTATCCGTATTTTTTAATCTGTAACGAGAGAAAAAGAATTCTTGCGAGATATCTTTATTTCTAGACAAAGTTATAGTGATTTTGAAAATTGCTTAATAAACCCTGGATCCCTGGATATAGTTTTGGTATTGATTGGATGAAACAGAATTCAAGCTACACGAAAGCTCAATTGATTGGTGTTCGTTCGATGATTTGTATTCATGAAATTTTTAATCACTAAATATGCTTGAATGTGTATATGTGAGTATTTTTCCAAATGCATCGAAATGTTATTATTGATTAACCGATGTAAAAAGATTGATTAACTTAGATCATATTCATTATTTACATATCACAATCTAATATATGCAAAATTGCCGATTGCAATATTTCCCAATATGTGCTTATAACAAAGAAAAACAACCATTGTTTCTAGGTATGGAACATTCGACTAGAGGGTGACGTCAGAAGACAGGTTTTATCGGCGGAGTTTTACGCCTTACCGTTTACACCTCTGATTGGTGGATATTTATCTGGAAGATTTAGCGCCAAAAACATGGTTCTTTTCATACTCGTCCTTACGGCCACCTTTTCATCTGCCACGCCCATAGTTTTAACCGTTAATCCCTATGCTGCAATCGTGCTAAGATGTGTGGTTGGCCTCTCTGTTGTAAGTATTTAGATAAAATATTTAATTCAAGATATCTAATGTTTACCTATTGTTGTATTTTAATCATGAGTTATCACTTTATCACAAGGGTGGTTTACAGGCCAGCATCACTGAATTGTTGGCGAAGTGGGCGCCACTCAATGAACGGGCGCAAATTGTCTCTATGGTAATGGCAGGTACACAAATTATATCGTTTCAGTAGAAATCAATTTATCCGCCATGCACAGCCATGCAAAATACATATATATTATTAATTATTTCGATATAAAGTAAATGAATTTGTAATTTTCTTTCTCGAGCATTAAATGTATCATTATAAGGTAATTGCCAAAAAATTCCTTCGATGAGAATACACAGGATTAAATCCAATTCTAAAGATATTTGTTTATCTAAATATATATTTTTGATTTTTGTCAAATGAGCTATTCTGTTCCTAAGTCAATGCCATGAGTTTAGATTTGGAAAAAAAACTCGTTGGAAATAAAAACACATCCAAAAAGAATTAAAGAATTATTATATATGTACAAGATTCTATTTTGATTTCGCGTTCTTTTTATCCAATTATGACGTCACCTGGAGATTCTTTGACTTTTTCAGGTTTATTTATAAGCTACGTTTTAAATTATTCTGCCTCCGGTTTTGTTTGTACGATCCCAGTTCAAAATGGCTGGCCACTCATTATGTACATCTTTAGTAAGTTAATTATTCTTATAGAAGACATAAATTTAAATATCATTTACAATATTTTCTCATGTCGTGTTGGGCAAAAATCATGCGTTTAATCGTTTTAATTTGAAAAAGAAATACATATCTGACCCATTACTTAAAAAATATAAATACATTTTTTTCTTTTCAACAATATCAAAGGTGGTTTCAACCTCCTTATGATAATACCATGGGTTCTGTTGGTCTATGATGGTCCATACTAACACCCTCGAATCACTCTGCCGGAAATAGAAATAATCCGACATCAAAGACGAGACAGCACTGTTGCCAAGGTAAGATGATAAGTGATCTGTCTTTCAAAATAGATACTGAAGGAAACGATTTTAACAAAATATCACAATAGTGATGGAAA
Organism: Saccostrea glomerata; assembly: GCA_003671525.1. Lineage (NCBI taxonomy): Eukaryota > Metazoa > Mollusca > Bivalvia > Ostreida > Ostreidae > Saccostrea > Saccostrea glomerata. Next base: position 1,310,896 of record PRKT01000116.1, read on the forward strand.
CCTTGCTTGACTTTGTGACGTGTTTTCTACCAAGAAAGTATTTCAATTAAAACCGATTTCATCACCTCATAAGCGTTCTGTATTTTCACACGTTCCCCATGCCAATTAATTCACAAGCAGAATTGTTAGTAGTTATACCTTACTACTGTATAAAAATTTAGTACAAAACAGATAAGATATTCATTTCAAACAAATGACCAGAATGGAAGGATCAGCAACAGGTAACTACACTTTAGGATACTTAGAGAAAAGTTTAAACAGTTTGAATGCATGTTTTATGAAATATAACAAATAAATTAAATTAAATCTGATGAGATCACATGTAAATTGAATCTCTGGATACATTAAAAATGTAAACCTTGAAAGTTTAACATAGACTGAAATTCAGCTAGGCTCGATATTTAAAAAGAAGTCAGGAATTAGACATTGTAAATCAAGTGCTAGGACTACTAAAAGCCAACGTGGAGCATGCTCTATTGTTCTTTCTTTCATCTGCTATGTATATCTCAGGCTGTAGGATGATAAAAACAATGCTGTTCAGAAGCCGATTGGAGAAAGAAAGTTAAGTTTTAAATAAAAAATTGATATTCTTTATTTTAGAAGAGAAAGGTTCCCTTAATGGGTTAACAAAGAGACCATCAACAGTTTCCTTCACAAAAGAGATTCATACGAACGGAAGAGAGCACCAAGGGTCTGTGACATCGTTTCGAAATTCCTCCACAGCTCCACTCTACAGTTCAAAAGAACTCTTAAAACAAGGACTCGTAGAGAAATATACATCATGTCGCTGGATGGTGACGTTTTCTTGTTTTATTATCGTCACGTGTTCTATTATGTTACGTCAGTGCATGAGTATGGCAGTCGTCTGCATGGAATCAAATTACAACACTGCTACAAACTTCGTTGACATGGGAAACTTCTCAAATGTAACAAGAAATTTGACAATACAGAGAGGGGTAAATGAACTCATTAAAGCTAGTTTTGTGAATTAATTCTAATCATTTACAGTGTCTTTGTTTAAGAATAACACGGTAGGGTTTGCAATTGTTAGCATTCAAGATGATATGTACATATATCAAATTATTTTCATTGACTATACCCTCTTTCCTTTAATTTCCAGCTTTGGGACATTGTTTGGGACAATGAAATGGAGGGGCTGATTTTACAATCCTATTTCTACACTTTTCCCATCACGCCTCTCATTGGTGGGTATCTGTCCGGGAGATTTAGTGGGAAGATGGTAGTAATTGTCATGACGTTGTGTCTTGTTACCTTGTCTGCCGTCACGCCCATTGCTGCGACAGTCAGTCCTTACATTGTAGTGGCCTTACGTTGTTTGATAGGGCTATCCTCGGTAATTAAAATCCTAGAAATAAATTCGTTTAATTCTAGTGTTATGTTAATATTGACATGGAGTTAGTTATTGGATCAAAGGCACAAATATGTAAACTGTTAAGTGTCGTCTTACTATATTCTATATTGCTTTAAAAAATCTGATAATAGTAAGTATTTTTACCAGACTTTATTTTATACATACGTGTTTCACATAAATATACTATGAAATTAATATTTGAACTAGACTAATTTTTTTTATTGGCTCTTACATTTTACAAATTAAGATAAAATACATACATGTAACATTGCAGTGAAAATAACACCCTCGAATCACTCTGCCGGAAATAGAAATAATCCGACATCAAAGACGAGACAGCACTGTTGCCAAGGTAAGATGATAAGTGATCTGTCTTTCAATGTCTTTTCCACGCTTTTCATGTACAAAATCGTCTTGAAGAAAATGTATAATTTATCACATTAATCTAGATGCCACGCCCACCATGGTTCGACATTCTCAGATCGGGACCTTTCTGGGGAATACTTGTCTGTCAACTTGGCTACGGATTTATTGCTACAACAACTGGGACCTTTGTACCTCTCTATCTGAATGATGTTCTAAAATTTGACGTAACTTCGGTATGTTCAATGACAGGTTTTTTTTATTATTATTTTTCAAATACCAGTCCAATGTATACAATCCTGTCTATACGGATAGTGTTTGATTATAAATCCAGAAAAAAAGCATGTATTCCAGTTCTTATTTAATGACGTTCGATCCTGTGCTTTTGAGCAATTTTTGGTCTGGACCTTTATTTCTAACATTAAATCTGAATTCTTTTATGCAAACTGAACAATATTCAATGAAAAAAAAACTTGATTAAGTTCTATTCAAAGAGAATCAAGACAGGAACAGTATTTTGTGGCGGAAGTTTTTTTTTTAGAAGAAAATGATCATTTTCCCCTTTTGATCTACTGTATATACAGAACTGTTAATTTTCCATGCTGGTTGCACACAAAGCTGTTTTTTAGTGAAATGTGTTATGTTGATTCTAAATTATCTATTAGATTAATTCTTAAGAATTCTTTCAAGAAATTGTGAAAAATATAGTATATATTTTCTGAACGTCCAGGTAAAAAATTGAGTCAAATTTAACATTACACTTGTTTACTAATATCTAAAATTTACAACATATACCTCCACTTTTGTTGTTTTTTTTTTCTGAATATTTAAGATAACTTTGACCTATCTACTGAAACTCAGCAAAAGTTTAAGACTTTAGAATGATTTTTTTGCTTAATAAATTTTCAATGCCAGACAAATCACATTTTGTGAGTGCAGAAAGGTCAAATTATCATTTATGCGAAGCAGTTCCAAACTTTTTCTGAGTCAAAATTTTAAAGTTTTTTTTTTAAATAGACTGATAGTTTATTTTGTTCCATGCTTTTTTTTCGATAAAATATTTGAAAACGTCAAAGATGTAACTTTTGTATAAAACACAAATTTCAGTGTACAAAGGTCATAGTAAATGTAATGTAGCGCCATAAGAAGCATATTGACCCCCCTTTTTCTTAATTAATTTTTGATAAAGTTATGTGTACAGAAACTAAAAATATATGTGACAAAAAACTTTAAGACTTTAAATATCAGAAACCAAACTCGTTAAAACGTCCCTAAAATTTATACGAGCATTTTTATATGAAAAGGTTTATTTAAATGTTTTTTTTTTCGATTTGTGAGTTTATGTTTCCCGGCATAATTCTACTTGTATACTTACAGAACGGTCTGTTGTCTTCCCTGCCCCCTATGGCCCGCCTCTTTTCGTGTCTTGGGGGAGGCCATGTCGCTGATCTGTTCATTACTCGAGGAATTCTCTCAACCACTGCTGTCAGAAAACTCTTCCTAACAACAGGTTACACAGAACATTTCACTAATTAAACATCTTTCCTTTTTCTTCTCTTTTTTTTAGGTTTTTGATATATATAGTTACTTATTTCCACTTATAACAGATGAACTTTGTTTAAACATGCATGTTCTAAAACTTTGTTCTTATTTGCCTTTCTTGCAATAGAAATTTTTATAAACTCATTATCATAAATATGCACATATCTCTTGGATCTGACTAACTTGAGATCTATCAAAATTCGACAGCTTTAAAGATTTCAAAACGAAAATAAAGAAGATATATAGCACAGGACTTACTAACATTTAAAATCTTCAAAAGTTCGCTACAAAAATAGTTGTGCCTCATAGATAAAAGACAAAATAAAGTTTATGATTTGAGCAACGGGCCGACGTCCTAGCTGCTTTCACACCCATTGTCTCATTGTGTATTATTATATTGCAGGTAACGTGTTGTCTGTTCCATTTTTAATTGGTCTAAGTTACATGGACAGCTCCCAGGCGAGCTATGCTGTCCTACTACTTGTCATCTTCTGGTTTATCCAGGCTCTCAATACCAGCAGCCTCCGTGTCAATGTGATCGACATAGCACCAAGGTAAAGCAAAGCCTTCATTAAACAGACAACGCAACAGGGTATAGAATTCGAAGTTTCTGTCTGCACATTTAGACAAAAAATGTCTTTTATATACGTTTTCTTACTGATAATAAAACTACTTCAAACAATATGATACTTCTTCTTGATATATTTAAAGATTATCATATTTTTGTTTCATCTACCCCTCCATAAACATCGGTAGCACGCGTTTTTCACGAATCTGATGGTCATTTTTCGACCAATCATCCACTGGAATGGACTGTTGACATTATTTCAATAAAACATTTATTGTAATGTTTAATATGAATCTTTAACAAACGTAAGCTATCAAATTTGACTACAAGGTCTTCTTTATATCTTGACAATTACATCAAACATGCACCTACCGAACTTTTCCAGGGCTATTTTAGGTTTGTGTAGAATATATCCAGAAAGCTATCTTTGTTGTCATGACAGCTATACTTTTTTCGAGTAAACATATAGTATTTAGGCCTAGTGCAATTTGTAAAATAATTTATTGACGTTACTTTGTGTTTACAACAGTACTATACAATATTTTCTTCCCCAGACTCCTCTTACATTTCAACAATGGCCTAATCCATAGGAGGTCCATGTGTCATATGCTCACCTTAAGGGTTTTATGCTCAATCGGTGAGTGTGATACATATTTATCTATATAAAAAGTAGTGTGGCCTCTTGGTAAGTTACTTATAGGTACAAAGGAGAGTACAAACACACGGGCACCTGACGTCACTTATTTTTCTTTTAATAAGAAAAATTATACCCTACTTAATAACATTTTGAACCTTTCGTGAAAGTATATTTTTTAATTTCTAGTGGAAACAACTGTAATGGCGTTTCTATTTCATTAATTTATATGTTTAGTTCCATTTTTTTCATTCCGGAATAAAGGATGGCTCCAGCATAAATTTCTTCGGAAAACGGGAGGGGGTTACATTGTTGCCAATAACACTAAAAGATCCAAACACAAAAACCCTACTTTATGATTGGGGATGGGGTCGGCTTCATTTGTGGGCAAACTACATTCTTCCATATATATTCTCATTTTTCTTATCAACTTATGACAGTCATTCATCAGCAAAAACATACCAAATTAAGAATTTTAATGTCGCTCACCAATTTACATGTACTATTGTAAAATTTTAAACAATTTTAAAGATCGATTTCAACTCTTAGACTTTTCATATACACATGGTTTTGTAAATATTTAGTGGTATATATATGCATTCAATGTTTTAACTAGAAAATAATTATTAAAACGCATTCAACTTCAAATCTTAATGCCGCTTCGTTCATTTACTAATTTCAATTCAGCCAAATAAACGTTAAAAAGAGATTGCATGGAATATTTAAAATGTTTTCATGTAATAAAAAGAAAACAAACTGTTACCACATTTCTCAAAGAAATGCATGGATCTTTTTCCATAGAATTCATGACATATCCGTGAAAATCAATTAACTTCCGTAACTATAATTCTTTTATCGTTGACTGACTGTTAAGAGTTTGTGTTTCTTGGGGAGAGGGGGGGGGGGGGCAAGTTATTTTGATATAGTTATTTTAATATTCTTAAATTTTAGTGATTTTGAAAAATTTATCAGGTTTTGATCCCCTGTCCTATATCCTTTTTTTGGATCTGGGGATATAATGCCAAATTTTAATTAAACTTTTATCTTAATAAATTCTATTTCAGATTCTTAGTTTTAAGTTCTGATGTCTGATGATAGTGTGAAAATAGGTGAAATATTACAAAAGTTGCATTATAATCTCTTTAGGCCATATAAAATTAATCTTTAGATTCTCATCCCCGCCCGCCCCTCTCAAAATGTCCCGCCCCGATGTTTTTTATTTTGATTTTGGGGTATTTTCATGTATTTTTATTCAGTAAGAATTTGGTTCAAAGTTTAAGAGTTATCTCCCGTCTGTATTAAAAGTCGCGTGTCGCTATTAATAGCAAAAACGCCATGTGAAGAATGGAGAAAAATCGGCAATAAAAGAAGTTTAAATGTGTAAGGAAAAGATAATTTGTCAGTATAGAGAAGGCAGAGAAGAAAAAATAGCATAAACACATATAGATACCATCACTGGCAGGAGCGAGTATGTAGAGAGATTGTAACTAAGTAAATATAGACGAGTAAAATGACACCTGGTCAAGTTATATATAACGATCTCCAGCTGTGTGACTTTGCTTTGAAATAAACAAAATCTACAACATCGTAGACAGACTTATGAGAAGGCCTAGATTTTTCAGTAGAATAATTATTAGAACATTTATATAGATTTTGCAAAATAAAAAGTCACGCATCCCTACCTCATTTTGTTCAGGGTGTGCCGTATAATGTGTACTTGATAACTTGTTAATTAACAATTAATATTTAATTTTTAAAGCAAAAATTTTCTTTAAATATTTAAAAGAATATGAAAAGAATTAAATCTATTCATATTTGCATTAAGGTAATGAAACAAAAAATGTGTACGTGGCGTCCATTGTTTTGTTGATACTTAGGCCTATATATAAATTAACAATTATAAAAAATAAAAAAATAAAATCCACCCACCCGCCCCAATTTTTTAGCAAATTAGGATGAGAATCTAAAGATTAATTTTACCTGGCCTTATCATAGATTTATAAAAGAGATCTCGAGAAAAAAGTGTATATGGCGAGGACAATCACCCGCTCTATGACGGAAAAGTTTTATTTTTCTAAAATTATGTTGTCGGTTATGTCATCTTAAACAGATTAGATTCATATATTGTACTGAAAGACATTTTATTGAAAATTGTTTTTAGACTTATTTATATTACATTTTTCTAGCTATAAAAATTTATTTTTGAATATGAACGGACCAGGTTTCTATTCTAAGTCTTGTGTTTAAATTACGGAAAAGTAAATGTATTGTTTTTTTTTTTAATGGCGTCTGAACCCATTCTATCTAAAAGTCGGATATTTCTGAAATGAAAAAAAAATGAGGACAATGAGCATTGATTTATTTCGAAAAATATACAAACAATACAAACATGTGAGCAGGGCATAAATACGGACCCCCCCCCCCCCCCCCCCCCCCCACCCCCGGAATACCAGAGATGGGCTCAGGTGCCTAGAAGGAGTAAACATACCTTGTTGATCGGTCACACTCGCTGTGAGCTCTATGTATTGATCAAGTAAACGGAACATTTCGTAATCAAATTTAGTATAAAAACAAAGGTATAACAGTTGGGTGAAAGAAGTAAGCCAAAAGAACCGACCCAAGATAAATTAAATGATAGGTTGAAAAACATTATTTGTCTCAACAAATTCGTTTCTTTGAAGCAAACTGACACACAAACATCAAGAAGACACCGTAGCATATCGTGGTTAACGCATTCAGTCTTATAGCTGCAGATCTGTAGCGTTATGGTTTTATATATACTTGTCTTTGATTGATTGATTGATTGTATACTGTTTAACGTCCCTCCCCAGAATATTTCACTGATATGGAGACGTCACCATTGCCGGTGAAGGGCTGCAAATTTAGGTCTATGCTCGGCATTTACGGCCTTTGAGCAGGGAGGGATCTTTATCGTGCCACACCTGCTGTGACACGGGGCCTCGGTTTATACGGTCTCATCCGAAGGACCGCCCCATTTCGTCGCCTTTTACGACAAGTAAGGGGGTACTGAGGACCTATTCTAACCCGGATCCCCACGGGGCACTTGTCTTTGATGGTCAAAGACAAGTATATAAAACCATAACGCTACAGATCTGCAGCTATCAGTCTTACGCCTATCATGAGCTTTGGAAAAAGTTCGAATAGTTTGTGAAGCCCTTTTTTCCGTTTTACATACCTTTAAAACATAAGTGAAAATATATTACGTGTATTTATCATTAAGTTATTTGATGACATAAACTTGAGACAGTCTCTTTGGATTATACTCCCCCTATATATGTATACGCTTTCATTCTTCAAGAAGTATTCTACTCAAATCAAACATAGCATTTCTGTATCAATCGCGACAAAACGCAAATCAAGTATAGCACAAACACCAGCAATGATAGCACATTTCATCAAATTCTATAATTATTTATTTCTGTTTAACTTCTTTCGACTGATAAATGTTTCTCTTGTGATAATAAATGCCAATCTTTTTTTCAAAACTGTTTAAATCGCGATAATTTTATCAAAAAACAATAAATCTTAATCTCATGCAAATCACAAAAAGGATCCGAAAAAAGTATAGCCATCGCAAAAATATGTTGCAAACATAGTATAGCATTCACTCCAAACAAGAATAGCTAAATTTTTCTTAAAAAACGTAATTTATAGAAATCAGATGATGTTTCGTGGGTGAATTGAGGCGAAAGCTTAGATACAATAACTTTTACAACAGAATATAGTTTGAAAAAATTAAGAACAATTAAAATAATTCAAAATGAGCGAAAATCCCATTTTAACTTAGTAAATGAGAACGGTATCGAATTTCTGACATGTTTCAACCTGAAAATTTTCTTAAATCAATTTACATTGATTCTATAAAGGTTTAATAAGTTTCCTAATTTCTTAAAGTTACTTTTACCCATATTTTGTCCGAAGAATTTTATCTTTACCCATAATGCATCAGAGTACCCAAAGCAATGTAGCAAGTGATCCAAATCAAGTAGATTTTCGATTAGCACTTTGTATACAGTGATAACTCCTGAATTTTCCCCATCAATTCGAGTATTTCTGCATTGCAGAGAGCTGATGTATATTGCTTATAGACAGTGTGAGAAAAAACTTTTCTGAGAATTTATGCTTTTACCCAATACCCATTAAAGAAACTGGCTTTATTGAAACTTTCTGCATGTACATAATAAAACATGACTAAAGACGTTTACATTCAATTTTAGGTATTTTTGTGTTTTATTCTGGGAAAATTTAAACCCTAAATTCGTAATTATAAACATGCTAAATTCTCGATGAAAGGACGCAATTAATAAACAAAATATTTGATAATAAAAATGCATGTTTTTTTACATTACTGCCAGAAAGCGTGCTTGAATGTAAATTCGCCGTGTTTGTCTTTTGCGGTACAAGAAAGAGACGGAGAATCCGAGGAATAGTTGAATTCTTTCTGAATAATGTTCATCTTCCTCCATGTGTACGTAACTTCTAACCGTTCATTCCACTCTGATATTTTTGTTCTTCTTTCCTTGCGAGCAGGAGGATTGTCTTTCCCTGACCAGGATTTATTGCTGCAGTTCAACGTAACACCAATTGCTCCCTCCACAACCACACATACACGGGTCTGAAATTTACAAGAAAAGAGATTCAGTAAAAAATATATTATTTCTATTCTTTAAATGGAATACAAAAAGAAAGATATTTAAAAAAAACGCAGCTTATCAGCAATTTTTCTAAAGAAATTAAATGTACCTGATTTTGTTTGCTCTTCAGTATTTTGGTCATATCCCAGCGCAATCTTGGTTTTAGTTTTACTTCAACAGACTGAGGAGAAATCACTTTTTCGCCATCCTTCTGTATTACACAAGAGTAGTTACCCTCTATCTCCTTTGATGCATGAAGGAATGTAATGGAAGAAGAGGACCAGAGCTTTGTAGTATATTTGAAAATATGAGCGATCTGTGATGAACTTATCTCAGCACCATTTCTTTCCACTTGTATGGGTGGGGGATGTCTTCCAAGTGCATTGCAATTTAATGATATCATATCTCCTTCCAAAAACGGTGAAGGTTGGGTTGGTTCCAAAAATTTAAAATTGTTCGTTGTTTTTGTTTTACTTATATCATAAACACTTTCGTGTAATATGGTCCTGATTACAATACCTATAGGTATACTGAGAGAGCTCTGCAGAAATAGGAAATCTCCTACTTTCTCCAAAGTTTCATCTGAAAGTACAACTGTTGCCTCTGTTGTTGAGTTTCGTTCATAGATAACATTGGCGTACCTATTTTCCTGCGGTTCAAGGTGATTATATTCAACCATCTCATTTTGAACGCTGGAAAACAATCCATAATCCATATACCAACCATTTCTAGGATCAAGTTCAGGATTACAACGGTAGAAGAAATCATATTCAGATTTGGAGATTTTAGAAAATGATGACTGACAAGTAATTGGGTTGTAAAATTCAACTGTACCATCTTCTCCTTCTGTGTCAAATCTAATGTTTGTGATCATTTCGTCTTTGCCAGGAATCATGAACATCACAAAGAATACAGGCTTTTTGGCATTCAGAGTGAATAGAGTAGTGTTGTAGAACGTTTCTGTTGTTGTACCAAAGTCCTTTTCATTGGCTAAAAAGATAGAATTTACATTAAAACAAATATGTTTGTTTTCAAGTTTTTCTTTGGAAATTCATTTCGGTTCACTACTGCCTAGTATCTAAATTAACTGTGATGAGGTTTATTTACCCTTGTGTTTAGAAGTATGAAAGCACATGGTCAGAAATTATAACAAGAGGCCCATGGGCCACATCGCTCACCTGAGAAGCTTTGACCAATAGCATTTCTGTATCAATCGCGACAAAACGCAAATCAAGTATCGCACAAACACAAGCAATGATAACACATTTCATCGAATTCTATAATTATTTACTTCTGTTTAACTTCTTTCGACTGATAAATGTTTCTCTTGTGATTATGAATGCCAATATTTTTTTCAAAACTGTTTAAATCGCGATAATTTTATTAAAAAACAATAAATCTTAATTTCCTGCAAATCACAAAAAGGATCCGAAAAAAGTGTAGCCATCGCAAAAATATGTTGCAAACATAGAATAGCATTCACTCAAAACAAGAACAGCCCAATCTCTCTAAAAAGCGTAATGTATAGAAATCAGATGATGTTTCGAGGGTGAATTGAGGCAAAAACTTATATACAATAACTTTCACAACAGAATATATTTTGAAAAAATTAAGAACAATTGAAATAATTCAGAATGAACGAAAATCCCATATTAACTTAGTAAATGAAAACGGTATCGAATTTCTAACATGTTTCCACTTAAAAATTTTCTCAAATATATTTACATTGATTCTATAAAGGTTTGAGAGGTTTCCTAATTTCCTAATATTACTTTTCCCATATTTTGCCTGCAAAATTTTCTTTTTTACCCACAAGGCTTCAGAGTACCCAAACAAATATAGCTAGTGATCCAAATCAAGTAGATTTTTGATTAGACTTTGTATACAGTGGAAATTAAACGCTTCATAATAGCTGATGTAAAACTCGTTATGAAACCTAAAGAAATATTCAATGAAATATGTAAAAATTTACAGCAACTAATGCCTGTTTTATAGACTCATATGAGCAGGTTGATTTCAGTGAAAAAATATGATATACTGTATTAGGCATCAAAAATGGGCACAGTCCTTGGCAGAAAGGACTTACAACAACAAATATACGGCTTGTTAAAATTAAACAAATTATCTCAGATGATATTTGGTTGACTTTAAGACACAGCAAAATTGATAGGCATCCGTTCGGGGGTAGTTTATACCGTTTTAAAGAAACAGTCGACGGTAAAAAGCTTAGTACTCAATGGTCACCCTATTTTTTGAAAATAATGAGTGAAAACGACAGCGTGTAAAAATATCTAAACAATTATATTTAAAAAATAAAAAATTGTAGCGATCAGCATTTGTCTGAAATTCGAAAAGATACTAAAACTTGAATTCATTGCTCTAAACCCTCAAAACAAATTTACAGAAAGATACATTTGACAAAAACAGTCATGATCTGAGAAAAGCGAAGAATAGCGAAAGCACAAAACTAGTTTCATATATCATTTTCTTAAATATTAGTGGTCTTTTTCAAATTCATACTCAGGGAGGCAGTTTAAATTCTTGATAAGGCTAGAATGCAAATTTCTGCAAAATAAATTGAAAGTTTTATGAGAAGATGGAACCAGAATTAGGAATCCACTTCATCAAATTTCCTATGTCAGCGTCCAAACCCAGACGCCATGAAGAGTAAAGGAGTTTTGGGGATAAACAGATAGTTAATGCTTGTCACACCAACAATATTAAAAGAGAATATTTAAGTGAAATCATAAAGAATAAATCACTGAAAAAAGCTTTTTGTTTCTTTCTGGGCACCGAGGAAATTATTTATTGAAGAGCCCTCGTAAATATGCACATACATCGCTTGGATCTGACTCAATAGAGATCAATTATTCCTCACCAGCTATATTGATTAAGATACAAAAATGATGAAAAACATTTTCACGGGATTCACTAGAATTTGAATGTGATTGTATGTTGATTACGTCCCTTGAGACTTTTTCACTCATATGGAATACACCACCAGTTTCCGGCGGAGAGCAGCAAATTTTGTTCTTAACTCGGCCTTAAGGGCTATTAAGCAGGGAAAGATCTTTTTCGTGCCAGCACTTACTGCGACACGGGACCTCGGTTTATAGTCTCATCCGAAGGACCGGTCTCCAAGTCCCACTTTGGGATTCGAATCCGCGACGTAAGGATGAACTCCTTCGCGACTCTAGAGCAGATGCTTTAACTACTGCGCCAGAAATTTTGTTTGAAGTTTTCCATGTTTCCCATGGAGGGGGGTTGCTGTTGGATTAAACTTGATTTTTGCTTTGCTAACATACAAAAATTTACCTATACTTTTTGTTTGTTCCTATGATAATAAATATGAAGATCTACAATTCTGTTAAAAACGTGAGAATGATTTGTTTACAAAATGTAACTTAAAAAGTTTATAAACATGACAACTCTTGCTTTAAACAATCATACAATGCATATAAATACCTTCTCCATACAAATCTTTAAAAAACACTTTTTACTTATGAATTGTCTGTTTGCTTGTGTAGAATATTCATTTAAGAAACATCGTACTTTTATCTATAAATTTTGGATAAATAATTAACGCAAGTGATGTTCTTATATGCCTTTTTAAAATGTCAATGAAAGTCCGGAACAAAGGAATGGTCCAGCTCTGGTGGTTCTGTTGTATCTGCCAGTAAAACTACTTTGAGAGACAGTATTCGACTGGAGATAGAAGTGTCGTTCTCTGAGCGTACGGATACTTTCTGGGTAGTTGATCAACGGCTCATTGGAGGTTATTAAATTTTTAGCTCACCTGAGCCAAAGGCTCAAGTGAGCTTTTCTGATCACATTTTGTCCGTCGTCCGTCCGTCAATCTGTCCGTCTGTAAACTTTTCACATTTTCGACTTCTTCTCAAGAACCACTAGGCCAATTTTGACCAAAATTGGTACAAAACATCCTTGGGTGAAGGGAAATTTAAATTGTTAAAATGAAGGGCCAAGTCTCTTCACAAGGGGAGATAATCAAGAAAAGACAAAAATAGGGTAGGGTCATTAAAAAATCTTCTTCTCAAGAACCACTGGGCCAGAAAAGCTGAAACTTATGTGGAAGCATCCTGGGGTAGTGTAGATTCTAATTTATAGAAATCATGACTCCCGGGGGTAGGGCAGGGCCACAATGGGGAATCTAAGTTTTGCATAGAAATATATAGGAAAATCTTTTTCTCAAGAACCACTGGGCCAGAAAAGCTGAAACTTATGTGGAATCATCCTGGAGTAGTGTAGATTCTAAATTGTTTAAATCATGACCACCGGGGGTTGGGCAGGCCACAATGGGGAATCAAAGTTTTACATAGAAATATACATGTATAGGAAAAATCTTTTAAAATCTTTTTCTCAAGAACCACTGGGCCAGAAAAGCTGAATGGAAATACATGACCCTGAGTTAGAAGCTGTGGTGAAAGGGCGGGCACTTTTTATTAATAGCAGTTGTATTGAAAACGGATTTCTAAAATAGAAATTGATCTTTGTTCTTGGGTACTGTAGATCATTTTATTTTTGCGAAACTTTTACGCTAAGATAAAGTTCCCGCGAATAAAAAGTGTTAGAATATGAAACAAACTTATTTAATGCATAAACACGATAGGCAAGTGTGCCTCTTCCAAAATTCTGGCCTCCCGTCGGGGTTGATGGGGTTTGTTCAGGGCTCTTTCGATCATTTTTTTAATAGTGAAATGCTTAAAATCTTTGAAAATAGATTTCTATGCCCCTCGGAATTTTGATTAAGTGCATGATTATGATTTCCAAATAAGGTCATTCAAACTGAGAGGCCGTTTGGAAAAATGAATTTTACAATTATTAAGTGTACAATGTAGATATTTTAATTGGAAGACTTGTAAATGGTATTTCAACTGAGGGGATACGTCAAAAGTAGTTCCGAATAAGATGATAGATAAAATAGACGAATGAAATATAGAAATTTCTAATCATATAAGCTTAATTTTAAGATTTTAAGGGTTTACATTAACTTTTTTCCAACATATGTGTCATACTGCCTAGAATGAATCATTGAATTTCAACATCCTAGACTGAATTAATGATTTTTTACATCCAAGACCGAGGCATCGGATTTCAATATCCCGGATTGAATAATTAGATTTCAAAATCCAAATTTGAATCACTGGAATTCAGCATATTTATGCTTTTTAAAGGTTGTCGAGGTAATCACCATCTCATTTATCATTATAAATATGAAGCCATTTTAATCATACATCAACTAAAACCAGATTGCAAAATGTCACCGGTATAATTGCTGAACGATCGCTGTAATAACCAGTATTGTTATGTATATCTACACCTACATATGAACAAGAGTTTCCTTTTGTAAACATTCATTAATCGGAGGATCATTTCCGTGTTTTAGAAAAAAAGAGAATGAGAAGAATTTTATTTCTATTTGTACTTCAGTCCTGTTTTCTGTTCTCCGTATCGAACGTCTATTCAGAGGTTGGTGCAATTTTAAAATAGCAATATTTAATATCCAAATGTAACCTTTTTCTGTTTGTTTGTTTGTTTAATTGTTTAACGTCCCTCTCGAAAATTTTTCATTCTCGAAAGGGACGTTAAACAACAAACAAACAAACAAAAATAAAACTAACATTTAGCAAAAACATAAAGATACTACTATATAAATATACAAAGAATTGTTCTGGCTTATCCGTATCATTTCTTTTCAATACATCAAGTCTGAAGCAGAGAAATGGTTCAATTCTGGATCTTCTGTTATTTCCGCTAGTAAGACTTCTTCTGGTGATGATGTTCGACTGCAGATAGAAATGTCTATCCTAATAAATACGATCGGCGTTTGGGGAGTGGATCAAAAGATCATTGGAGGTAATAACAGTTTGGTAATGCCTGCAATGTGTATGGAAAACCACAGAAAAAGAATTGATGTTGGAAACCACCAGGAACAAAAGAAAATGCTTTACATGTCTTTGATTTTTTTTATTCATATTTAAAATTCATTTAGTTAAGCATAAAATAACATAAAATCATTATTCAAGCAGTTGTTTGCTTGCTTTTTGTGAACATATCTCACTGTATTTTTGTGTCAAAATAAAGGCATGGGGCTATTTCTGATGTGTAAGGGTAAACTTAAATAATAAATATACCTGCTTAAGATTTCAGATTCTGCTAATAGTAAATTTTAAATTTGGAAACAAAGATGCATGAATTTTATATGAAATAATATATATGATAATGTCGCTGGAGTTTTGAGGTTATTGTTTCTATCTTATTATTTTTACAAATGAAAATGGAAAAAAATTGCATTACTTGTACAAATAGGAAAAATCTGGAAATTTCCAATTTAATAGTTTTTTTTTTCATTCTAGCTGATGAAAAGCTTTTTGGTACCTCATTGTCAACGTTGACTAATACCACACTGTTCACTCTTGAAATCAAAAATCCCCCGGAAGTTGTTTTCTTTCTTACCTTTAGCGACGACGAAATAGTAACAACCCTTATGTTTAATACAATACGTGAAGATGGTACAATTAAATTTGACAACCCAATTACCTGTCAGTCATCATTCTCTAAAATCTCCGATTCTGAATATGATTTCGTCTACCGGTGTAATCCTGAACTTGATCCTAGAAATGACTGGTATATGGAGGTTGGAATGTTTACAAGCTTTAAAAGTGAAATGGTTGAATATAAGCAAATTGAATCGAGTGAAAATAAGTATGTTAATTTAACCACTGAGCGAAATTCAACGGCAAAAGCAAAAGTTGTACTTTCAGATGAAACTATGGAGAGAGTAGGAGATTTCCTATTTCTTCAAAGCTCTCTTACTCTGCCTATGGATGGTTTAATCAAATCTATATTACATAGAAGAGTTTATGATATAAGTAAAATGAAAACAATCAAGGAATTCAAATTCTTAAAAGCATTTGAACAGGAATCACTTTTGGAAGGAGAAATGGTGCCAATAAATTGTGAAGCAATTGGAAGAAACCCTCCACCTATTCAAGTAAAAAGAGATCGTAAAGGAATAAATTCGTCAGAGACAATATACAACTTGAAAGATAATACAAACATATGGTCAATTTCTTACGTTACTTTACTTCGTGCATCAAAGGAAATAGAGGGCAACTATTCTTGTGTTGTAGAAATGGACGGCGAAACATTCATTTCTCCTCAGAAGATTGAAGTTAATTTAAAACCAAGATTTCGCTGGGATCTGACCAAAATTCTGAAATCCAAGCAAAACCAAGTACGTAATATTTACATTCCTGTCCTGGCTTTTAAGTGTTTTTCATTTCATCTCCATTCTTGTAATTTGTATAGAATATATAATGAAATTTTATTAAGTTTCCTTTTTTCTTTTAAATTTCAGACTCGTGTACGTGTTGTGGTGGAAGGGGCAAAAGGTGTTGTATTGAATTGTAGAAATAACAAATGGCCAGGAAATAGATATCTTCCCATAAGCACAGAGAAAAGAACAAAAATATCAGAGTGGAGTGAACGTTTGGAAACCGAGTATACATGGAAAAGGAAGAACATTGACCAAGATGAATTCAACTATTCGTTGCATTCTCCATTTATTTCATGTATTGCGGAAGACAAAAATGGCAATCTGGCATTTGAACACACTTTCTGACAATGAGTTTACACAACATATTTGTATTACCATTTCTGAATAATTGCCTTTACTTTATTTGAGTCAGGAACTGGCATGCCGAGGAAAGAATAAACTTACACAATCAATAAATGTTTT
>PRKT01000117.1:0-29195 GCA_003671525.1 Saccostrea glomerata
TTTTTTATATAATCTGCAGCGTTAACAGCCCAACTCGGTTTCTATCGTATAAATTAGGTAGCTAAGAGAGGAAATTCAGGTCAATTTTCACTGCGTCTCTATTTTGAAAATGATACCTTTCCTAGTTTAATGCTCCTGTTTAATATTTCTTGCATGTGCATCACGATGAAACAGCTGGAAATTAGCAGCTTAAATTAAAATAAAAATATCTTTAAAAACTTGTTTGTTTTAACTTTTAAGTTGAACCTACTAAAATCTTTTTATAACCCTCCAAATTATTCATTCCGGAATTTTCTCATCCAATCAACATCTTTTTTTTTTATTGAAAATTTCCGACAAAAATCGACCTACGTCCTGACGCAATGTTTTTAACTGTATAGAAAGAGGGCAAACAAACTTAATTTTAAAAACGTCCTTACGGGAATTTCACCACCACTGGACATCTTTAAAAAATATACACTTAATAATTGTGAAAAGGATATTTCACACAGACACTCGACGGAGAATAACTTCTTAAAGAATAAACTACATCAAACCACACCGAAGAATTTTTCTTAGCATAAAAATAATTAAAAAACATCCCCTTGTTCTCCTGGGGAGAGTTTTTCTCGAGGAGGCGTTTTTACGTCGATTTTACTTTTTGACTTTAGACGCGTCTTTTGACGTTACGTCATAATAGAGATAAGGGAGGTTTTAGCTTGGCACGTCACATTTATAAGTGATAGTTTTAATTTTCAAGAAAGAATATCAATAAATACAGTAAGTATAAAACTTAACCACTGTATTCCCTTGCACACTTGTGTCATATTAAACCAATAGAAAAGTCAAAATAAGATAACCATATTTTTTTAAAGATCGTTTAATGAAGTTTATATTTACATTATTGTCTCAAAGATCTTATTCAAGGTATTGAGCACAAACGGTATCTAATTCCTTGACCGTCATAAGATGAGCCTTTTTTTTGGCGAAACATTTCAATCTCTTCATGAATGCTTAACTAATCGGGATACAGTAAAACTTGTTTAGTACGAACACGGATATTGCGAATTCACGGATATAGCGAAGTTATCTTAGATCCCCAACTACACAAATTTAACGAATTCCTGATACGATCACTTTGGCAATAAACATGAAATTTCAAAAAAAAGTTAAAATTCATAGCCGTTTCACTGTTTTAGTGTTAATTGCTCACATACTACATGGAGTTTGTGAAATGTGTTAGATATACTTTCATCATCAAATTTTAGGCTATATGAACGTTCTTTTTATTTCACTGAAGCTATCACATCTATTAAATAGAACATTTAAAGAAAAGGGGGGAAGATTAACTCGTGGCGTTTGGCTCGAAATTATGAATAGTGACTAGCCTTTCATAATTCTAAGACAAAGGCACTGTTATACAGAGGTATATACAAGAAGATTTAGAGCAGAAGTCCCAATAGCGTACGTAATACCGGTATTTAGCACGTTGGATTTCCATGCTGGCGACATAGATTCAATCCCCCTGGCGTGCAATATTTCAAGCTAGATTTTACAGAGTTTTTTCGGAATCGGAGGGAAGACCTCTCGTTGCTCGGAACGAGATCGTATCTAGTTTATTATTATTATTGTTAATTTTTTCCCCTGCCTTCAGCATTGGGACCATATAATCTGCTGTTAATTTGTTTTTCTTTCCCTAAACATTGCATAGATTTGTAACATGCACAATTCTGTAATAATTGGTTCATCATTTTTAAAAATTCACTCTTGAAATGTTTCAGTTCACAAATGAATATACACCCTCTAATAATCCCATAAAGGCATACAAGAGGGGATCTCATTGACAATAGGTCACTTAAGTGACTCAGGCAACACAATTCTAGGCTAGGTTAAAGTTGACAACAGACAGACAGACAGAATAAAAACAAAATAAAAATGATTTTAAATAACTTACAAGATATTTTAATTTGATTGTCTGCATTCTCTACAGAACCATTCATCGGGCAAGTCATCAAGATTTGTTACATTTATACACTCTGCATGGAACCACGAGTCACATCCATCACACCCCACCACATTGCTTTTACATTCTTTTTTACATACTCCACAAGGATACTTTGGAATGCTTCTCTTTTTGCTCTTTCCCTGTTCTCTAGAAGACTTTTTCTTTTTGGGAATCTCAGGCACAGTAGTCTTGCTGGTGCGCTTTGTTGATTTGCCTTTAGAAGCTGAAGATGAATCGTCCACTGTGATCTCCACTAAGCTACTTGGGCCTGCCACAGATTCATTTACATCTGCTTTAGTCTCTGCATTTCCAAACACAGTGGTTTCAAGCACATTTGAGGAGGTAATTATAATGTTATGAAGCCTCTCTGAAATTGATTTCTTTGTCATGTTTCTGTCAAATGGACATTTATATGCTTTACATAATTTCTCCAAATCTGCTTTGATAAAAGTAATGGATAAAAAAGATTCATTTTTCAAGATTTCAGATTGCAGTCTTTTATGTGAAACCAGTTTGTTTGCTGATGTGTCATTTATGATAAAAGACATATTAAACGAATTTGCTTTCACATTTGCAGTTTTCTCTCTCATCTTTATTTGCTTCCTGAGAGCTTCTGTTTTTTGTGCTTTCATGTCTTTTAGATATCTTTTACGCATCTGGGAGAGACTCATTAAGCTATACTTCTGTACAATTTCTTTAAACAATCTGAACATCATCTTTCTCACATCAGTTTTCTCAACATTCACTGAGAATTGGTCATTAAAAGATTTAAATAACAATTGGTCACTCTGCAGTTGAGAAGTAACAAAGCTGTGAAAATTAGATCCATGCAAATCAATATTGGTTGAAGTTTCTAAAAAGTCTTATCTTTCTGTCCAGAAGCATGAAAAAATTGAAACTTTTGTCTGTTATGTTTGTTAACCCCTAGCGTACATTCTGTCTGCGACTAGTTTCATCAAGTGATTCCTTGTCTTCTGAACTTTCCATCAGTTGAAGCTCAGATGCTTCCAAATGATGCAGAAGATCAAGCTGGTTTCTGTACTTTTAACTTTCCTGTTTCTTATTAGGCTTGTACAGGTTCTTTAAGATGATTCTCTTCTTCTCCTTTGTAATTGATCTAACACACCAGCCACCTATACATCTTATTTTTCCCCGACCACCAGGAGACTCTGGAAAAACTTCTGTATCTCCTTTATCAGTTGCTTTCTGTTCTATGGGCTCTGAAGCAGTCTCTTAAACTTTTTGCCGAATCTCACAACTAATTTTAAAGATGACATTTTTCCTTGCAACCGGTTCCCCTTCAAACACAATGATCACCTCTGTTGTCTTCTCGCTAATTAGGAGTTGATTAATTTCCTTGTAGAAATCTGTTGTAATTTTATTTGTAACTGCCGTATCCTCACCAAAAAACCTCTCCTTTAAAATCATGAATTCATGCATTCCAAAAATATTTGAAAATCCCAATAGTATACACAGATATTTTCATTTTGTTAAGTACTTTCATTTCATTTCTTTGTTCTTCTGTGTGACCTTTGTTTGGCTTCACTTTGTCCAAATCTGTTCAATTTGGAGCACGACTGAATCCGGCAGAGGGTACGAAATATTCTCATCATCACAAGATTCAATGAAATTGACATGCTCAACCATTTTAATGTCTTCATCAATGACAGCTTCCTCTGGTTCAAAGTCCGGACTAAATAATATCTCATACTCAGATTCACAACTGGTACCAAAATCGGCTGTACTATCCAAACTGCAACAACTGTGGCTCTGTTGTGGATATTTCTGAGACAACAAGTAGAATTCAATTAGACTTTCATTAGGTTTTTCAGTAGAGATTTAGAGAAATTTGAAATTTGTAAACCCTTTTACATGTTGCTCGACTTAGTGCTACATAAAGTTGTCCGTTCTGGTTCATTGATTTACTATCTACTGACAGACGATTTAGACTTAGACCTTGTGCTTTATGTACAGTCAGGGCGAAGCATAGTCTTAGCGGAATTTGTCTTCTGCAATCAATATCAGTCTGCTTTTTTGAATTAATTTGAATTTATTATGAGCTTGGTTTAACTTAAATTTTTGTAAACCTGATACAAAGTTTTCTATGCACAGTGGTACGTTGATTTAAATGTTTGTTAGAGGTTATGTATATTTCAATTTAATGAAAATTAGATCTTTGATCGGCTAGATCCGCAATCGAAAAGGTTATTTAATAAGTACAGTAGTGTACACTAAATTGTTTTTACGTCAAGTACATGTATGTTCCGTGTTTCTTTTGTTGGTTATCAAAAGAACGAAATATTGGAATCTACTAAGCTAACGTCACCCTGGTCATTACACTATTTAAAAAAAAAATGTTTAAAAAATCAAGCGATTTCTGAAGGGTTTTTTTTTCTTCACTTTTCACTAAAGTAAAAGTATTAATGACCGTTTTTAAATGTTATTTATTACAAAATGCTGTATACAATTGAAAATTTTTACTCCTTTTTACTCTCCTAAATTTGGTATAACAAGCCCGTATGATTGTTTCATTGAAAAACCGTGCATGATCGTTTTATTAATAGTTCTTTTGTCCCGACTCGATGGGCGGAGTTATAGAAAAGTGTGGGTTATGTACAGAAAACCCACACTTTTAACAAAAGAAATCACACCTAACTATGGTACAATGTCACAGTAGATGATGGCAAGAAAAAGATCTATCACTGCTAAATACCCCTAAGTGCCGAGTATACATGTAGGTAAGAATTTCAACTCAGCTGTAACCTTCTACCGGCAAGTCTATGGGCGACTTCGATTCGTACCCGAGTACGTACTCGAGTTACTTGAGTTTCAATCGAACGACCATAGTTACTACTCAAATTACGTCATATGGCCTTATGAACTCTACCCAAGCTAACCCAACCATACAGTAGGATTACTAGAGTTTCGATATGGCGGCGTCAAAAGAAAAACCCGAACTGTAGGAATTATTTTTTTCAAAATATGATGTTTAGCATCGCTAATCCTTAAAAGCAAACTTCGAAACGCACTTTCTACATGAAAGCTTTACAATGTATTGGATTGATATTCATTTGATCTGATTGATTTGTTATTTATCCAGTTGTGAACCATTAATATGTTGTATTGAGCTAACTGCTTTGTACATTTTTTACCTGAAAAATTTTATCCACGCAGATGTAAAACGTGTATTCCTACAGATAATTAAATTATTATTCATATCCTGCTAGGTTGCCATTAATATTGCAACTCCGATCATTACATGCTTTGTACCACATTAAGAAACTTTCCTTATTAATTTAAACTTTTATTTGCAGAATCAGAAAGTCCTTCGACTTATTCGATACTATCCATGGTAGTCGACAACGAAATTTTTAAAAATTGAGAAAAGAGCAGGAATATGTTTTGTTAGACTCTCACGAGACTAAATAAAAACGGAAAGAAATTGATGAAGAGAAAAACAGGTAAGGATACGTTTTTATAATTGTATATATAACAATTCATGAAGCTTCAGAATTATAGGTAAATATTAGCTGACATCAAAATCAATAAATTAGTGGATTGACAAACCATAGGCATCTGACGTTACTTATTTTTCTTTTAATAAAAGAAATATACACATACCTAATAATAAACATTTTATTATTAGGTATGTGTATATTTTTTTTATTAAAAGAAAAATAAGCAACGTCAGATGCCTGTGTGACAAACCTAGAAAAAGATGCTTAGTTTTCGAGTTTAATGGACCGGCATACCCTACGGCTGAGAGATATATTTTATAAAGGAGACACTCCTCCTCGTGTATTTTCGCCCGACCGGTAGAGATATCTCAAGTCATATGTTTTAGATATTCAGTGCATTTAATTTTATTTCAATTTTTTGATGTAATCTAATTCATTAATATTTCTTCTCTACAAAAAGAGTCTTTATTGATTTTTCTCGAGATGTATTTTAGTATAAAATAAATTTCTGTAAAAAATATGTTGATCGATAAAATTAAGTTTTTATGGTTATTCTGTGAGCTTAAAAATATACGAAAGGGTAAGAAAAAAGAACGAGGGCGCTTTTGATTGGCATTCGGCAGGAACCTGGGCGTAATTGAAAAGTGAAAATTTTCTTGACATGTCACATGAAATTTTAACATTTTTTTAATTTATCGGGTTCCTGTGCAACAGGAAAGGAAAATATTTTCCCGAAATTGAGCTTTGATTTGCTTAAAAATAACTTGAAAATTGGCAATATCAGACATTTGGTACAAAATTGTACATTTTGAAACACATTTTTCTAAAAATTTTCTATGTCTGGGTCTTCTCTCCATGATTTTGAAATGTTATTTGAGTGTATTTTAATTCAAAGAAACGATTACACTTTTTTAAAAAATGGAGAGAAGACCCAGAGACCACGAAAAATGAACTTTTCCCCAAAAAATCCAAATGTGTCAATGTGGTGCGTCTTTGTCCTTTTAAAGGCATCTGTTTGTGTGTTACATTGATAGCTCAGAAGGTTAGACTACCTATTCAGTGCACTCGAAGCGAAAAGTTTTTGGTTCGAGCCTGGCATGGGGCGTTAAATTTTTTTTTATTCAGGCAAGCAACCATTTATTTTGTCAGTTTCGTTTTATGTACTGATGTATTAAAATTTTGAATTAGATAAATTTTGGTTCTACAGCTAATATGTCGTTTATCATATGGGCTATTGCTGACAAAGTCATATTATGTGTATGTACTGTAACTCGCTATTATACACAATTTCATTCATGGACAAACATACAAGGAAGGTGAAATCGGATTTAAATCAAAATGAATCCAACCATATGGCTTACATCTGCTAATTATGTGATAAAAATTCGATCATCTGCAATGAATATTTTGATGAATTAACTGCGACGAAAATTTGTTATGAATGGTAGACAGACGCACGGAAATCCAGGACGTTGTTTAGGATTTAAACAAAATTAATCCTACCATATGTCATGCCTCAGCAAAAAATGTGCTAAGTATCTAGCATCTGCGATGAGTAGTTGCTAAGAAAACTGACGAAAATGTGTTTTGTATGGTGCGACGAAAATGTTTAATATCTGGTACGGACAGACGCCCAGGAAGCTGACATCGGATTTTAACAAAATAAATCCCACCATATGGCATGCCTTAGCAGAGATTGTGCTAAAGTTACAAGCATTTGCCAGTCCAGTCCAATACGAAAATTCGTAATATTACACGTTTTCGTAATATAAAACTTATACCGTATATCAGGATTTTTCCGCGTGTATCCAATTTCCGCTTTGTTAGCGACGAGTTCTGAATCGCGGAAAATAAAACAGCGTAAATTTAATACAAAGTTTTCTTCTTGTAGTAGGATTATTTCTTGATGCTTATATCGTAGAGGTTAGAAATAGCGGGATCAGAGGACAAGCGCAGGATACCGGTAATAGGTATAAGCCCGTATTGTTTGTTTACTAATTGACAAGCCAGCTAATTATATGTGTCACCGGTTTCTTGCGAGAAGCTATCAAAACTAATTATACCTGAGCTGCTGGTCAGTTTGGAACAGTAAATGAACAATAATTGTTTAAATCTTAAAAAATAATATCTGTGCACAGTGGATTTGAGAGTTAATATGCAACACAGGTGTGTAATCAGCCGAGCGGGTCTTCCGGAATTGACGAGGTGAAGGTCGATAGATCTATTTCTCACCGGTATGTCCAGCTTAATGACTTTACATTTTACATCCAATTCCTTCATAGGCTTAAACAATTGTTAATAATAAAATCACTGGGACTTTGAAATAGTGAAAATTTGATTCGCGTAAATTTAATATACTGATTTAGGTTATGATTCGCGGAAAAAACATGACGCGGAAAAAACCTGATATACGGTATTACGATTTTTCGTAATGTAGTTAAATTACAAATACGCGTAATATAGTAGATTGTAAGAAACTATATTACGAGTTTTCGTAATCCAAACACATTCAAGCATTGTAAGAAATTGAGTGGTGGGTAGCAGAGTATGACGTCAGTAATATATCAGATTCCACGGCTAATGATAGCATGCGGTCAGATTGGTCAGTTACGCCTATCAGAAAGCATGGAAATTCAAGAAGAAAGTATCGCCAGCGATGGGTGAGTTGACAATTTCTTTTATTATTCTTTTATAGGAATTATATATCTTTTATAGTAAATTTCAATATTCGCTCAAGCATGTAGCATTGGTCTATATCACCCGAACTCCCTACTTTTCTTCCGAAGTCTACCCTAAAAATCACACCCTCGTTTCATAATTCAACTGTTCGTGCAATTCTTATTAAAACACACAGAATTTCAAATCTCAGTAAGCGTCGTACAAGTTATCGCCCGTGACATCTCGTATTAAAGGCCATACTTTGCAACCGCCACTCAATTTCTTGCAATGCTTGAATTTGTCTTGGATTACGAAAACTCGTAATATAGTCTCTTACATCTGCTATATTACGCATATTCGTAATTTAACTACATTACGAAAAATCGTAATACAAGTTTTATATTACGATAACTTGTAATATTACGCTTTCTCGTAATCTTACGTTTTTTCGTAAAATTACGAATTTTCGTATTGGACTGGACTGTTTGCGATGTGCAGTTTCTGAGAAACTGCGACGAAAATATTTATGGTGCGGACAGACGCAAGGTGAATAGGAAGATGACAGTTATCGGATTTGAACAAAAATGTATCCCACAAGTAAATGAGTAAATGCTCACTAGAAAAACCCCCGCTCTGATGTAAATAAATCCCACCATAAGACATGCCTCAACAAAGTACTAGTATGTACTAAAATTTCAAGAATCTGACATGAGTAGTTGCTGAGAAAACTGCGAAAAAAATTATTGTTGAGAAAACTGTGACAAAAATTATTGTGTGTTTGGTATAGACAGACGCACAGATAAACAGGAAGTGGACATCAGAAGCGAAAAAAAGTAAATCCTACCAAATGACATGCCTTAAAAGAGTATACAATTCCAAGCATCTGCAAAGAGTAGTTGATGAGAAAACGGCCATAATTTTTTTGTTGTGTATCAAACAGACAGACGCACGGATAAGCAGGAAGTTGATGTCGTATTTGAACAAAAATGAATCCGAGCATATGGCATGCTTCAGAAAAAAATTGATTGATTGTATATTACTTAACGTCTCTCTTAAGAATTTTTCACTCATATGAAGACGCCACCATTTGTTGGTGGAGAGCTGCAAATTTTGTCTTATATTCGACACTCCGGGCCATTAAGCTGGGAGGAATCCTTTTCGTGCCAGCAACTGATGCGACACGGGACCTCGGTTCGTACGATCTTATCCGAAGAACGGTCTCCACGTACCACAGTGGGATTCGAACCCGCAACTTAAGGATCAACTCCTTACATCGCGACTCTAGAGCAGACACTCTTACATGTGTAACACTGCGCCACATGGGCGACAAGAAAAGATTGTTTTAAATTTCAAGCATCTCTGAGTATAGCTGATAAAAAAACTGCAACAAAAGTTTGTTATGGATGAAACGGACAAAATTTCAAGCTTCTGCGATGCATCTTCGCTAGCCAAGGGTTTCCGATCCGATACCTACTCTACAACCCTTGGCAGATTTGGCCGAAAATTTTAGAACTCGCGCAAACGAATTTGATTGGCTGCGAAGTCCGAGTCTTCGCAAGGTTTTTACTAATCGACAATTTTCGGCTGAATTAAAGTCTGTTCGTGTTTTATGCACAAAATAAAAGTAATATTTACACTGGATGAAAGTTAGGACGTGATCTATGCTTAAAAAACAAGGGATTAATTAATTTGAATTTTTTTCTTTTAATTATATATGTTTTCAAGAATTATTGAAAGGACCACATAAGTCCGTGTTCCGCATTTTAGATGCATCAATTTAAGCCAATCAAATGTCACGGCTCATTGATAATGATTGATACGGCAACAAGTAGAAAGTAGTGTCAAACTCTTGACTAAAAATCCACGAAGAACGATACTTTCTACCACTTTTGAGGTGTGCCCACTGCCCACAGCTGTATGAAGTTGTTTAGATATATTCCACATGGAGATCGCCATATTGTTTCAAACGTCATATTGATCTACGTATGTTACAGCTATTTTCATTGGACAAATATTAAAGAGCTTCAAGGGACTTAACTCAATTACGGCGATAGGCGGCGCAATCAAAGTTCCCGTTTGATAGGACTAAATCTGCCAAGGGTTGTAGAGTAGGTATCGGATCGGAAACCCTTGGCTAGCGAAGATGCTGCGATGAGCAGTTGCTGAGAAAACTGCGACGGAAATTTGCTATGCATGAAAGGGACAGACGCACGGAAGAACAGGAAGTTGACATCGAACATTTGAACAAAAAATGAATCTCATCACATGGTATGCCTCAGAGAAAATTGTGTTAAAATTTCAAGCATATGCTTTGAGTATTTGCTGAGAAAACTGAGACCATAAATTTGTTACGGACAGACACACACAAGGGTAAACAGTATACCTCCTTTTCCTTCGAAGCGGGGGTTTAAAAATGTATCCCACCATATGGCATGCCTTAGCAAAGAATGTGCTAAAATTTCAAGCTTAAATTTGCGATGAGTAGATTCTGAGAAACTGCGACTAAAACATTTTTAAGAACGGACAGACATACAAGTTAGGGTTAAACCGTATAAGCCCCTTCTTTTGGAGCTTGGGTATAAAAAGACCCATCACTGCCCGGTACGTTTAATTAATCTGTCTTGAGTTTTTTTCACATGTTTCAGTGATGCTAGGCTATAATATTTGCTAGTCCAATGTATGGATCACTTTTGAGATAGGTTTTCTTATATGCTGCAGTGATCGAGTGCTGAGCCACAAGATACGCAAATGGTTTGGATTTTGCTCTTGTACCAAATTCCTCACAATTTCATATCTGTTTGAAAGACGCTTCTTCTCATCTTTTGTTGCTTCAGAAACCTCAATTGAGTTTTCGTGAAAATCCAATAAATACAGGCCCTCTAAATTAATACATGTAACTCTGCTGAGGGCAACATAAATCATTCTGGTGTTCGAATATTGGCAGTAAATAAAACAAAAGTTGCACTTCCCTGAACTTTATGTGTAGTACAACGTCAAGCAAAGCACAAAAACAGGGATATGATGATTTTTTTTGCCCACATGATGTTTGACTTCTATTGGCAAGATAGGTGTTCCATTTGGATACTTTGAAAGTGGTATGTTTTAAGTTTGACGTGTAATATCTCCAAAGGAAGGATCATCAAATATTGTGTCAACAATGTCAAGCATTGAGTAAAATATTTTAAGTAATATTTTACAGTATCTGAAAATGTTCCTTTTCCATACGGAAAACAAACAGGAGAAGCTAATGCTTTACAAATTTCATCTGCAAAAACATTTGCGGGGAATCTCTCCTTCTCCAGGGGGCGATACTGTAAGACACACAAGTATGAACAAAATTGAATGGATGTAGACATCTATCAAACTGAAGCGCCATGACTTGATTTTCTACAGAATCATCATTTTTGTTAGTGTATACTTTCTTCTTCAGTGATATCGATATTTTCTGAATCTATTTCTTATTTTGATCACCATTCTCTTCAGTTTGTAAGATGTGCTATAAATCTGCCATCTTTCTCTTTTTTTCCCAAAGTTTTCATTTATTTGAACAATTTTGTAAAGGGCGTTATTTCTTCTTAGCCATGACAGACCCTGGTACACGTACATATATAGAATATGGACTTTTATTCCGGTAAATGTGATGTCATTTGTAATATTATACAAATAAGGATTCAATGTAGGTCAATATGCATTTATAATGACCCAGGATGACAGATATTGACCTCAGATACATGTAGTAAATCGACCGAGGGCGCTAGCCCGAGGTCGATATTCTACATGTATCTGAGGTCAATATCTGTCATCCTGGGTCATTATAAATGCATATTGACCGTGCATTGAGTCCATATTAATTATATTATATAATTTCCAAAATTATTAGGCCTAGTACAATGCATATCTTTCTAATTTTTACAGAGATTTTGATATGCAGTTGTTGTAATCCATTAATAAGTTAAATGTAAATGTTTCAAAATTTAATAAATTTTCACATACAAAACTAAACATAACGAACATCCAGAGTTTCCTTCATCAAACAACAGTCCTTATAATGTATCTTTAAACAGAATTCTTAACATTTAACAATAACAATAATTTTAAATCTATCACATAGATAACATATAATAAATTAAAAATAGATATCACGTATGTTTTTTATATAGGCAATAAAAATGCCATTATTTTCAACATTAAAACATATGACAATGTGCAACAATTAAAACAATCATAATAAAACATGTAATAAAATTAAAAATAATAACAGTAACATCACTGAAGTAATTATTCTTGAGTTCATTAACTCTTTCACTGATTTCACCAAAATACTAGGACAACTACTTGGTCTACTGATTATTCTTAAAACTGATATTGTAGGTGATTGTTACATTTGAACAATTGTACATGGTTGGTAAAACAGGAACATTTGGCAGGGGAATATTTGCAAAAATACTAGGACAAGTACTTGGTCTACTGATTATTCTTAAAACTGATATTGTAGGTGATTGTTACATTTGAACAATTGTACATGGTTGGTAAAACAGGAACATTTGGCAGGGGAATATTTGCATAAATATTGTCTAAACCATCATTCAAGGTTGCTTCATCATTGCAAGTTGTCAAAGTTGGAGAACATGGCTTTGGCAAAGGGAAACCAATTTCAAAATTTGCATTGGTAGGTAATTGAGCCTGGGTAATGGTGGATGATGCATTAGACTTTGAATTTGATGACACGACTCCTGAACGTGCACTTAAAGTTTCTGACATTAAACGTTTTGTACTTTCGGTTGTTTGACCCGAGTAAGTTTTGAAAGAACTTTCCGAGTTGTGCCCTGTGACACTCATGATATGTCTACTGGGCACACGTGCTTCGTCTAGAAAGTCAAAGCTCCTCAAAGGACAGCGGTCACTATCTTTAAAAAAAATTATTATAGTAATTACCATTTTTTTCCCCGATGTTCTTACACTTTTAAGAAAACACTGTTATTTTTGTGAACTTATATAGTATTAGAACATACCTTTAATTTCATACATTCTGCCTTCTGCTTTGCAGCTGTCGTCTTGATGATTCTTTTTTGTTCATCTCGAATTTTCTCCACATACATACATCCCTCTCCGTCAGTACTAACAGAAAAGTCTGATCGTCGTAGAGTTCTTAAATTTTCTCGGCCTCTTCTACCAAAGTGCATCATGATGTCCACAAAGACCTACCAAATATCAAAATAAAGTATTAATAACTTTAGGTTTGTTACATGTTATCTAATATATGACTATTTGCTGTTATCAATTTTAAAATTTACCTTGTGTTGCATCACCTGGGCTGAGTCAGAGCTTGAAAGGTAGTCATACATTTTTATCAAGTCAGCATCAGATACAGGAGGGTGGTGATCTATGTTAGCCTGCCCCTGCCTCTTCAATTCCATTGTCATCCCTATTATTTGTTTGAAAATAAATAAATTCTTAATCCTCTAAATATATTTCATAAACAAATACCAAAATGATCAGTATGCTCATTGACTAGATAATTCGTGATAGAAGCTGTTAGTCCATTTCTGAAAATCTCGAGTCTTACATTTGAAAAACTTGTTTGACTCTCGGAAGAGCGGTCCCTTGATAATGTCAACATCTGGACGAATAGATTGCAGAAATCTCTGTATACCATGACGATATGATAAGAGAGTGGTTTTTTTTGTACATTTCCCCTTTGTTATTACGGAGTTCCACATAAAATCTCCCCAGCAGACTATCGAGTTCCTCGCACGCTAGGCCTTCGAATTCGGGACTTATTTCTTTTGAACGTAAATATTCACGAAATATGTTGACTGAAATTCTTGTTAATCTTTTAGTATTATCCGATTCCGAGTTCTTTACTATCTCCTTTAAGTCCTCTTCGCTATAGCTCGCAAACTTCCGAGCTTTTGTGGAATCCATATTTTGATTGAAGCGAAAGTGAAAACGAGGTAGCTCGTGCGAGTCATCATTCGCTTTCAGCGGTCATTATTAAAAAATAATTACTTCGTAATGACCAATCAGATTATCGGATTTCACAAAGTTATATAATATTAAGTGTTAATTCTCTTTAACGTAAGAGGAATGATTCCGCCTTGTTAAGGTGTCCTTGGCAAAACAGATGCTATTTTCTTTAAACAAATGGGAACATTTACTAAATTTCCTTTGAATCCTTCTTGATGCCCATGCAGGAGGTCAAGTAATTTGTAGAAGAAAATGCGCTGTGGGATAAGTATGCTCTCCAATTCATAAAGAATTGTCAGTTCTTCTGTTATGACAACTAATTGGAAGCCATGTGCAATTGCAAGTTGTGGGAGTTTGTTTGATTTTAAATCAGAGCCGCATGATTTTTTCTACTTTCTGCAAAATCTGTTTTTTTTCTTTCCTTATCTTTCATTTTATCACATGCCATGGAAATGTTTTTAATTTTTTTACTGTTCTTACACTTATTTTTCTGTGTTTCTTTTTTAGTCAGATGAAACTGTTTCAACATCTCTGAATGTTCTTACAATTTGCTTTCTTTATTTCCTTTTTTCGTCAGATATAATGGATTCTTCATCTCTTCCTGCTCTTGTAACTTTCTTTCTTTATATCTTTTTTAGTCAGATGAAACTGTTGACACATCTCTTCCCGTTCTTGCAATTTTCTTTTTTTTTTTAAATCTTTTTTTGTAATATAAGATGAAACTCTTACCTCATGTCTTGTTCTTTCCAGTTTCTCTTTCTCTCTCCTTTTTTGGTCAGATATAATAGAATCTTCATATTCCGTAAAGTAAATGTTTAAAATATCTTGAATTTTCCCTTTTAATATTAGCAAATCCACAGGCACTGATAAATACCATGTACATATACCACACCATGCACTTTGGACTGAGAGGAAGACACGGACATAAACAGATGCTTTGTGGCGACATTGACTTAAAAACAGATTCAACAGGGACAGATTACCAAAGGGTAACAAAAACAAGGCATGAAAATCTAGAGAGCAGTCCATTCCTTCCAAAGATGTTCTTTAAAAAGAGGTTAAAAAAAATCTGTTTTTTTAAGATGATATAAGAGATTTAAATAATAATTCTTTGTTACAGGAGACCCTATATGCTCTGTTGGTCTTTATAAAGAATTCACAAGACACAGCCTTTTGGAGATGTCGGAGCCTGACAGTACAGTTTGTGTGTAATCTTTCCATTAAACAAAATCCAATAGATGTCATACAATTATTGTTCAATACATTACACTTTAATGACGACAGGGGAACCTAAACCAGCCTCCGTAAAAAATGTCCACCTACATGTATCAAAATGGGCAACTTCCAAATTTTCTTAAGCAGTCAATCACTATTTCGAGACAATCTAAAATTTTTGAACATTAAAAAATTTAACAAATTGTAGCAAATTAAAATATTTTAGTTCATTATGACATACCGGTATATACAAAAAATCAAGTTATCTGCAAATTCATTTCTCAGTTGAATGAATCCATTTAGAATGTCAGTACTTTGTACAACCATCTCTGGCCACAATAATTGCCTGTATTCTGTTTGCAGAACTACGAATCAGATTTTGACACCCGATGACTTGACTACGATTCTATTTACCAAAATTGATTTCAACATCCCTCAGTTTATGGCATCTGACATGTTTTACAACATATCCCAAGTCTCTCCATAAATTATCTATGGGATTTAGTTTAGAACTTTGTGGAGGACAATCAAGACAACACATCCCATGTTCAAATAAGACAATAAACGTGAATGTTTTTCTTACCTCGTCTGTACAGCAGTCAAATCAAATTAAGAAGTTTAATGATTACTAACCTAGTTGTAGTTCCATGTCTTCTGGCAATCTCTGACACTGCGATTTTTTGTTCATCCTGTTTCAGAGGGTCCTACAGGTATCTTTTAAGTGAGAGCCTTTCTTTGCGAAAAGCATCATTTTGTCTCACATTATATAAAGCATTATGCCACCAGCACTTGTTTTTTATACGGTGCACCCCCTACTTATAAACACCACAAGGTACCTGACTCGATTTCAGACACACCGCTTCAAGCTCGTACTTCGGTAAAATATGGATCATTAACCTACTGTTCGCTTCCTTCAGTAGACTTTTTTTCCTTGTCAAATTAATCATTTCAGACAGTCATCTTTGGTCGAGCCTCTTTATTGTAAACCACTTTTATTCCTTGAAATTTATCTCTTCTTAGAATAAGAATTTGAATGGGATACAAAACGTCCGATTGAGTTCAAGATGTACCATAATCAGAGACGTCAGAGTATTCCATATCGCACATGTCAGCAATCTATAATACATTTAACAAGACCAAAAAAGGAGCGTAGGGACGTTAACCGAGGCTTTTACTTGTAGTGGTACCCAACCCCCTGGCTAAACGAAGTTATCTACACTTTTATTCATTCGATATGACCATGAACACCTGCTCAGTCCAACCAGTCACCCAGCCTCTGATAAGGAAACATTGAAATTGAAGGGACAAACAAATGAAAAAAGCAGAACAAAGGCTCGGGGGCAGATGCTAAGCTGGGCAGATTGGCTTGGAAAAAGGAGAAAAATTCAGTAATATAGGTAAATTATATTTTAAGCGCATACAAATACTTCCCAAAAAGCGATTGTAGTGTGTGTTATATTATAAATCTAAAAAAAACCCATTAAATTGCGTTAGCGATTTCATGTTTAATAACATTACTAAATACATGTATTGTCAGCAGAAGGAGGGAACTGCATATGTTTCTGTAAGATTTAATATACATTATTAAGAGCTGTGTTGTTGACTCCTCCTCCTACCTGTCTGCCACATACGTCATTAAAAAGACTGAGACATTTCTAATAATTAAATTAGCCAATGTTATTGAGTAGCAAGACATACAACATATATAAGCGACATTTTTGTTCCAACAAAGAAGTTTTTGCCATATCACATAATGGAAGAGACTGTTAAACAAGTAAAAAAATCAGTTCGTGTAAGTCGGTTTCGTCCTCAGACCCAATCTTTCTCTGACTTTGGCAGATTTGACCGAACACTTTACCAGACTGATAGGAAGAGATCCTATACTTTCACAGATTCCTCCTCTTCTCTTGAGAAACCTATTTTGGAGAGGGTGCGAAACTTTAGTAAAACAAAGCGAGGAATCAAGAACCACGGTGATTTCCTCAGAATCTCGTCCACATCTTTTTGCAGCAACTCTGATATTGAAGGAAGTCAGATATCCGTATTTCCTCAATCTTCCCCCGTTTCTAGTGAAGATTTAATTCCTCAGAAAAACAGCACAGGATATAAATTAATAATTTACGGAATACCTGGGGTTGGAAAATCATTCCTTCTACAACAGATGCGAACTTCCGAATTCCTTGGAACATGTCCAGAAGGTAAAAGCATGATTGAAAACAAAAAAATCAAAGAAAACTTTACTTAGAAATTTAATCAATTTGAAATCATTGGTTAATTTTTCTTTTTTTTTTTTAAACAGGCCCAGATCCGTTCTATCAATCTGTACCAGTGGTGTTGGGAAAAAAAGAATCAGTTCTTAATTTTGTTGAAGCTGACATGTACATTCAGGTAAGATTTCAGTGACTATTTCAAAATTGAAATTCCCTTTGGTTTCCTTATCTAAATTTAGGGCACTTAACGTGTGAATATCTTTTCATTGAAACCTTTTTTTCCAGAATCATGGCAACACTAATGAATATGATGGTATTGTAATGATGTACTCCGTAACCGATAAAAGGTCATTTAACTTCATCGCCAATAAAGTTAAAAAGATAAAAGAAGAAGTGGGAGATGCAAAACCTGTTTATGTTGTTGCAAACAAAGTGGATCTCATAAGGTTTCGAGAAGTTTCCAGTAAAGGTAAACTTTCTAGTATTAAGTTCACTGTGAGAAGTAAATAAAAATTAAAGAATCCTTTCCCAATCCAACATTAAGTTGGAAGTGTTACTGTTCAAAAACAATTTAATAAAAAAAAAAGCAGGTTAAGCTCAGGCATTAATTTATGAAAATAACAGCATTTCTTATTTTTTACAGATGGTTTGTCATTAGCGCAAGAGAACAACTGCAGCTTTGTGGAGGTGTCCGTTTCTCTACAATGGAATATAGATAAAGTTCTTGTAGGAGTTACAGAGCAACTTCAAGGTGGCAAAAAGAAAAACAATGGAAGAAAAATTTCCAAACTAAGTTGCGAAAATATCCCTAAAACGCCAGAAGTCCCCTCTATACAACATGTGACAGAAGTAAAGTCACACAAAAAAGGAAGTATTTTGTCAAGACTACGAAAATTCTTCAAAAGAAAGCATTTCAAGTTTTAAATAAAATTAAGAGCGTAAATCAGCCGTTATAAAACATTCTTTTGCCTACCTTTTGTTGTTTATGTATAGAAGTTTCTATAAAATGGACAATTCATTACTTGAATGATTATTATGCGATGTACTTGATTTTTTTGATATTAATTTTGCTTCATTTTTATGATATACCAAATTTGGCAATTAAATGTGTATTGTATTGAATATTATTCGCTATGTACATTCATGGGACGAAAATAAAAGTGATTGGTAAATCTCTGATTCTTGGTGTTATTTTCTAAGCATTACCCCCACTGAATATTAATCATTATGAACAATTATATTTGTGTAATTGTATGCAACTGTAAGTTATGATGAACGTTACAGCTTCGAAGCAGAACTATTTTTTGCTGCAATAACCCTCCAATTTTGCTTAAAACTTATTAAATTTATTTTTCTGCAAGAATTTAAATCTTTATCTAGTAATAAACTGTCCAATCGTGTACTTTTTTTTGTTCAGTAATGGTTATAATTATTTCATTGATTGTGTAATGTTTTACGTTCTATTCGAGAATTTTTCACTTTTACTGACAAAGTTCCCAAAGAGAAAAGGAATTCTTACTGCCAATTGCAAATTTTGTCCCATAATGTCAAATTAGTACATTTTGCCCCGTTTTCACTATTGATGGAATTTCTTAAATTTGAGATTCTTTTCACTTCGGAAATATATAACACAGGCTGACTTATCCGAGATTTTTATACACATAATACAGCGACTTCAATTTCTTTTTAAAAAATTGCCTTTCAGAAGATACGGATTTCATCATTTTTTTAACTATCTGTAACCTTAATTTATCGAAAAAGTGACTCAATGTAAACAGTAAAAATAACCAACAGAGATCGATTGAAAGAAATCGTTAAACAATACTTATCTGTGAGCAAACACGGATCTTCGGTATTTCTAAGTCTGATTAGGAGTTTAGAAGAAGAAAGCATCCCCTCTTGATCATCAAATCTTTTTATCTCTAGGCGCTGACTTTGGAGCTGAACCCTCATTTTGGAAACTTGAATCATTGCATGGAGCTTCCATACTAGGGACAGTGTCACAAACATATCTCGTGCCATCTTCAAAAAATTGGTTGGTTGCCCTCTCCCGACCTGCTGATTACAATTGGTTTGTTTACATTATTTATCTTTGGTTCCCCTTATCCCGTTTACAAATACGCAGAAATTTTCTGGAAAATAATTTCTCACCTACCACCGAGTCTGGAGAAGGCAAGCAAAAATTTTAATGATGGCCTTGTTTATTTATTTTGTTTGTGTGTGAGGGTGTGGGTCTGTGTAGTTGTGTTTGTCGAGATTGATATACACCGTAAATGAATACTTATACTATTTTGTATTTGATAATACATGTACTTACATATCCATGTAAGGTATATAGTTTTTGCCCTTTCCGTCTGTCTGAAAGTTAAACTAAATGACCACAAAACTCTACCTTACCACTAACTTTTGACTGGTAATGGGCATCGATTTCATACTTTTATTCATCGATAAGGCCTTTCCTTTGAATATTTGGTATAAATATTTTTACTTTGACCTTAGTTTCAGCAAACTAAAACTATATTTCAATTTTGGCATTACTTTTTAAAGAGTTACATGTACTAACTAAAGGTATTTTAAATTTCACAGATGCATTTCTTGTAACAAAATCTTTTTTGCGTACAAATTTTGATATTTTCATCTTGTGGTAGTGCCTTTTTTTAATCCTTTAACCTTCCGCTAAGTTTTTGAACAGTTTTATTGACTTTTTATTGCACAACTACTATTATATAGTATATTTCTTGTGACAAATCATTTATTTTGTTGTCATTGCTTTTATCAATAGCCTTTGAGTGAGAACATTTGTGTGTTTTTTTTTACTTTTATATTATTGATGCAAGTTCTTTCTTTGGAAAACAATTCTTGTGTGTAAACCTTGATTTTAAATTTGAGAAATTTTATTAATGATGATGTATCAATACCAGTATAAGTCTTTATGTGGAGTGCAATAGTGTTTATTCAAGTAGGTAAGCACATGGCATCTTTACAACGATGGCGGCAATGTGTAGAACAGGGCCGCTTAGGTGCTATATGAAATACATTAAATTTTATCGAGGCCGCTAATGTACATAAAAATGAATAGGATCTATATTTAGTAATATTCAATTGACATACTCTTATATTGTTACAGATGAGTCAAACTAATATGCTTGTTTTAAGATATTTGTAGCATACAGAGAAAGATTTTTTGAAAATTATGAGTATATAGCTAAGATACAGTATATAGCTAAGATACATATGTATGACAATTAAACTGCAAGAAAAAACTGCACAATATAAGTGCCGGGAAAACAAAGTCTGTATCAACCTTTTCGTTGTTTTCGTGTATGTCAAGGTTACGTCAATTTTATTTTTAGCTAAAACTTATTAAAAAAAACATTCAACTGGAGCATGCAAGGTGAGAAATATGTTAAGAAGTAACCTTAACATACCTGCGTATATTTAGACACAAATCCCATTAATTACTATAAGCATTAAGGCTGGGATGTGTCCTAATTTATGACCTTGAATTTTGGTAAGAGTTATCTCCCCCTTTATTTATAATTAATAAAAAAAACACTTTTAAAAAACTTATATGGGCAAAAAATTATTTTAAACTGTCATTCTATTTCAAATGTTTCAATGCATCTTTCGACCGCAGCATTTAATTGTGTTCTTATTATTTCAATTTTTATTTTTAAAAAAATGCTATTTCCCATATACTTCAATGCAATCTTTATTAATAAATTCTTTTTTACTTTAAAATGCTTTAATTTAATATCAGAGTATTATGTATTTGACGGCCATTTACGGATAGAGAATTTTGTCCCATTAGGGATAGAAATCCTTACTGAGGGAGTATAGTTTACACACGTTTCTTATCGGACCGTTGTTTTGTGTAAAATGTTGGGTTTTAATTCTTCACTATTTCATGTGAATTTTTTTTCTAAAATGCACGCATATGATTATCCTTACAAAAATACCCTACTGACTAGATCTCATCTTTTGTTTTAAACTGTACTATAAAATCGGACATAAAAATGTGTCAACACCAGCCGTATTTTTTTTTTTAAAGGATGATGTGACATAACTGCTATCTGGGGCCCCTTTTTCCATGACGAATTATATTTAATCGACAACGATGTTGGTAGTTTTCAAACATGAGTGAATAAATACGACGCCTCTCGAATAGTTTCAATAGTTCAGACACATTTTAATTATAAGGAATACTGCATTATCTTTAATTTTAGACCCTATCACAACTAAATGCGGCCAGGTTTGTGAGAAAATGTTCTTTTATGGCAAGAGAATGGGCGGGTCTTAGTAGAATAGAGGTATATGCGTGTTCGAGAAGACCTTACATGGCTATTGTTATTATTTCGCACATAGTCATTGTCCAATCCGGTGACAGAACAACAAAACATGCTGGTTTACTACGTTTACATTTTATCACAGACACGTGGTTGAGGACAATTTAACTTTTATTCTTTTCAAACTTTTATAATGGTCAGCCAAGGCTGTTTATACATAATAATACGCAATAATTTTCAGCATTTACGGTTTTTAAGACAAGAAATGCACATGAAACTTGTATTCACTGATACTAGGGAATACGTACGTGTAGGCCTAGCGAAAGGCTCACCAAACACGCTTCAAAACTTTAAACTAATGTGTATTAATCAATTGTTTGTAACTGTATATAAATTTTACTGTGGTCTCGGGAACTGTTTATATGTAGATCCGTGTCTAATCTGTGACTCAAATGCATTAAAAAAATATCAGAAAGCAGTAAAATTCCAAACATGTTTCCATAGTATTTTTTGGTACTCACTCGTAACGAATTTCATTCAGCTGATTGGTCAGTTAGAAATTATCGCCAGTGTCTCAATTAGCATATGAATTTATTCTGACGTCAGAAAATCTAGTTCCGTCGATCTTTTCATTATGGGGAAGGCCGGTTAGATTTTACTTTTTTTTTTAAAATGGCATGTGAGCGCAGTTAGGTACAATTTTCTCCTTTCACATATAGGTAGATTTCAATAATAAAAATACAGTGACCAGCCAAAGGAGAAAATTGTACCTAACTGCGCTCGTATATTTTAAGGGCTTCAAAGAGTGAGACGGGGTTAAAATGCAATTGGAATTGGATGTAACCATAATACTCCTGCCCCAATAAAAGATCTATATCTTTCAAATCACGTTTTTATTTTTGTTATAAATATTATTCTATATAGAGGATATCTATATTGTGTGATTTGATATTGGCTTCATCCAACGAGTTGAAATGGCGAATATACACCATTTCAACGAGTTGGATAAAGCCAATATCAAATCACACAATTATAGATGTTCTATTTATCTCATACGACTTTCGTTTTAACAAAACTTTGAGACTTCCCCTGCAAAACTACATGAATGACTGCCAAAATCAAATAGATGACGTATAACTTGATGAAGTAGCACCGTTGATGTTTACATGCATCGAGAGAAAGTAGATCAAGATCAAAATTTAGAATATTTGCTATCTGTGTATATGAAAACATCATATGAAAATTGCTGGAGCTTTACAACAAACGAACTTATGACTGAAAGTAATTAAGTTGTTAAGACTATAGGGATAGTGAAAATCAACTCTTTTTACGATGGCAGTACAAAACGTGCTAGGCAAGGCTAGGCTAGGAGCCTAGACTTTGTCTAGATAGTTTGCTGATCCATGGTAAGTTACACCTACATTACTAGGTAGGCATAAGTAGTATAATAAAAGAAAGCAATGTTAAAGATGTCAAAGGAGTCTTATAACAACAACTTAACTGATAGGATTTACTTTATCCAAAAACGATTTAAGGAAGTGGGGGGTAAAAAAATCTGTCTTCAAATAGCCAACAGGTTCCTTGATAAAATAAGACACTTATTTGACATATACCAGTCTTTTTCTTAAATTTTAACGATATTACTACACTTTATCATTCATTTTATAAGGGCAACAATTTTAACAAATAAAAGTTTCAATAAAATAAAATCTTGAAGCGAGGGATCGTGTCAAAACCGGAAGTGCTATTGATAAAGCATCTACCCGTTGATAAAGCATAAGTTTATCCAACGGCCTGTATCACCAACACGTATGAGATAAAAAGGTTTACATATCAGTGATTAGTTACATACAAAATTTGAGTAAAATTTAGACATTTAATTTTTGTCAATTTATCGGGGGCCACAAGTCACCTCATCCTTTGCTTTCAATTGTATCTAAACGGCCAATTAAAGTCAGTTTTAGAAATAGATCAGATATATTTATGAATAAATCCGCATGAGATCCTTGTACGAGGTGCGTTATTTAGATCAACATTTACTACATATACACAAGTAGGTTCGATGATTATCTTTATCCTTACTAGGGTGATAATTAACTGATCTAAAGAAGTTCAACATCAGTTACATGTACACTAACAGTAATTGTGTTTGTCATCATTTGTTCCACTTGTTTGTTGAAATGTCATCTTGAAAACCGTGACATTGGTTGTTATTAAAAACAAGTGAGGATGTATTTGAGACAGGATGGTGTTCAGATCATGAAGGTCAAATACTAGTACCGGTAGACGAAAAAAAATGATATAAATACTTTCAAACGGAAACAACAGATTTAATGTTTAAATGACTGAATTTCTTCCTGCTGTACCTTAACATAAGTTACCGAATACTCAAGTGAACAAAATGGAGAAACTTGTTATATCCTGAAGCTTCTTCTATAACAGGTTTTTTTTCAAATAAGTTAGCATATCATGATTGGTTATTTTTATTTTCGGTATTATACTGAATATTGATTACTTGTACTCTTAGTCTCAATAATATAAATTTTATCTTTGATTTTAATATTGTTTTGTGGATTCATATTTTTCAAATTCTAAAATGAAAAGTAATCACTCTCTATTAAATAATGTCAAAAAAAACGGAACATTGTGTTATTAAATTCATTATCAAAACAAATGTGGAATAATTGGTATAGAACAGGTCAACCAAAATACGACAAAGTGATACATACTTCCTGACAAGGTCATTAAAGCGACCATAACATTCACGAAATGCTTTGAAAGTTTATGATTTTTGAAATCCTAGTTACATTAATTTATGTGAGTAGCCTGTCTTGGTTTAAAAATTAATCGTAGTCAGGGCATACCTTTGATACATGTTGCGAATAAAATGAGAGATTAAAACAATATGTAAGTGACTGCGAATTGTTGTTACATTAATAAGGAAAGTTGATGCATGGAAAAAAAGAAGTCAAATTGTTTGTCTTTAAATTACATGTAGGTTTCACATGTACCTTTTGGCAATATTTGACTCATATGGAGCAACGACCATTTACCTTTGGAGGGCTGCAAATTAAAACCTTTATTTGGCACTCGTGGCCATTGAGCAGTGAGGGATCTTTTTCAAGCTAACACCTACTGCGACACGGGACCTCGGTTTATACCATCTCTTCCGAAGGTTGTCTCTACCACCCGCATAGGATTCGAATCCGCAACGTAGGCATCGATTCTTTTACTCTGCTACTTAACTATAATCGGTAAAACGTCTATTTATAATAAACGAATGCTGCAGACTATGTAGTGTCTTTTCTATCAAGTTCACTGGAAATATAGAAGCCACATGTGAATGGAAATAATTACTTGCTAATTGATAAAGCGTCGTAATAGAAATGTCACAGAATTCCGTCTTGGTCACGATGTATTCGTAAAACCGACAGCACTTGGAGCAAATATCCCCTGCTGACCGGTGTCGCATAAGATTTGGTCCGTCTCGTTTGAAGGTCCGACCGCACCTAATACGATAGCATATTAGGTCCGGCCTGACTCTTTAAGAAAAGGTCCGCTGTAACCGTGAAAACTGTCGCTAGTGCTCAGTGTCGCTCTTAATAGAATATATAGGGAAAAGAGCGACACTGAGCACTGGCTTCTGCGCATGCCTAGGGATTTCGGTCGCTTCAAATCGAAGCGGTGTCCCACTGAATTTAATTCCATGGTAATAGTATCCAAAGTCGTAGATTTTTATGTTTTCTTTGTTTATTTTAATCTTAAAAGAAGGCAAGACAAATAAAATTTTAGAATTTTAGAACTTTTCATTTTTTTTTTTACCTCGTATAGAATTATTAAATGATCTTTTAAATTTCTATATTATAGAGAATAAACGGCTACACATTTAATCGCGGTAAATTGAACAGATACTTGTATTTAAAAAAAGAAGAAAAAACATGCCACAGTCCCTCAGTCATTTCTTAATAGGTGTGAACCACGCCGTGGGCGTTATCTCAGACAGGTGTCAAAAATTACCTGTATGTTAATAACTAACAAACACAGCTCCCCATGGTCGATTGATAATTTGATACCAATTAAAGGTGTGAACGGAGGTGAACCGAGAACTGAAGACTAGTAACGAACCTTAAATATCTGTAATTTATCAAAATATAAGTTGAAAAAAAAATATATAAGTTCTATCAACCAGTTTTTATTTAACAGATAAATAACGAGAAACACGCATAATTATGAAGAATGAGCATCAGTGCTGAGTGTCGCTCTTCAAAATGGCACTTTCATATTTTCTCAGACCTGACTGATATATCCTCTATAAAACAATTATACAGTAAAATTTCTCGCCGGTTTCAGTTGATATAGATGATTTAGGAATAACTTAAGAATTCTAGAAGAAAAAAATGTAGAAAATAATTATTTTGAAATAGTTATGAGCGTCAGTGCTGAGTGTCGCTCTTCAAAATGACAGTTTCCCATTTTCTCATACCTGACTTATATATCGTCTGTAAAACAGGTATACAGTAAAATTTTAAGCCGGTTTCAGTTGATATAGATGATTTAGGTATGATTTAATTATTCTAGAGGAAAAAATCGTAGAAAATAATTATTTTGAATTAGTTACGAGCATCAGGGAAAACGGTCGCTCCCTAAAATGGCAGTTTCCTATTTTCTCATACCTGACTTATATATCGTCTATAAAACAGGTATACAGTAAAATTTCAAGCCGGTTTTACTTGATATATATGGTTTAGGCATAAGTCAATAATTCTAAAGGAAAAAATCGTAGAAAATAATTATTTTGAATTAGTTACGAGCATCAGGGAAAACTGTCGCTCCCTAAAATGGCAGTTTCCTATTTTCTCACACCTGACTTATATATCGTCTATAAAACAGGTATACAGTAAAATTTCAAGCCGGTTTTACTTGATATAGATGGTTTAGGTATAAGTCAATAATTCTAAAGGAAAAAATCGTAGAAAATAATTATTTTGAATTAGTTACGAGCATCAGGGAAAACTGTCGCTCCCTAAAATGGCAGTTTCCTATTTTCTCACACCTGACTTATATATCGTCTATAAAACAGGTATACAGTAAAATTTTAAGCCGGTTTCAGTTGATATAGATGATTTAGGTATGATTTAATAATTCTAGAGGAAAAAATCGTAGAAAATAATTATTTTGAATTAGTTACGAGCATCAGGGAAAACTGTCGCTCTCTAAAATGGCAGTTTCCTATTTTCTCACACCTGACTTATATATCGTCTATAAAACAGGTATACAGTAAAATTTTAAGCCGGTTTCAGTTGATATAGATGATTTAGGTATGATTTAATAATTCTAGAGGAAAAAATCGTAGAAAATAATTATTTTGAAATAGTTATGAGCATCAGTGCTGAGTGTCGCTCTTCAAAATGGCAGTTTCCTATTTTCTCACACCTGACTTATATATCGTCTGTAAAACAGGTATACAGTAAAATTTCAAGCCAGTCTTACTTGATATAGATGGTTTAGGTATAAGTCAATAATTCTAGAGGAAAAAATCGTTGGAAATAATAATTCTGAATTAGTTATGAGCATCAGGGATAAGTGTCGCTCTTCAAAATGGCAGTTTCATATAAAAATTAGGGGAATTTCAGAATTTGCACACCGGCGTTATAATACACAAAATAATTCAGCTTATCATCTTGATAAATTACGTTTCCCAAGCTTTCTTGGAAGGAAAGACATATTCCTTATCAACAGATTTGAGGCCCAGTTTAGTAAATCTGCACAATTTTTTTTATGCAAATCTGCAAATAAGGGAACTTGTAATTTTTCTGCACTACTTTCTTCTCCTTCCGATTCTAAAAATAATTAATGGGATGACTAAGTACACAACATACTGGTATTCCTAGGCATGTGAATTTTTGATACTTGTATTATATAATTTAATGTCATATCATTTCATACCCGGTATTCTTCCCGTTTCATTTATTGAGTTGCATTCCTGATATATATCTTACCATATTGATATCGGTTATTTTCATTGAATATGGTATAAATTTAATACCTTGTAAAAGGAACGATGTATCGTCTGCAGCGTGTTGTAGGATTTTTATTCT
This sequence comes from Saccostrea glomerata, assembly GCA_003671525.1. NCBI lineage: Eukaryota > Metazoa > Mollusca > Bivalvia > Ostreida > Ostreidae > Saccostrea > Saccostrea glomerata. Next base: position 27,877 of record PRKT01000117.1, read on the forward strand.
CTTAGCACGAGTTCTTAAGTAAAGCCTATTAATTCGGGCGAATTGTGAATCTTTTCGACATTGTTTCCACTATACATGTAAATAAAAGGAGCAGTGTTGAGACTGGACACCCTTGTGTCATTTTGCATTTCTGCCCATCTGTTTTTTTCAGAGCGACACTGAGCACTAGCGACAGTTTTCACTGGTACACTGCCCTCGGTCTATTATACAAATGTAAACACGTGTACATTCAAATTTCAGACTAAATCAGTTTACGTAATGAAATCCAACTTAAATGAAATCCAACCAATTTGGTGTTCATTCCTTCCATTAATTGACACGCTAGAGATCGTTTCTCTGGTTTTTGAAAAAGAGAAGGCTCACTTGGGGCCGCCAGAGAAACCCACAAATTTTCAAAACCGTTCATACAGTATTTATAATTTCCCACCGAAATATAGATGAAATATTGCCGACTCGGCGTAAAAAAAACAACAATCAATCAACCATCAATTGAAAGTCACGTGGATCATTGAAATCTAATGGATTTAATGCAATTGAATTCTTAAGGACTTAAATTTTGCCTTCAATTGTTCGGTGTGTAATTACTTGTTGGTCAGGAAGAACTAGAGGCATGGCTGTAGTAACTACCATCCAATGGAAGTTCGTTAAAAAACATGCAATTTTGAGCTGAAGAGAGGGTAGAATTTACGAAATTCCAGTGAGAAATGTAACAGTTGGCCGAGCCGTTAATGAAAGAGATGACCTCTTACTTCCATTCAGAACTCCTATAGTGAAGCGGTCGATTCTTCTAGAGGATTCCAAGGCAATGGCACCCAACAAAAGATTTTCCAAGATTCATTGCCCCGGTCCAGCCTACCAACAATGAGAGTTAATTGTCACTGGGCCTCAGACCACCCATAGTGGTTCAACGATACTGCCAGTACCTACGTCAACAGCTGACTTCCAGCCAAGGAGACTTCAATGGCAATGCAGTCCAAGTTAGTTCAAGGGTAAACTCAAATAGTACCAGTGACTGACCTACTCCAGGACCAAATCCTGCTGCAGTGCCAAAGGATACAACTTCAATCAAAGACCCTGATCTACCCTTTAGTCATGACAGCCAACAAACCGAAGTCCATTTCTAGTTTTTAGCTCTACTGGTCAGAGACCAGAAGAGCTTATGCGATAGTAATGCGTCCGTCGTCCGTCCGTCTGTCTGTCTGTCCGTCTGTCTGTCTGTAAACAATTTTTCAAAATGCTACTCCTCCTACAGTTTTGGTCTGATTTCAATATAACTTGGCACACAAGTAGACTACACTAAGATACATAATTCTGTGTAT
>PRKT01000117.1:40210-55449 GCA_003671525.1 Saccostrea glomerata
CCATTTTGCTTCCAACGCCAATATGCCAGGTTTGGTACTCGTTATAAACTTTTATTTTGCATTATACTATATAACTATAATATTGATTAAATTTATTGTAAATAATTATTTCATGAATCAATATATTCAGAGAATAGTATGTATTGTACATATAAACCGAATATGTCCGATTATGTAATAAGAAAATGAAATGAAAAAACCCCACATGAATCAGTATATTGACTAAGGGCTAAAAAAAAGGGAGGGTCGGCTTCTTACACCATTTCCCCCCAAATATAAATCATAATTAGCCTCTTGCTGTGGAACTTGTTCATTGAAAGGCCTGTAAACCTACTCTCTTTTTTGCGGGGTAGCAGTACAGTCAAATTATCATTTTATAGTATTTGTTTGTGACCCCCCCCCCCCTTTTCGAAATATGGTTTATGAAGTCCGGATTTGTTACCATTATTTCTTCGTTAAATATGTTTCTAGGTAAGTTTTCAAACAATTTATCTGGAAACCCCACCCCTTCCTTTAAAAGTGTTAAAATTGACTTTTTATACCATAATGTTAAGTATGATTTATATCAAAGAATCTCATCCAAACCGTATCAGAACTTCATCCAAACCGTACACAGTTTTGTAAACACTGGCATCCAAACATGTTACGTTGTTCTATAGCATGTCACCATCGGAAGAGTTTCTTTGCATTAAATTCGTGGATTAATGGCAGAGCTACAGGATAAATAATTACTTTTAAACACAGGCTGTCTCTTAGTTGTAAAATTACATACTACAGATTCCATTAAATAAGACTAAATCCTTTCGATGAGTCGAAGCGGTTGATTGACTCCGCCATTTTCACTGCATCCATACATGTCACAACCGGCGCGGATACCCGACAGTGAGGTGTTGTGAAAAAAAATTATCATTTTATCTAACTGTGTAGGATATTGAATATCTTCAAAAGATTTTAGGAAAAATGTTTACCAACAATCTTCTGCCAGGGTACATGTACTCGGTATGTGATTTATAGAGGAAGAGGAATAGAGTTTAATGACAAAAAAATGTTCACGCTTTTTAAAATATTTTTCTATATTGTGTTGCTAATTTGTAGATTTTTTGCACAAAAGGTGATGTACCTTCATGCAACTGAGAGTAGTTATTTTATGGATTATACAGAAGGGTATCTTAGCCTATAGACACTTTCGTCCCCTTCATATGCATTTTCAGTCTCATTGCTGTTTCAGAAGGCGATATGTCAAAACTTCAAAGTCTATTTCAATTCAAAACCCTTCATGGAAGTAGAATACGTAGCTAAAGACGTGTATAATAAATATTAGTTGTATTCTAATATGATGAAAATAGCAACTTGGAGCAATATTTGGTTAGATAATATTAACTCGTATTAATAGTAAACACTATACGTAATATTTGTGTAATATCGCACATGTACATACATGTGTTTAAAAGATTACCTAAAATAGATTATGTAAAAGTTAAATAACTGCATAAATTTTCCAAAATAAGAATCAAAACAATTATCATAGAAAATAAAAGAACAAAATTTTCAAGACTATGTTTCCCTCACTTACACAACTCATTAACTATATGCTAGAATCAACAAATCATGCACTTATTGTTTTCTTCGAAAAAGCACTTTGATGTCTTGCGCAATTACACGGATGTGTGATTTTTAGCTCTACTGGTCAGAGACCAGAAGAGCTTATGCGATAGAAATGCGTCCGGCGTCCGTCCGTCTGTCTGTAAACAATTTTTCAAAACGCTACTCCTCCTACAATTATTGTCTGATTTCAATATAACTTGGCACACAAGTAGACTACACTAAGATACATAGAATAGTGCATCGGTTTTTGATTTCGATGAACGGTGTTGCCATGGTTACTAAAAATAGAATTCTCTGTGAAATTCCTTTAAAACGCTACTCCTTCTACAGTTTTGGTCTGATTTCAATATAACTTGGCACACAAGTAGACTACACTAAGATACATCGAATAGTGCATCGTTTTTTTAATTTTGATGAACGGTGTTGCCATGGTTTCTAAAAATAGAATTTTCTGTGAAATTCCTTTAAAAAGCTACTCCTTCTACAGTTTTGGTCTGATTTCAATAAAACTTGGCAAACAAGTAGACTACACTAAGATACATAGAATAGTGCATCGGTTTTTGATTTCGGTGAACGGTGTTGCCATGGTTACTAAAAATAGAATTTTCTGTGAAATTCCTTTAAAACGCTACTCCATCTACAGTTTTAGTTTGATTTCAAAATAAGTTCGCACACAAGTAGACTACACAAAGATACATAAAATAGTGCAATGGTTTTTGATAAGTACAAACCAGAAGAGCTACAGTCTCGTCAGAGACTTCTGGTTGATTTCAATGAACGATGTTGCCTTGGTTACTAAAAATAGAAAATTTCTGTGACATTGTATCAAAATGCTACTCCTCCTTCTGTTTTGGTCTGATTTCAGTATATCTTGGCACACAAGTAGACTACACTGAGATACAAAATCCTTTGTATCGGTTTTTGTTTTCGATGAACGGTGTTGCTGTGATAACTAAAAATAGAAATTTCTGTGAAATTTTTTTTCAAAATGCTACTCCTCCTACAGTTTTTGTCTGATTTCAATATTACTTGGCACACAATTCAACTACACTGAGATACAAAATTCTGTGTATCGGTTTTTGTTTTCGGTGAATGGTGTTGCCGTGGTTACTAAAAAGATAAATTTTTTGTAAAATTGTTTCAAAATGCTACTCCTCCTACAGTTTTGGTCTGATTTCATTATATCTTGGCACACAAGTAAACTACACTGAGATACAAAATCCCGTGTATCGGTTTTTGTTTTCGGTGAACGATGTTGTCGTGGTTACGAAAAAAAGAAATTTCTGTGAAATTGTTTCAAAATGCTACTCTTCCTACAGTTTTGGTCTGATTTCAGTATACGAGGGTCGTTAGAAAAGTTCGCGGACACATTGAATTACGGAAAATCTATTGTGTACTGTGAAGTATGACCTATGTCTGAATAAATTCCTACAATTTGTTTATTGGTATGTAAAAAATCAGGTCCATATAATAAAATATTGAAAATTTACAACGATTTTTACTATGAGGTTATGGGATTCACGGAGCAATTACTTGACGTAAGGCGACGTAACAACCAGATTTCAACCCGTTAACCTTTGTCGCAGTTCTATAAATCTTAAGATTTTTCTGATCTTTTTTCTACTTTAAAATTGAATATCTATATCAAGACATGTTACTTTTCCTTTACATTGTCTTTTGTACTGATTCGGATATTATTGAGATCTTAAAAAAAAGTTTATGCAGTTAATCAGTTAATCGATCAGGTATGGAAACTATGCAAAACCATATAGGCGCAACGCAACGTCCATGCGATACGGGGGTACTGAGGTATCGCTGGAGTTAATCTTCCAAAATGTCAATCCTTCCATTCTTATGAACTACAACCATTTGAAAACTTCTCCTTAAAGGTGTAGGAAATTCAGGGCAGCATCTTGAACATTTTAAGCTCTTTTTAGACATTTTCCAGTCTGCATACATAATTTTTACGTAGTGCAGTGCTCCATGACGCTCAATGACGTTCCGATTTTTGGCTGTGTTTTTACGCAATGATCATATACAAACGGCTATAAAACAGTCATATACTCTCCAATTTATTTCAAAATTTCTCCCAATGACGTTTCATGAATACTTTAGCGGCAGGTAAAATATCATTAATCTCTTTGCGCTACAATTGTGCAATTTTTAATTTAGATAAAGAGTCTTTGTGATGTAAACGTGCAAAAATGTAGCATGCTCCGTGAAGCAAGTTTTATCAAAATAAAAAAGCTGTATATTTTTAAATAATCACCGGAGAGCAAAAATATCTTGTATATTTATTGGAAAAAAGGTAAAGATTCTATGTGGAAAATTCGACCGGTTTCGTGGAAATAGCGCGCTCACAATTGAACTTGTCCGCGAACTTTTCTAACACCCCTCGTATCTTGGCACACAAGTACATGTAGGCTACACTGAGATACAAAATCCTGTATATCGGTTTTTGATGAACGGTGTTGATGTGATAACTAAAAATAGAAATTTCTGTGAAATTCTTTCAAAATGCTACTTCTCCTACAGTTTTTGTCTGATTTCAATATAACTTGGCACACAAGTAGACTAAACTGAGATACATAATTCTGTGTATCCGTTTTTCGATGCACGGTGTTGCCGTGGTAACTAAAAATAGAAATTTCTGTGAAATTGGTTCAAAAGTTTCTCCTGCTACAGTTTCGGTCTGATTTCAATATATTTCCAATTCTAATTTTTTTTTCTCTGTTATTACTCTTAGAAAGTTGTCGGAGTTTATTTCTTGATTCACAAGTAGACTAAACTGAGATACATAATTCTGTTAATCAGTTTTTCGATGCACGGTGTTGCCGTGGTAACTAAAAATAGAAATTTCTGTGAAATTGGTTCAAAAGTTTCTCCTGTTACAGTTTCGGTCTGATTTCAATATATTTCCATTTCTAATTTTTTTCTCTGTGATAACTCTTAGAAAGTTGTCGGAGTTTATTTCTTGATAATTCTGCCGGAGTGTAAATTAGGCAGGTCGATAGGTTAGGAGCTAAGGAGGCCTAATTTGCATGCGAATCTCGTGCGCAGCTGTCTCTGTGTATGACTCTAAGAAGGCCAAATATGCATGTAAATCTCGTGCGACTGCCTATGTGTTTGACGTCAGTGGGCGAGGACAATTGAAATTGGCATGGAAGGCCTCGTGTTATTTAAGTCTATGTCTACATTTTTAAAGTCTAAATCTACAATTTTATTTCACAATAAAATGAAAATATAAGAAATCACTGTCTCGTTAGTATAGTATGCCAGGGACATCAACATTAGTGGGAAACATGGGATAATTTCTGCATAACGGGCTTTGCCCGTTATGCAAAGTATTCCATGTTTCCCACTAGCGTTGATGCCCTGGCATACCATACTAACTAGACAGTGATTCCTTAAATAACTTGGCACACAAGTCGACTACACCGAGATACATAATTCTTTAATCATACCCCACGCAACTAGTTGCGGGAGGTATAATGTTTTTGACCCGTCCGTCAGTCAGTCAGTCAGTATGTCCTCTTTTTTTGTCAGCGCAACTCCTCATAAACTGCTGCACAGAATTTCGTCAAACTTTGCAGGTATTTAGGACACAATGTGTAGATGTGCATATTACCAGGGAATTCTGATTCCATTTTTTTCCCGGGACTTTCCGCACTTTTTAACTTAGGCATTTAGCAATACCTTTTATATAGAGATGAACAGTTTGTCAGCGCAACTCCTCATAAACCGCTGCACAGAATTTCGTCAAACTTTGCAGGTATTTAGGACACAATGTGTAGATGTGCATATTACCAGGAAATTCCGATTCCTTTATTTTTTCCGGGAATTTCCGCACTTTTTAACTTAGGCATTTGGCCATACCTTGAATATAGAGATGAACAGTTTGTCAGCGCAACTCCTCATAAACCGCTGCACAGAATTTCGTTAAACTTTGCAGATATTTAGGACACAATATGTAGATGTGCATATTACCAGGAAATTCCGATTCCTTTATTTTTTCCGGGACTTTCCGCACTAAAAACTTAGGTTTTTGGTCATACCTTTTATATAGATATGAACAGTTTGTCAGCGCAACTCCTCATAAACCACTGCACAGAATTTCGTTAAACTTTGCAAATATTTAGGACACAATATGTAGATGTGCATATTACCAGGAAATTCCGATTCCTTTATTTTTCCGGGAATTTCCACACTTTCCAACTTAGACTTTTTGGCCATATTTTGAATATAGAGATTGTCAGCACCACTCCTCTTAAACTGTTGTACATAGTTTCGTCAACCTATGCAGATATTTAGGACATATTCCATTATTTTATCCCAAAGAGTTTTGCTTATTATTCAAGAAAATTTCTCCCCCCCCCCCCCCCCAACCACTTCAAATTAATGTGTGGATTTGTATATTGCCAAGAAATTTTGATTCCATTATTTCTCTAGAAACTTCATTCCACATTTAAATTTCCTCATATGCAAGACATTTTGATGTGAAGATTTTTTGCAATTATTGCCCTTTTTGATCTATACTATGTATTTAAAGTGTACTGTGCCTTTCATTATGTGTTTCACCGTCAAGTTTTGGGGAGCGTGGGGTATGTAAGCTAGCTCACTTTTTCTTTCATTTGTATCTGTTTTTGTTTTCCGTAAACGGTGTTGCCGTGGTTACTAATTATAACAAATAGATATTATTGTGAAATTCTTTCAAAATGCTACTCATTCTACAGTTTTGTTCTGATTTCAGTATTACTTGGCATACAAGTAATATGTTGTTTAATGTCCCCTCGAGAACACTTGTCATTGCCGGTGGGGAGCTTCCAATTTTATTCTATACTCGGCACCTAAGGTCATTGCGCAATGGGTTTTATTTTGGTGCAAGCATGGGACCTCGGACTATATATTCGCCTAAGAAGGACCGGTCTCCACGTCTCACAGTGGGATTCGAACGTAAGAATCAACTCCTTACTTCACATTTCTAGAGCAGACGCTCTAATGACTGCGACACGCAGGCAACACAGTCAAATGTGGGTTGTTCATTGTTCGATTCAAATGTCATGTAATATGAAGTGGGTATATAAGTTTTTAGGTCACCTGAGTCACTTAGGTGACCTATTGCTATCCGTTTTCGTCCGTCGCCATCCGCCGTGCGTCGTGTGTTAACATTTGAACATTTTCAGCTTCTTCTCTGAAACCGCTAAACCAATTTCAAACAAATTTTATAAACAGCATCTATGGGTGAAGGGGAACAAAAATTGTGAATTTCATGGTCCCTGCCCCCCTGGGGCCTGAGGGGTTGGGCCAAAACCACTATTTAATGAAATCTTTAAAAAATCTTCTTTACTCCTGGACATCAAGCAGGCAAACTGTTAGCATGAATGTAATGTCTATTAAGTCCTCTTCCAAAATTGTTAAACTCATGGCCCCAGGGTCAAGGGTTCTAGTGCTAGTTATAGGGCGTGGCTGTATTGATTATTTAGTGAAAATGCATTTTTTCTTTGAAAATCTTCTTCTCTGCTCCTGGTTATTAAATAAACTAACTAAGTACATAGTTATGATGAGCAAGAGTGCCTCCTCCAAACTGTGAATTTAATGGACCTGGGGTCAGGGGTTCTGGTGTTAGAGGGGGGCTCTATTGATTATATAGTGAAAATGCATTAATTCATCAAAAATCTTCTTCTCTCCTCCTGGGTATGAAATGATGAGCAAGAGTGTCTCTTTCAAATTGTGAATTTTATTGCCCCAGGATCAGGGGTTCTGGTGTTAGGGTGGGGTTCTATTGATTATATAGTGAAAATGCATTAATTCTTCAAAAATCTTCTTCTCTGCTCATAGGTATTAAATAAATTTGGTAAGTACATGGTTGTGATTAGTTACAGTGCCTCTTCCAAAATTGTGAATTTTAAGGCCCCGGGATCAGGGGATCTGGTGTTAGGGCTGGGCTCTATTGATGATATAATGAAAATGCATTAATTCTCTGAAAATCTTCTCCTCTGCTCCTGGGTATTAAATAAACTAACTAAGCACATAGTTATGCTTAGTAAGAGTGCCTCTTCCAAAATTGTGAATTTTATGGCCACAGGGTCAGGGGTTCTGATGTTAGGGTGGGGTTTATTGATTATATAGTGAAAATGCCTTAATTCTCTGAAAATCTTCTTCTCTGCTCCTGGGTATTAAATAAACTAACTAAGTACATATGATTAGCAGGAGTGCCTCTTTCAATTGTGAATTTCATGGCCCCTGTGTCAGAGGTTTTGCCATTTTGTGTAAAGGGGGGGGGGGGGTGATTATATAGTAAAAATACATTAATTCCTTGAAAATCTTTTCCTTTGCTCCTGGGTATTATGCAAATGATACAAGTATATAAATTTATGATGAAAAAATGTGCATCTAGCAAAATGGTTAATTTCATGCCCCCTGGGTCAGAGGTATGGGAGGGGGGGGGGTACATAGTCTGAAAATAAATTAATGCTTTGAAATCTGCTCTTTGGTATTAATCAACCATTTATGATGAAATAAAATGTGTGATAAAATTTTGAAATATGTGGCTCCAGGGTCCGTGATTCCTCTGGGGTGGGGTGCACAACTGGTTAAAAAGTGGAAGTGCATTTTCTCTTTGTTACTCTGATTTTCCTCTGGGTGTTAAGTAAATAGCGTAAGCATGCCAAGTTTATAATTATGATAAGCAATGGTGCCTCTTTCAAAATTGTGAATTTCATTGCCTCTGGTTTAAAACACGAACCAAATTCAATTGTTGGAGAGTTGTTACATGATACTCAGGTGACCTATAAGGCCCGTGGGCCTTTTCTCGAAAATCGAGAGGTGTTTCATTCGCTTAAACATTATAGAATCTGTCCGCAGATGTTCGATAAGGTTCTAAACATGATTTGTCACAAGAAATACACCTGTATAATTTGGAAGACCTAACCTCGTTTCAAAACTTGAGGTCAAGGTTAACGTTTTGAAATGGTGATCCAAATTAAAGATTAAAATATTTATACCACAGGAAATTTTTCTTTAAATGAAAACATAGTCATGTTTAGTATGAAAACATTAGCATCTTTTAAAAAAGTATTCAATTTGACAAGTATTTAATTTGATATTTTTGCAAAGAAGAGGCAAATCTCAAGGTCAAGGCAAAGAAACATATCCAAATACAGATCTTATGAAAGGGAATACACATGTAAAATATATCAGTGTTAGTATCAACCAATTAAAAGTAACAAAAGGTTCACTTTTTTGCGGACACATTAGCAGACAGGAAGACGGACAGACAATCAAAAACTATACACCTCCGAATCTGCAATTCAAGATGGGAGTAACATTTATCAATTAAAACAAGATGTGTTTGTGAAACACTATGCGCCCGACGACAACAAAGTTCGAAAAAGCTATTTTTAGCAGAAAGGTAACAATCAAGGTCAGAATGTCATTGACCTTGGTGTCATTTGAAAGAGCTTTATTAGTGGAGTATGCACACCAAATATGAAGACTCTATCTCTCATGGTTTAAAAGAAATGCCGAAGGTTAAAGTTGACAAAAGACAGACAGATAAACAGACGATCCAGGCGCATAAAAACCATAAAAAAATATTTTCTCACCCAAAGACTTCATTTTTGTTACAACTTTAAGCAAAATTTAACATGTATACAAATGTAATGTTTGATTTTATAATAATAATGAATTTAACTTGTTTGTAAGTTTTCAAAGTTACGACTATATGACAACAATCATAATACATGTAAATTCCATAAAAATATGTCTAGCCCCCCTACGGGGTGCCATTCACATGTTGAAAAACGTGCTGAATACTTAAAGATCATGGCTTCATCATTTGCATAAGCGTAGCAAAGATGAAATTGTGATTTCTTGTAGTAAATGCTCAAGCACTCAAGATGTGTTGACGTCATGCATAGAATTATGTTATCAAAGCAGACGGGTGTATACATTTTTACGTTTCCTTAAGAATTAAATATAAAAAAAAATCAACTGTAGTATTCTTATTTAGTTACACTGAATGTTGAAGGTGCGGACCCAAACATGTTTTCCAGATGGGGATTCAACCTTAGTACCACAAAACCCGCAATTCTTCTCTTCTTTGTCTTTACCTACTACTGTTAAAGGGGTATGCATTTTCTTCAGTTACCAAAAGCACGGGTAGTTATTTCTGTAAAAAAGAATCTCGTTGACGGGCGCGGATTATCAGATTAAACTCTCGACGTTGTACGTCTCGTGTGATCTGATAATCCATTCCGTCAACTTCACGTGATACGACACTTCAGATCAAGTTAGTTTTATCATTTTTCAGAAGTTAAATATACGGAAAATTATAAGGGGCATTTATCCAATACCATGCACTTTCCAAAATCTACTGATTTCCTAAGCCTGGTTTTAAAAAATAATATTTTCAACACCTGTTACGTTGTTATGATGCTGAATAGATACAGGATCTATGTGGTAAATTGTGGAATGTCGTTGAGACAATGGAAACACGTGTTGTTCTTTTTACTAGTTTATTTCACTAAGTGTGAAAACCAAAACATGCACAAAACGATAAGATCCGGATTTCTAGAACACGGAAATATAATTTCCGGATTACTTAATACATACACTACACTTCTCCCTGACTAGTATAAAAAATCACAAATGAAAACAAAAACGATATAGGTTATGACAACAAGCAGTTCAATCAAATACAATTAAGAATAACTTCACATTAAATAAACTTTACAGTTAGGTTAATCTCAGTTCAGAATCAATCTCACAAATTAAGTTTGTCCGGCTTGTTACGAGTTCGTGGCGGATTTCGGCGTGGCTCTGGTACGGGTGTACTGGGTTCTGCGTCCTTCAAGCTTTCCTGAGTTTTGTCGGTGGTGCAGGGGGCTTTCACGGATGGCACAAACGGAATATTCACCGGAGTTGGATATGCGGGTTGATCCTTGGACGTACGAACGATCTGGTCAATGTGTCTTCTCCATAGATTTCCGTTAACATCCAACTTGTACGATAAGGGTCCAGTTCGCTATATGGATACGTCCATTTGCCCAGTTGTCCGAGTTCTTGCGATAATCAGGTGTGTTAACGAGTCCCCATCTGAGAATTCTGGAATCACATTTCCGCAGTATTTTGCTGTAGAACCATATTGTTTGTGCTAAACTGTAGTGGTTAGATCCGGTTTCATGATGTCAAGCCTAGTACGGATATTTCGGCCATACAACAGAATGGATGGTGACTCATTCGTAGTTCCTTGTGGAGTGATTCTGTATTTACATAATGAGTTCAGTTTCTTGTTTATGCACGCAGAATCTCCTGATGCAGAATTGATTGCCTTTTTAAAAGACTGAACAAACCTCTCAGCTTGGCCATTTGTACGCGGGTGGAACAGAGAAGAGGTTATATGCCTGATGGCATTCGAAACTCCATAAACTGACGGAATTCCTCCGAACGGAACTGAGGTCCATTGTCGGACACTATTTCTGCAGGTATTCCCTGTTGTGCTAATAAGGTCCGTAAGGTGTTAATTGTCGCATTACTTCTGGTACTCCTCATCTCAAAGACTTACGGCCATTTCGAGTACGCATCCACAACTATGAGAAACATGGCATTGTGAAAAGGTCTGACAAAATCTATGTGTAAGCAATGTCATGCCTTTGGCGGGAAATTCCATGGGTGCACAGGTGCAGCGGAAGGTGTTCTGCACACGCTTACATCCAGAACAAGCCTTGCAGACTTCCTCAATGGCTTCATCAACTTTAGGCCACCATACATAAGATCTGGCTACTGCTTTCATTTTGACAATACCAATGTGGCTAGAATGAAGCTCTGTCATTATTTTTTCACGTAAAATGTCTGGGATGAACACAAAAGGTAACACATCCTTGGTTAACGTTGAGTTCATCTCTGCGATTGTAGTAGGGCTTTAACTGTTCATCACAGTTATGAGGAAAATGTCCTTGTACCACGTAGTCTAGGACTTGACTCAGAACTGGGTCACGCTGTTTCCCTACCAATTTGCACACAGGTAACAGGTAAGTCATTGAAATGTCTGTTGTAGAACAAATCACTAGGATCCTTTTCATCCTGTGGTTGATTAACTGTGGGTAGTGGTACACGCGACAGTGCGTCAGCATTACCATGAGACTTGGTTCCACGAAATTCAATGTCATATTGGTATCCTGATAAGAATACATCGTATCGCTGGAGACGTGCTGCTGTCTTCACAGGAAGGGTTGAAGATGCTCAGCAAGGGTTTGTGGTTTGTGACAAGTGTAAATTTATGTCCATAAAGGTACGAATTGAACTTTCTCACACCCCAGTAGAGAGCAAGTGCCTCTTTGTCGATGTATGGATAAGCCTTATCTGCCTGGTTCAGTGTGCGCGACGCAAATGCTATGGGTCGTTCGGAGCCATCTTGAAACACATGGGAAAGTACAGACCCAATTCCATAAGGCGAAGCATCTGCAGTTAGTTTCAAGGGCAGCTTGGCATCAAAGTGGCACAGAACCTTGTCGGAGCAAATGGCGTCCTTTATTTCATTGAAGGTCCTATCTCGCTTGGAATTCCATTCTCATTTAGTTACTTTATTAAGGAGTTCATGAACTGGTCCTGCTTTACTGGAAAGGTTGTCTAAGAATCGATGGTAATAGTTCACTGGGCCTAGAAATGACTTAAGTTGCGAAACATTCTCAGGGCGTTGGGCATCTTTGACCGGTTCAATTTTGTCAGGTGATTTGTGTAGGCCACTATCATTGATTTCATGTCCCACGTAGCTCAACCTTAGCTTGGAAAAATTCACATTTCTGAAGGTTTAAATGTAATCCATAGGATTGTATACGGTTCAGTACGAGTTTCAATTTGTGTAAGTGTTCCTCATCAGTGCGACCAGTAACAATAATGTCATCAATAATCACTTGCGTTGATGGTGTATTCTGTAGTACTTGCCTAATTGCACGTTGCCATAGAGCTGGAGCGGACGCAATTCCGTACGGAAGTCGCTTATATTTAAACAGGCCCTTATGAGTGTTTATGACGAGTAGATCCTGCGAACCTTCATCTAGTTCCATGTGATGATATGCTTGCATTTGTGTTAAGTCCAGTTTTGAGAAATTCTTTCCGTCAGCTAGGGTTGAAAAGATGTCCTCAATTTTGGGAAGGGGGTATTTGTCGACGCATATTACAGGATTTACTGTTACTTTGTAATCACCGCACAGTATGACGTTTCCATTCTTCTTAATGGCTGGGACTATGGGGGTAACCCATTTACTATGTGCGACAGGCTCTATAATTCTATCTGCCTGTAGTTGATCAAGTTCTTGTTCAACCTTGGTCTTCAGTGAGTAAGGAACGGTTCTAGCCTTAAGAAAAACAGGTTTTGCTTCTGGTTCAACTGTGACTGTCCCCTTAATGTGCTTAAGAGTTCCCACTCCTGGTGAGAACAACTCCTTATGTGAGCGTAAAGTCTTAATTTCTTGCCAGTTGAGCTTTAGCTTTAGCTTTCCAAGCCAGTCTCTTCCTAGTAAAGCTAGTCCATCATGTGAAACAACAAGCAATGAGCAGATTGCGAGGTAAGTTAAACGTTCACCTTCATTTTGCACAGGGGGAATATGAACGCAGAAATTCACTTGATGAATCAAGGTTTACATAGCTTTAGTTTGCACTGTAGTCACTCTTAGAAATCACGAAAACAGCTGTTCCTGTGTCAACCTCCATCTTAAGGACTTTTCCCTCAATAAATGGTTGCACAGTTATTGGTGGTTCATGATGTGCTTGTGAGGTGTAGAAGTGGTTCTCCATTACCCTCCGTGTAGCGTTCTTCAGAGTGAAATTACTCCTCATTATAGAATAGGGAAGTGTTGCGTCCCTTATTTATGTCACAGGGGCTTGTGTAGAGAAAATAAATCAGTTAGAAAAAATAGTACCTCGGAGAAAAAACACAAGGGTGGACGCCATTTTGGATACCACCTCGCTTCAACAGCCATTATCTCGCTTAGACATACGAGCCTGTTCATATCCATTAATAAATGTTTTTCCTTGAGGGTATTACTTGCGGTTTTAATCTTTGTTCATCTACATTTACAGGCGCGCTCAATTTATCGCGTAAACATCCAAAATCGACAACTCCTTGGCTTCTGCAGAAAACGAAAGTACGCCACGTGACTTAAAGTCGCTCGGTTTGTCTCGGGGTTTTGCATTTGCTGAAATCCACAGGTTCCGAATTTTAAAAAGAATAAAATGCGCCAAATATGAAAAGAGATAGTAGTTGCACTTCTTGGTAAGAAAATGACAAAGTAGTGTCTGATGTAACGTTTGGTTTGTAGAAAAAGAAAATTTAATCATTCAAATAAACAACCATCCCACTGTCAACCGAATTTCAGTGTTTATTTTAAATTTTTCATAAGAGATTTTTATTGAACTAAATCATTTATTATCTATATTTCTCTCAGTGGGCATAAACAGATGAATTTTGTGCTTAATGGATGGCCAAATGTTATTAAAAAAAAACTTACTTAATTATCTAATTAGTTACTTATTAAATTACTCGAATTAAAGTATAAACATGATAAAACAAAAATTTGAAGCAAAAAAATTTTACATGTGTACCCAATATCATGTTCACTAGAGAAGGTTGGACCACTCATCCACTCCAACCCCCCAACCCCCCCTTTCAGTCAAGAGAGACCCCATCCAATCTACAACTAAACAAAACCCCTGACCAAGTGGACATGAACTTCAAATTTTTTGGTTATTGCTTTTATAATTATGCACTTAGTTTGTTAGGTTGATGCTCCCATAGGTTGAAAATGTTTAGCGTTGCAGTATTTATTAATATTATTATTAATTTTCTCCCCTGCCTTCAGTATTGGGACCATATAATTTTCTGTTTTGTTTTTCTTTCCCTTAACATTGGATAGATATGTAACATGCTAATTCTGTAATAATTGGTTCATCATTTTTAAAATTTCTCTCTTGAAATGTTTCAGTTCACAAATGAATATACACCTTCTAATAATCCCATAGAGGCATACAAGCGGGGATCTCATTGACAATAGGTCACTTAAGTGACTCAGGCAACACAATTCAAGGCTAGGTTAAAGTTGACAACAGACAGACGGACGGAATAAAATCAAAATAAAAATGATTTTAAATAACTTACAAGATATTTTAATTTGATTGGCTGCATTCACTACAACACCATTTATCAGGAAAGTCATCAAGATTTGTTCGTTATTTTATACATTCTGCATGTAACCACGAGTCACATCCATCACACCCCACTACATTGCTTTTACATACTCCGCAAGGATATTTTGGTAGGCTTCTCTTTTTGCTCTCCCCGTGTTGTCTAGAAGACTTTTTCATTGTGGGAATCTCAGACACAGTAGTCTTGCTGGTGCGTTTTGTTGATTTGCCTGTAGAAGCTGAAGATGAATCGTCCACTGGTCTCCACTAAGCTACTTGGGCCTGCCAAAGATTCATTTACATCTGCTCTAGTCTCTGCATTTCCAAACACAGTGGTTTCAAGCACATTTGAGGAGGTAATTATAATGTTATGAAGCCTCTTTAAAATTGATTTCTTTGTCATATTTCTGTCAAATGGACATTTATATGCTTTACATAATTTCTCCAAATCT
>PRKT01000117.1:55713-85290 GCA_003671525.1 Saccostrea glomerata
ATTTATATCTTTCCTACAAGTAAGCAACATAATACCTTAGGCCAAAAACCCATGAATGTCAGTTTTGGAAGAGGCATCTCTGCTAATCGAAATAATGCACCTAAACTATTAGTTTAATATTGAGCGGGAGAGAATGTTTTAAAAGAAATTATATATTTCTACTACATGATAAATAGAGGCCCATCCTCAATCCAATTCAGAACCCCTGAAATTGGGGCAAGGAATTTGATAATGCTTGTAAAGATATCATTGCTTCTATAACTAGAATTTGATTGTCTTGGAGTTGGGAAGATATCTTTTCAGATTATATGAGTTTTTATGGGGATCTAGAGCATAAAATAAATAAGTTTTGTTCCTATTAATCCATAAATTCTGTATGCCAAATTTAGTTTAAATTGATAAAGTTCTAAAAAAAAAAAGCTGAAAAGACGTCAAACAAACGGAGAGAGAGAGACCACAACACAATACATTTTTCTGATATAATTTCATTCAATTATTTTTGTTTGAATGAAATGCACAAAAACATTTAGCGTTTATTTTCTGTGTCTTTAGCATTTAAATACCTCCTCTGTCTCTCAAAACAGCAATCTCTAGGTATCCATAGCCAGTAAACGGAATGTGCTGGAACATTTTCCCCTGAAAACTTCTTGTTACTTCCATTTTATCCATGTTGAGGATTTTCAACTTCCGGTCTGATGAACATAAGATAACTTCAGTATCATTCAGAACTTCAAACAAGCGTGGCTTCTCACTCTAATGCAGATGTAAAAAGTGCATACTTACTAAGTGATAACACAGGGAATAAAAAAATATGAACGTAATTATGGATTCAACCTTTTAAACAAGTAGAGTTGATTTTACAAAATGGTTCAAATTTTTTAAAGTACTTTTAAAAACTCTCTACATTCTTTAATTTTATGTTTCCAAATTTTATAATTAAAATTGTGTTTTATAGAATATTGTTCCTTATTATAATATTGATCTAACTCATATCAAGTTGTAAATTACTAGTACATTAGCTGATCAAAAATTTACAAATTGAATGCACGGTATTTTTTGTCACTATTGCCATGCTTTAAAGTTTGCAAAATTAAAGATGAATGGGAAGTGAGAAAATCATCTTTGCCCTCTTGTTCATCCATAGCTTTACTTTTACACATCCCAGAGGGACGCATCGTCGCAAACCACGGCCAAAATGTACGATCCTCTCCCATCTGGCCGTGGTTGAACGAGGAGAGAATTCTTCGTAGCTAATTAAAATATTGACCAATGCGAGTAAAGCATAGTCGGATGATGAACTTTATCGCGACCTTTCAATATCCAATCGCAGTGTAGAACATATTTCTTGTATACTGTTGAACGTCAATTGTTGATTTCGATTGCGATGGAAACAAAACTTGCTACTGACTGAATATGACGTCACAATAGAGAGGCGTGAATATTCAAGATTACGACACTTTTTGTGATCAAGCAGCCACGGGTAGGAGAGAGCTATATATGCGGACTCCGGACCGTGGCTTGAGACGATGCAAAATCGGCTGTACTATCCAAACTGCAACAACTGTGACTCTGTTGTGGATATTTCTGAGACAACAATTAGAAATCAGTTAGACTTTCATTAGTTTTTTCAGTAGAGATTTAGAGAAATTTGTTATTTGTAAACCCTTTTTACATGTTGCTCGACTAAGTGCTACAGAAAGCTGTCTAATCTGGTTCATTGATTTACAATCTACTGACAGACGATTTAGACTTAGACCTTGTGCTTTATGTACAGTCAGGGCGAAGCATAGTCTTAGTGGAATTTGTCTTCTGTAAGCAATATCAGTCTGTTTAATTTTTCCTCATTAAAAACAGTGAAAGGAAATGGTGAAAGTACGAATTGCTTGTCGATGGAAGGAAAATAAACAACAAAGCATTTTCATGTAGGTCCATCACTTTTCCTGTTTAGCCATTTACCAATTCATTAGACATATTAACTATAAGCATCGCTGGACAGTTTTTCTTTAATTTAAAGCTAGGTGATTTTGGGCTTGCAAGGACACCCCTACTAATGTGTTCGGAACCTTTTATTTTTCGGTGTTCTGCAAATTATAAAACCCGATGAGTTCAGAGTAGCTCTGGCAGTAGCTCTGGCGAGAGTTAGCGAGAATTCAGCGAGATAGGGTAAATTATTCACGGAAATGTGGCTAGGAAGTGACTAGCACGTGGAGGCATGGTAAACAGAAAAGTTATGTTGCATTTCAGTTTTCACACCCTAAAAATCAGCTGAAAATGTCTGTAGAAATGGATCTCTCTTACATTCATTCAAACTAAAATAAATTCTCTATAATTCAATTTTCAGCAGTCATGAATTAAAATTTCTTTTTGGACACATATTTTTGCATGGGAACCGGGACTATATTTTTGGCGTCAGATTAGCAAATTAGGCACCAGCATGATTTTAACTGACCAATCAGCTGAATGAGTATTGCATTATGGGTTACTACGAATACTACAGGAATTTAACCCTGGAAAAAAGAAAAATCTAATGGTAAATGAAAAGCATTTTTAAAAATATTATTTTCATGCTCATTATGACAAACGATTCATTTGTTAAATAAACGGTGAAAGGCTGAGTTTCTCAAAGTCATACTGCAAAAGCGATTTGGGTCTGTATTAATTCCTTTGTTGTACTATCGGTGAATACAATTGCCAGGTGGATTCCCTGGCCGAAAACGTGATCACGAACGTAAACAAAGTTTTGTCCATTTAAATACATAAGAGATGCTGCTCGTTTCTCTTACCCTTGAAGCGCTGGTGTTCTGAACTAGACACAAACTACATTTTATTAAACATTTTTTCAGTTAACAACAAATTAAAAACGCCCGTAACATCTTTCATAGTTTCTTATCTTTGTATTTTGTACGTAAGAACATTTATTTTTTATTTTGCAATCCATTGACAGGATCCTAGATTGACCTGAACTACGTGTTCGAAGTAAAATGTAAACATGTATTTTGCGTAGACGTTGCTTTTCATTCTACAATTGGTCAGTTTCTCGTGGTAAGATCCTCTGTGCGCATTTATAACAATAGCCATATAAGGCAAACAAAGGGTTGTCATTGTAGATGATAATACATTTTTTTTACCAGCAAATCGGTCACTAGTGAGCTCCAATTTTCGCCGAAAAGTATGATATATTGTTATTTTAACATCCCCTCCTTTAGCCACCCTTTTTCTGTTGAATATCATGGAAGTCTCTCAGAAAGGTCTGGAAACATTTATCACATGACAAATTGTTCAAAAGAAACAGGCTATAGCAATATCATATTTACTGCCAATGTTATTTATAAAACTGGTTCTACCCTATAACCTTTGAATAGATCAACCTAAACCACGTGTCTTGAATCTAAATCACAATAACATTAGTAGGGGTGAAGGAGGACAACTGCTTTTTCTCTCCACTGTCTTCTGCATGGTACAGCTTTACATCACCTGAAAAAATATAATGAGACTGTGACATGGCAATCTTCATAAATTCAAAGAAACTAATAAAATTATTGACACTAAATTTTATCTTTTCATTCCGTTTAATTTTCAAGAGAATAAACAAAATGTCAATTCTATACTTGTGCCCCTATAAATTCTTGTTCAAATGTGTACATGTATGATTTTTATCCCAGCACATACCCACCCCTGCTCCCCCCTCCAACCTATACATAACCGTTAAAATGAACTATTAAAATATTGTATTATATTATTTTACTTGGGAAAAACAAAAATAAGGATAACATGAGGCCCAAAGGCCACATCACACAATTGATCACTTTGTCTACAGAAAAGCAGAAGTTAGTTCATTTTGAACAGTTTAAATATATAACCTTAAATACTTTCACATTCTGATCACCTATTTAACATGTAAATTTCCTCACCCCCACCCCATCCCTTACTGTGAATGTTTCCATATTTCTTTGACTTACCATGGCATTAAAAGATTTTAAACGATTTTTTCCCCTATATATTTCTTTGTATTATCTGAGCTAAAAAATATAATATTACTTTAAATATGAATTTAGATGTGTCCAAAATTTAGGTCAAGGTTAAGGTACATACTTGAGGTATAGATCAGTGTTTAGTTTGACTAAAATTTGTATTTTGCAAGTCATATTATATACCTTAAAATATTAAAATGTTTATTCCACAGGTTATGTGCCAACGTACAACACAGTTCATCACAAGATGATTTCATTTCACTAAAAGATATTCTAAGTAGATACAAAGACTCTTGAATTGAAAGGTGTGTATCACCTGTGTCAGAAAATTCCCTAGTTAAGGTTTTCCACTAAATATTTCCAAACTTAAAAATTTCTAGAAGAGTCATATTGAATGAAGCAGACAAAATGTGTATATAGGTCCGTCATGGGAGAATCTGACGGAGAAATCACAGCTAAATCCCTCCAGTGAAACTAATCTACTAATTCTAAAATATCACTATATGATATTAAAGCAGACTTGCATGTAAGTGATACTCATGATGGCAACGTACATCATATCAAATGGAAACAGAGTGATGAAAGAAATAAATCTTGATTTTCAGAATAAGAGTTGGTCCCTCAAGACAACGGAAAAGGAATTAATCTTGAAAAACTTGACATATCCAGTTATTTTGATGGAACTAAAGAAAGTCTTAATGACATTCTGCTCATAACAAGCAGATTACTATTTTGTTTGGGTTTACGTGTAGAAAACAAGCAGCATATTCCCATTCATATCAACACGGAGTCCATATCCTTTAGCGAGGATGAAAACAGCCAAGAGTTAAGAATGAGGTGTCGTTCATGTAGAGGAATTTTGAGCTGGTTTTCAACGAGTCGGACATGTAGGTCTTGTACCATGAATCTGAACACTTTTAAGAATGAGATACCTTACAAGCTGATGAATTTGGACAAGTATGATGATGACTTGACAGTTATCTTTGATGAAATATTTCCAAATGCCCCTGAAAATATGAAAGATTTCCTAATGGCACAGCACAAAATTCTTCGTGTCCCTATCAATCATGAAAAAGGGTATGGGACAAATCTGTTATAAAGACATGCTTGAATATATGGGCAAGGAGTGCCAAATCCTATGAAGATTTGTTTGATAGCAATATACTCAAACTTCCCTCTGGCCGAAATCTCAGACGCTACAAAAATTCTGTTACACAGGAATCAAGCATTTCTGATGAGATATTTCATCGGATGCGCAATACAGCAGAGAAAGCAAACTTGCCAGAAGCAGGGTATTATGGTGGGCTGCTACACGACGAAGCAAAAATTCAACAGGACCTGGTTATAAACTATAAAGGGAAAAACAATCAACTTATACCCCACGCAACTAGTTGCGTGAGGTATAATGTTTTTGACCCGTCCGTCAGAGGGTCAGAGTGTCAGTCAGTCAGTCCTTCTTTTATTGTCAGCGCAATTCCTTATAAACCGCTGCACAGAATTTCGTCAAACTTTGCAGGTATTTAGGACACAATGTGTAGATGTGCATATTACCAGGAAATTCTGATTCCGTTATTTTTTCCGGGAATTTCCGCACTTTTTAACTTGGGCATTTGGCCATACCTTGAATATAGAAGTGAACAGTTTGTCAGCGCAACTCCTCATAAACCGCTGCACAGATTTTCGTCAAACTTTGCAGGTATTTAGGACACAATATGTAGATGTGCATATTACCAGGAAATTCCTATTACTTTATTTTTTCCGGGGATTTCCGCACTAATACTTGGATTTTAGCCATACCATTTATATAGAGATGAACAGTTTGTCAGCGCAACTCCTCATAAACCGCTGCACAGAATTTCGTCAAACTATGCAGGTATTTAGAACACAATGTGTAGATGTGCATATTACCAGGAAATTCCGATTCCTTTATTTTTTTCGGGAATTTCCGCACTTTTTAACTTAGGCATTTGGCCATACCTTGAATATAGAGATGAACAGTTTGTCAGCGCAACTCCTCATAAACCGCTGCACAGAGTTTCGTTAAACTTTGCAGATATTTAGGACACAATATGTAGATGTGCATATTACCAGGAAATTCCGATTCCTTTATTTTTTCCTGGACTTTCTGCACTAAAAAATTAGGTTTTTGGCCATACCTTGAATATAGAAATGAACAGTTTGTCAGCGCAACTCCTCATAAACCACTGCACAGAATTTCGTCAAACTTTGCAGATATTTAGGACACAATGTGTAGATGTGCATATTACCAGGAAATTCCGATTCCTTATTTTTTCTTTTAGAATTTCCACACTTTTCAACTTAGATTTTTGGTCATACCTTGAATATACATATGAACATTTTGTCAACGCGACCCCTCATAAACCGCTGCACAGAATTTCTACAGACTTTGCAGATATTTAGGACACAATGTATAGATGTGCATTTTACAAGGAAATTCCGATTCCTTTATTTTTCTGGGAATTTCGGTACTTTACAACTTAGATATTTGGGGATATCTTGAATATAGTGGTGAACAGTTTGTCAGCGCAACTCCTTATAAACCGCTGCACAGAATTTCATCAAACTTTGCAGATATTAAGGACACAATTTGTAGATGTGCATATTACCGGGAAATTCCGATTCTTTCATTTTTTCCGGGATTTTCAGCACTTTGAGTTTGGGGAAGCGTGGGGTATGTGAGCTTGTTCACTTTTCCTTTCATTGGTTGGGTGGATACTGGTGATAAATGCGAGAATTTAAGAATCATCAAAGACAATCAAGTTCAGAAAAAGCTAGCTACAAATGTCCTTCAAATCACCTTCTTGTTTCAGATTTCCCATTGTGCACAATCCCACTGATGGGGTAAAGGCATCTGAGCTGTATGTAATAATATGGAATGTAATTTCAAATCTACAGACTTCGGGGTTTAAGGTTGATTTCGTCATGCAAGATGGGGGACAGCAGAATCGAGAATAAACAAAACTGCATTTTAAAGATGATCCCAAATTACAAAAATTCCTTACAGAGAGTTTGGTTAATCCTTCAGAAAAAGGTGGGTTCTGTCAAGATTTCTCACATAACATGAAGGAATTAAGAAATGCTGTTTTAAGCAGTGGAACCCAGCCATTCCACACAAGGTTACTAACAAAAAATGGGAAACAGATTGTCTGGGACCAATGGTTGCAGGCTGCTAAATGGGATGAAAAAACCAATTCTAGGCTTATCCATCACAAACTAACATCATTACATCTTAATCCAGATTCATCTGAGAAAATGCGAAACCATCTTGCTGAGAATGTACTGTATGAGAATATGTTGAATTTGATGAAGCAGTAACAAATGTCGCTTAAAAAAGGTTCTGTGCTTGATTCAACAATTGAGTTTCTGAAAAATACAAGTAAAATGATCAAGTTCTTTCGTGATGCGAGGCCTGTTGTCAGCATTTCTGATGTGAGAATAAATGAAATCACAAGTGTGCTTCATTGGTTTCAGGGTTGGGTGAAGGAAATTTCTGTGCTTGATGTTTCTGCAAAGCAGAAAGTTAAAAGGTTACGTAGCCCTAAATGTCTAGATGATGTAGAGAGTTGCATTTTGGTTTTCTTACAGGTATGTTAAATTCGCACAACCCGCTTTAAAGGAAAAGGGATTACACCTTCACGGTTTAATTCTGACTTAGCTGAAAACATATTTTGCCAACAACGAGGACTGTATAATGGCAACATTACAAATCCAAACTATTATTCATATTGCAACACCATGAATAACATTATACGTGGGCAGTCTTCTAAGTCGTCAGCCATAAAGTCAAATGCTGGTATTCCAAGCGCAGAACCTTTCTCATTTAATGCAGATGCATCATCCAAAAAGAGAGATAAGAAAATGTGAATGTGAAATATTGTAGTACATAGAGTGGAGCCTCATTTATCCGGACGCTTTGGTTCCCAGTCAATTTGTCCGGATATGTAAAGCATCTGGATATCTGAATTACCAGTAAAATAAGAAAAAATAACGTTAAAAAATTCTGTTCCCATGAATAATCGTCCAGAAGCTGAAGCATCCGGATATCTGGCGTCCGGATATCTAAGGGTCCCCTGTAGTTTGAAATATTGTTACAAATTTATAGAAAATATATAATATATAAACAACGAAAGTGAAACACATTTAAATAGTTTAATTTGCAATGTCTTACGATCCATGTTCATCAAGCAGTCTGAATTCCAAATTTCTACGTCAAAGTTCTGGGCAAAAAATCTCACTGGATCTGGTCCTGGTGGTAATCTTCTTTTTAAACGATGTAAAAGAGCAAACGATTCATCATTCATGTCTCCACTACAATCAAAGATAAATATCCCATTCAATATAAACACATCATTTAATATATACATGTACAGTAGTTATTCAGTTTTAATACGAAATAATTACATTAATCATAATATGCCTTTAAAGATAGAAGACAACAAAAAACTATTTTATTGACAGAATTATATATTTAACACTAATATTCATCATCATGCGATTTGATGTAATGCACAGATAAAATCGGGCTCGTCCTGTCTGTGTATTTTTTTCCAGTTGCACGTGATGGAAACATTTTATCAAAAAATCAGAAGAATAACACATGGCACCCTCATCCCCAAAGCTTTAATTGGGTACAGGCGGTAATTGGTAGAAATCACCGGATAAAATTATTTGAACTCCGCCAAATGGATATCATAATATGCTTTGCCTCACAAATCTTAATACATGCTGAATTTGTTCTAACAGTTTTAAGCCCAGCATTGATATCTCATCTATGATTACTGTATCAATTAAAGTAATGTTTTTTTTTTGGTCTCTAAAAAATTATCATCATTCAAAATTAGCTCCACCAGTTCCTCATTCTCATACCTCCCATCTTTCAACCCTAGAAATTTATGAATCGTTGTCAGAGGTCTCATATGTCGCAGTTTCTTCTGCATTTTTTGGGATGCAATTCCGGTTGATGCTGTTAATCGCACTTTTTTCCCATATCTGTAAGTCTCTTGGCT
The DNA here is from genome assembly GCA_003671525.1 of Saccostrea glomerata. Taxonomy (NCBI): domain Eukaryota; kingdom Metazoa; phylum Mollusca; class Bivalvia; order Ostreida; family Ostreidae; genus Saccostrea; species Saccostrea glomerata. The sequence continues at coordinate 64,712 of PRKT01000117.1, forward strand.
ATTTCACATTTTGTGAACGATTTTCCTGTACCAGGAAAACCTGTCAATAAAATATTATGGCCTTTCATGGCCATTTCCAGAGCCTTTTCTTGTATGTTGTCCATTTTCCCCGGTTTAATACAGAACTCATCTACTTTCACCTTCATTAATTGCAAAACGAGCGACTTTGAGTCACGTGACGTATTTTCGTTTTCTGAAGAAGCCAAGGAGTTATCGATTTTGGATATTTACGCGATAAATTGAGCAAGACTGTAAATGTATTCGAACAAAGATTAAAACCGCAAGTAAGACCCCAAGCAAAAACATTTATTAAGGGATATGAACCGGCTCGTATGTCTAGTTTAACAATTTAAGCGACAAAATAGCTGTTGAAGCGAGGTGGTATCCAAAATGGCGTCCTCCCTTGTGTTTTTTTCTCCGAGGTACTATTTTTTAAAACTGATTTATTTTCTCTACACAAGCCCCTGTGTTTCTGTCACGTTCTTCTTCCGACAGGCTTGCTCAATGTGTCCAACCTTCCGACAGAAAGAGCAGACGGTGTTCGTGTGTCGACACTGCAATGCTGGATGATCCCCATCACAACGATAGCATGAATGTTTCTGTGTTGTCGATCGTGCGTGGGGTTGAGGGTTTGCGATTCTCATGTAGGCTTCTTGTTAAATTGTCGAGGTTTCGGACGTTTGCTGATCTTGTTAACTGTTTCACTTTTTACCCCCTATACTTCAGCTGCATCTCTCGCTGCCGTTTCCATAGCTACCGTAAGGTTGATAGCTTTTTCCAGGTGAAGGTCTTTCTCTGAAAGTAGCATCTTCTGTATAAATTCTTAAACCAACCACTAGTCTGTCACGTAATGTGTCACTCAAAGCTGCCTCAAATTGACAATGGGTTGCCAAATTACGGAGCTCTGCCATGTACGACAAAACCGATTCATCTGGGCGTTGATTGCGCTTATGAAATCGGAACCGCTCGGCAATGACCGATGGCATAGGGCTTGAATGATCAAAAGGTCTTTCATGCCTTTCTCTGTAGCTTTAGCAGGAGCAATTTTATTTTTTTAAGAGTGTATTAGTCTTTGGACCAATTAAGCTTATCAAAGCAGGTACTTTGTGGTTATTATCAATGTCATTAGCGAGGAAAAAATACCTGTAGTCTCTCCTCATACGATTCCTATGATTCGACCGAATCATCAAATTGCTCGATTTTGCCGATGTGTGGCGTTGTAAACGTACTTACTCCTCGTCGCCAGTTTTTAGTTGTTATGATGCTGATATGTGGTAATTTGTGGAATGTCGTTAAGACAATGGAAACACGTGTTGTTCTTTTTACTAGTTTATTTAACTAAGTGTGAAAACCAAAACATGCACAAAACTATAAGATCCGGATTTCTAGAACACGGAAATATAATATCCGGATTACTTAATACATACGCTACAACACCTATTTAAACAAGAGGCCCAGGGGCCACAACGCTCACCTGAGCACATTGGCTAGGAAAAAGCACATATCAGATCAGAACTGAAAGTTTACGGGGGGGGGGCTGAATTTTAATCCCCCTAGGGGTTCATGATTTGAACAAACTAGAATCTACACTACCTGAAGATGATTCCATATTAATATTTTATGACACTAATCATAGCTTTGAAGTACTTGAAAAGATGATTTTAAAAGGTTTCCCTATAAATCCCTATGTAAAAATTGGGTCAGCCATTTTGGCCCCACCCTAGCCCCAGGGGTCATGATTTGAACTAACTTGAATCTACACTACCTGAGGATGCTTCCACATGAGTTTCATCTTTCCTGGCCCAGTTGTTCTTGAGAAGAAGATTTTTAAAGATTTTTCCTTTATATTCCTATGTAAAACTTGGGTCGTCCATTTTGACCCCAGCCTAGCCAAGGGGGTCATGATTTGAACAAACTAGAATCTACACTACCTGAGGATGATTCCACGTGAGTTTCATATTTCCTGGACCAGTGGTTCTTGAGAAGAAGATTTTTAAAGATTTTTCCTTTATATTCCTATGTAAATCTTGGGTCGGCCATTTTGGCCCCACCCTAGCCCCGGGGGTCATGATTTGAACAAATTTGAATCTACACTACCTGAGGATGATTCCACATGAGTTTCATCTTTCCTGGCCCAGTGGTTCTTGAGAAGAAGATTTTTTAAAAATGCCATTAATTTTTCTCTAATTCATAATTATCTCCCCTTGGAAAAGGGCGTGGCCCTTCATTTGAACAAACTTGAATCCCCTTTACCCAAGGATGCTTTGTGGCAAGTTTGGTTGAAATTGGCCCAGCGGTTCTTGAGAAGAAGTCGAAAATGTGAAAAGTTTACGGACAGACAGACAGACGGACAGACAGACGGACGCCGGACAAAATGTGATCAGAAAAGCTCACTTGAGACTTCGGCTCAGGTGAGCTAAAAAGTAAACATGAAACATATATTGACGCAAGCGTCAAAAATCGGCTGCAAACCAATTGGTCCTTTCAATGAGCAATTAAAAACTGGAATGTTGGATCTGTTATTAAAATATCTTATATTTATCTGTTAATTAATATATCCCTGAGACATTGAACATTCGCATGCGACTTTACAGGATTTTCTTCAATACTTAATACATATACATTAATACATGTATACGCAAACTACTCATACTCCTCTGCATCTCCTTGCACAGTTTGGTACAAACCAACTCTGTCGGAATTAAGTCTGATGTTTTTAATTAAAAGTAGTTTTTACATTAATTTTAAAGATTAAAACTAAAGTTTAAACTTATCTTAACCATAGAGATATAAAGTTTTGCTTTAATAAAAACACAACAAATATGTGGGGCTCTTCGCTCGCTCTCAGTATTTTACACTTGTATTCCTTGTGATCCTTTTTGGATAACACCAAATTTGACCTACTTTCACTAAAAAATCCTAACTTTAACCTTGGCCACAAATTTTGAACAGTTGGAGCTAGGACTTTCATACTTCAAATGTGCATTTATTGTGACAAAATCTTTCCGCTGGTATGAATATTTTTTACCTTGACTTAAGAGTTTGACCCACTTATTAAAAAAAACTTTAACCTTGGTCATAACTTTTGAACAGTTAGAACTAGGGCTTTCATATTTCCTTGTAACAAGACCTATGTCGTGCCCGGACTTAAATGTCGAAAGGTTGAAGTAGAATTTCAAAGAATAAAATGTACGTGTTATTTTAAAAAAAAAATTACCTTTAAGTTGTGATAATGTTAAACACTTCACACCGATTTACCTAATTACATAAACATTAGCAGATAAAATGATTTCTTCATCTTTAATACACCTTCAACCCAATGTTTCATCTGTATACAAAAAAATACTCTCATCTGTCTAAGAAGCTAAGAACCAGTCATGACATATCAATAATCATCTCCAGAGAACACTATTTAAGTGTTGATTTCGATTTTGAACTCTAGAATATCGGAATATAGCTAATGCTTCTTGGCTATTTATCAAAGATATCGTCATGTTCTAGACAATAAACCACTCTTATAGGGTGTTGGTAATTAAATACCCCCAGATTCGCTATTTGCTTCCAATCACGTAAGTACAAAATAAATAGCCAAAATGTTAACTTCGCAGACATTCAATGAAAACATTCAATATACACTTAACGCATAGAGGATTGAAATATAATATTATCACAATAAATTAACGCTTATTTTAGCTAAACAATATGATTTTTAAATTGATTAAAAATATTTATTTTCAAGAACACAAAATCTCTTGCCCACGTTGCGCCTTGGGCTTCTCTTATCCGCAACACTTCTCATACCACTGAATAAAATTTGATGAGACTTTCATAGAATCTTTATTACATATTGCCATTGTGCACCTCCAACTTTACTTTTTCTCTTATTTTATCCGACACCTTATGGGTTTCCCAAAGCAAAACATGGACAATGCCATTATATTCATATGGGAGGCGGGGGTATCATTTAGTGAGCTCATTGCTCACAGTACCTCTAGTTTTTAATTTGTTTTTATAGTTAAACATCACTTTCGAGAATGTTCTACTCGTTTGAAGACGCTGCCACTCGCTTTAATGTATTACGTGCATGTCTATACCAGAAAACCATGTAGAATGCTCTGAAAGCAAGTTTTTCAAAATTTCTTAAAACTTTGCATACAAAGTGAGATCAAGGTCACTTACTGTATTAGTTTGGTTACGTCATTTGATTGGTTACCATGGTTACAGGGGTATTTAGTTTATCGTCGGGAAATCTCTATACCCACATGGAAAAATAACACCCTTTGTAATTATTTCTTTTGTGAATAGAAAATCTCCATTAAATCATCCAAATTAATGTATTTAAGGAATTAAGACCTTTGAAAAAATACTTTCCGCATTTATTCTACATGTACATACCTGTTTGAATGTGAAAAGATACGAATGCAAAAGGGTCACTATAATTATAAGAAATAACGATATTTGAATGGTCTGCAGAAAAACAGCTATGAAAATTCTAAGAATGGCTTCAATTGATTTTATTATTTCAAAAAGTGATTGCTTTTAGATATTTTATTCAGTATTAAAAGGATTTTGGTTGCAAATTTAGATTAATGGAGTTTTCACTCTTGCAAGTGCAGAACTGCGAGTGCAAAAAGGGCACAATAATTCTTAGGGATATTCTGTAGTAAACAGGTACATTATTTCAAGAAACACTTCAATAATTATGCCTACAGTGGCTGCAACGTTATTGTTGACAACTTACACGAACGATCACGTTACACGAACGATCCCGCACGATTAAACCTGTTACAGGAACGATCCTTCACGCACACGATTCTACACGTTACACGATCTTACACGATTGCTAACGCAAACGCACGATTCTTCACTCAAAATAGTTCAAAATATTTAGGAATCGAAATTTACAAAACGAAATACGGCTTAATTCTAATTTAAGATTTCAAAGAATTATCAATATTATTATCAAAGACTTTGAAAAAAAACGGAAATGGATATTTCTGTTACTAATTTTGTGTAAGACATAATATTTTTTATTATGAATAATTATTTAGGTAATTCTCCGACTTAGGAAAACGGATTATTTTTCGTTCTATCAGAAAATGTACATGTATGTGGGCCGTATAATTTGATTGAATTGGATTTCATGATATGCAGAAAGGGGGATACGATTGAAAAAAATGGCAGCATGGAATCATTATGGCTAAAATTACAAAATTAATCATATCCGTATATTTCCATTGATTCAATATTTCTCTAAAAATGAACTTGCCAATTATTTAATTTTTTTATTTGCAGAAATAACAAAATTAATCAAAAGTAAGCTCCAGAGATAAATCAATACCCCCAATATCATGTCCTGTGCATGTATATTCGTCGACTATAAATATTTATGTAAGAATTGAGAAATGTTTATGTTGTTGTTAAAATATTTATTTTTGATGCATGGATTTTAAAAAATATCTTTACCACAACTAGCAGTAAACAAGAATGAAAATTAGATTTAAAAAAAAACTTTAAAGATCTATGTACGGTTAATCACAATATTGATCGCGCTATTTGACGAGAACTTAATATTGTACGACTTACTATATTGCTTGTTTACGAGCAATAATTAGTTCGTTCTGCACTCAATTATGTAAATTGCGCTTCATTCATTTTATTTGCATTTAAATAAATAAGTTAAAAGAAGAGAAATGCTTCTTTGCTTATTTTATTAAATAACATTCCGATAAAAACTTACAAAACGAAATTAACACGATTCTAAACGCACGATCTTGCACGTCGATTAAAACCGCAAACGATTGAGTCTGGTACACGCACGATCTCGCACGTTACACGAACTATCACGCACGATTCTACACGATTGGTTTGTCAACAATACCGTTGCAGCCACTGTATATTTTTATCGGAAACTATTTGTTTTAAGATATTTAGGTAAAAATAACAGGCAATTTGGAGTCATATTTGAATTAGTGGATATTTTCAACCTAGCAAAATTTACCTTTTCTGGGTCGGTCGAAAGGCATACTGGACTACTACAGGAGTTTTTACATTTTTTACTTTACATCAATTCAGGCACATGAACTTCAATCCCCATGACTGAAATTAGTTTTTAATTAATCCAGAATGTCACAAAGATGCATAATTTGAATTATTTTCTTCTTCGTGGAGACTGTAGCTCTACTGTTTTGTACTTATATAAATCATGATAATGAAGGAAGAGATAAGTAACAGTTGGATTTGAAACTTAAAAGCCGCTTCATCCGAAACAGGTACATATTATCTGAAACAATAAAAGTATGTCATTACATAGATAATATATAAAAACTAATTATAAGATTGATTTAATAGTTTATTACGACAATCTTTACATGGAAAACATCCATGCCCATATCTTTTCCGTTGCCAACTCAAAATTGTGGTTTGTTTCTTATTTGTCTTGAGTGCTGATAAAAGTATATTTTATGAGATCACCAATTTCCAATTTCATATGATACATAGTTTCACATAACTGGCAGCTGGTATTATGCACATCATCACATTCCTTTTCGGACAATGCAAACTGAATACAGTGATGAATGCAGTCACTGGAAGGGAAGGTGTGACTTTTGAACTCATTCTTAAAATGTACCTTCAATGTTTCTAGCATTTTCTGGATTTCAGTAACTTTGCTCTGTGAAAGACCCCTCATAGCAAGACTGGATATCAATTTCTTCAATGTATCAATACCATACATTCCATCACTCATGTAGTTGTCCAATCAATGCAAAAACTTCAGTTGAAAGGCAGGGCATGCTTTGATGATTTTATAGAGGGTTGCTCTTGATGGAGGGAGTATTGAGGGTTTTTTTTGCAATAGGTGTTATATGCTGTGATGGGTGACACAGAGTCGAAAAGCTATCATTGTTCGTATCACTTTTGGAAGTTTTACACTTAGTCCTGATGATAATTTCACATGTCTTGATCCAAATCCAACAACTTGTAGGTAAGTTGGAGATGAAATAAACTGAATGAAGTGATGTATCTTCTCCTTTGGTATACGTACTCTTGTGATCTTTGGTGGCGTAATGTACTGCCCTGGTCCATGGGTCGCTGCATACTTTCTTGCAGCATCAATCTTGTATAGAGTTAACCCTCCAACAAGAGAGAAGGCTTATGATTTGGTATATTGTCCTACAGTTATTGATAAATTCTGCACTTTCGTAGTATGGTCCTCTGCCTTCATATAAGCAGAAATAACTTCTTCGGTAATTGCATCACTTTGTTTTGGTTTTTCCTTTGGAATGCTGTCAAAAACTTGACGCATTAAATCTGTACTTTGACATGGTGGAATACTCTCACAAACAAGTTCACTTGCCAAACATGCTTGGCTTATGTTAAACTTTCCTTGTCGAGTACTGTAACTGGTCCAAATTCTGAGATACCTGGCACTTTCAGGGGGGGGGGGTGTTAATCTCCACTTGATAGAATATCCATAGCATGGTTGAACAGGTCACGCTGAGATCTTTCATTTTTCAACAAATTAGATGCACTTGTTGACTGGGATGATATGAATTCAAAATCTGTAAAATCAATAACCGATTAATTTTTTTAACATGTAAAGTTTACATATATATGGAAATTTACAATATCTAAAGAAAGCATTCTAATATAATAAATTTTCGTCTAAGCTCTTGTACAAAAGGGCATAATCGTGATGTTTATTATGTCCTAAATGACATTCTGATCTGCTCACCTGAGTCAGAAGTCACGAAATCCCAAATTTTGTTCCCCTCCACCAATACACCTAGATTCCGTATGCCAAAATGAATTGAAATTAATTAATCGGTGTAAGAAATGGAGCTGATCTTGTTCAGATGTTTACAGACAACACAAATGAACGAAAACACATATCAGTGTGTCTACCAAGTTGCTCAAGTGACTAAAATAATCTTCTATAATATTTTCCATTCTTAATTCCCATAAAAAAATTGATCTTGTTCAGATGTTTACAGACAACACAAATGAACGAAAACACATATCAGTGTGTCTACCAAGTTGCTCAAGTGACTAAAATAGTCTTCTATAATATTTTCCATTCTTAATTCCCATAAAAAAATTGACGATATCCTAGATCGTAGGGATCATGACTATACTTAAGGTATCCGATCCAAAATAGCCTCAGATTAAATGATTTTGAATGCATAATAATAAATATATACATGTAGGCTGAATGCTCAGATTATGTAGACATAATCTTCATGTTTTTGTCTCAATGTGTAAGAGCGGAATGGGTCTGAATTTTTAATCTTGACCCATCCTTAAAGAGTTATCCCTCTTTGCTTTTAATCAATAAAATTCATTTATCTGGTGAAAAATTATTCTTTAATCGTTTCTATATCCTTAATAATTATATGTATCTTTCCAACATGGCGTTTTTTGATAATCATTGTATTTAAATTTTTATTTTAAAAAATTTGCTTTTTCCCATAGACCTCAATGCATTCTTAATTAATCAATTATTGCTCGGGTAATTATATTTTTGAAAATTTCCCCTGGTAAATCGTTGTCTACCCTAAAGTTTGAACGAATTTCGGAGAATTCGATATAGAATGGATATTAAAGGTTACAAAAATTTTTGCCCTTTTTATGGATCGGATACCTTTAATCCATACAACATGGGGATACTTCAAAATCAATGAATTAATATTGCCCCCCCCATTTTGCCCTATCCTCCGCCAGGGCCTTTATCTTAACGAGAAGTCTACACATCGCTCACCTGAGCAAATCGGCTAGGAAAAAGCACATCAAATCAGAACTGAAAAGTTTACTGAGGAGGGGGGGGGGGGGTTATTTTAATACAACTAGAGAATGCCTTCCTATGAATACAGCATATGACTGCTGTTCTTGATAAAAAGATTTTTTAAAACATTTTTTTCCTATAAATTACTTTGGAATAATTTGAATTTGATTCCCCATTGTTTCCCTCCCAAAGGGCAATGATTTGAACAAATTTAAATCTTCAGTATATGAGGGTGATTACATGTCAATGACAATGTCAATGTCATGTCAATTACACATGACTAAACAAAGCTTTTCTGTTCTTGGGATTTTCCGTTATTTTTCTATGTAAAACTTTGATCCACCATTGTGACCCCACCCTAACCTTGGGGGTTATGATTTGAACAAATTTAATTCTACAATACCTTAAACTGCTTCCATATAAATACTAGCATCACTAATCATGTCTTTGCTATTCTTGAGAAGAAGATTTTTGTCTCGCCTGCGACGAATGTCGCGAAGCGAGACATAGCGACCATAGATTCCGTCGTCGTCGTCGTCGTCGTCGGCGTCCAACTTTTGGTTAACCCAAATGTCAAAGTTTTATAAACTGCAATAACTTTCTCAAATTTTATTCAGTCTTCTTGAAATTTGGACACAATATTCAGTATGGATAAAAATTTATATCCCAAGTATGATTTTGAAAAAAAAAATTCAAATTTTTCCGTATTTTTTCCTTAAGTTGGACTTAGTTTTTTCATGATAATTTATGGTGAAGACCTATATTCCAGCAACTATAAGTTATAGGGATATGATAATTAGTCAGTGGATACATCATGGGTAACCACAAACGTCAGTACCAGAATTAGGTCATCTTGACCTACATTTTTCTGCATGAGTGACTTTGGTTAAATTTTTGGTGGAGGTCCATATCTCAGCATCTATAACTTATAATGGCATGATGATTTGTCATTGTACAGGTTATAAGTAACCAACAACATCAGTACCAGAATTAGGTCATTTTGACCTACATTTTTCTGCATGAATGACTTTGGTTAAATTGATAATGGAGGTTCATATTTCAGCAACTATAACTTATAGTGGCATGATAGTTAGTCAGTGGATACATCATGGGTAACCACAAACGCCTGTACCAGAATTAGGTCATCTTGACCTACATTTTTCCGCATGAGTGACTTTGCATAAATTTATGGTGGAGGTCCATATCTCAGCAACTATAACTTATAGTGGCATGATAATTTGTCAGTCTACACATCATGGGTAACCAACAATATCAGTACCATAATTAGGTAATCTTCACCTACATTTTCTGCATGAATGACTTGATACATATACAGTGGATTTGATTTCAAAATGCAAGTTCAAATTATTGCGACTCATAACACGTTGCAATATTCGCAATAATAAAAACATCACAATAATTTGTGAATTTACAGGGTATATGTATATATATATAAATGCCAATATAATCGCCAAGGGATTAGATATTAAGTCAGCTGTTCCATTTCTTTATTATTGTATTTCAGGATTGTTTCCATTCTTTTACAGATATTTTTGTTACACAGTAGGTAAACATCAGTGTTTTCATTTTAAATGATTTAATACCTGGTGGCAAGATGTTCTTAATATTCTCATAATAAATAATTAACATTTCAAGCAAATATTTCACAAGAGAAATTTCACCTTTTCAGGGAAGACAGGAATTGTATTAAATGTTTAATCTTGATTGTGTGCATGTAATGAAGGCATTTTCAACAAGGGTTCTGTGAGAACATTTGTTATCCCTTTAGGGCTCTTCCAGAAAAAAATACCGAGAAGGGTCGAAACTCCATTAAATTTTATAAACCTAAGTGGGGGTGTTTCAATCATTTCTTACTAACCACAGCGACAGCAGGCGAGACACAGGGTTGCGGGCAACCCTTACGTACTTTTTAAATATACTTTTAATGTAAAACTTAGACCCCCCCATTGTGGCCCCACCCTATCCCTGGGGGTTATGATTTGAAAACACTAGAATCTACACTAGCTGACGAATATAAATATCACTAATCACTAATCATGGCTTTGAAGTACTTGAGAAGAAGATTTTAAAAAGTTTCCATCGTCCTATGTAAAACTTTGATAAGCCATTTTGGCCCCACTCTACCCCCGAGGGTCATGATTTGAACAAACTTGAGTTTACACTACCTGAGTATGATTTCACATGAGTTTCATTTTTCCTGTCTCAATGATTCTTGAGTAGATCTTTAAATATTTTTCCTATATACTAGTAATCCTATGTAAATATTTTATCAGCCATTGTGGCCCCGCCCACCCCCCGGGGGTCTTGATTTGAATAAACTTGAATCTACACTACCTGAGGAAGCAACCACATGAGTTTCATCTTTTCTGGCCAATTGGTTCTGGAGAAGAAGATTTTCCTATATTTTCCTTTGTAAAATTTTGATCGGCCAAAGGGCCCTGCCCTACCCCCGAGGGTCGTGATTTGAACAAACTTGAATCTACACTACCTTAGGATGATTCAACATGAGTTTCATCTTTCCTGGCCAATTGGTTCTGGAGAAGAAGATTTTTAAAGATTTTCCTATATATTCCTATGTAAAAACTTTTATCGACCTTTGTGGCCCCACCCTACCCCCGGGGGTCATGATTTGAACAAACTTGAATCTACACTACCTGAGGATGATTCCACATGAGTTTCATCTTTCCTGGCCCAGTGATTTTTTGACAAATGCCATTAATTTTTCACTTCATCATACTTATCTCCCCTTGGAAGAGGGCGTGGCCTTTCATTTGAACAAACTTGAATCTTCTTTACCTAAGGCTACTTTGTGGCAAGTTTGGTTGAAATCGGCCAAGTGGTTCTTGAGGAGAAGATTAAACTTTTAAAAGTTTACGACGACGACAGACGACGGACAAATTTTGATCAGAAAAGCTCACTTGAGCCTTCGGCTCAGGTGAGCTAATAAAATTGAATGTACTTCTTGTTTGTTTGTTGCTAAACATTTCTCTATAAAAATTTTCTTGCTGAAGGAGGGATGTAAATTAAGACCTATACTTGGCACACAGGGTCATTAAATAGTCGGGAATTTCTTGCTGGTCCTTGAGAATATTTTAAATGAGAAAAAGCTTTACTATTCTTTAATTTTCTCCTCTTTAATTGTAAAAAAAAAGTATTACAACATAACAGACAGATGGATTAAGGGCACTCTTTGATCACAAAAAATGCATGTAAATTTTAGGCACTGTAAAGAAACAACCTATTCAATACAATCAGGTTTGATGATAATCCATGACTGTTGTTTAAGTACACTGATCAAGAAACTTGATCTTATTTAGTACTAGTGATGATGAAATTTCGAGTGCCTTTCAGTTTAAATTCAAATACAAGTATCATGCTACACACAACATCAATAGTTTAGATGTCCCTTCCAGTTGACCAGTTTGACTATCATATTTTAAACCTTATTTTTACTTTACTTTTTACGAAAGCCTATTAGGATCAATCTAGAGAGAAAAAAAACATTGAAAAGGCGTAATAACGCGAAAAAAAGGCGTTATTACGCCTTTCCATTCAAATAACGCCTTTCTAAAAGGCGTTATTACGCCTTTCCATTCTAGAAGGCGTTATTACGCCTTTCAAAAAGGCGTTATTACGCCTTTCCAAAAGGCGTTATAACGCCTTCCAAAAGGCGTTATTACATTACGCCTTTCTAAAAGGCGTTATTACGCCTTTCTAAAAGACGTTATAACGCCTTTCCAAAAGGCGTTATTACGCCTTTCCAAATAGCGTTATTACGCCTTTCCAAAAGGCGTTATTACGCCTTTCTAAAAAGCGTTATTACGCCTTTCTAAAAGGCGTTATAATGCCTTTCCAAAAAAATTTTATTATGCTTTTTGAATAACAATTATTTTGCATTTAACAGGCCCGTGCTTTTAATGCCCCCCCCCCCCCCCCCCCCCCTATTACTGGCCTACATGAAAAGGAAAAGGAGAAGGCGTTATTTTATGTTAATAAATATATAAAGATTTAATTAAAACCATCTTTATTTATGCAATTCTCTATATTCCTGCACATCTCACTGACAACTGTTTGCATTCGTATTAAGAGAAGGCAACACTCTACTTGTGAAGATCTAGGATATAGGCAGATTTATCTTGGAGCTTTGCTTGCCATGTATTAAGATTTATGTCATTTGAAGATATTTTTCTCTCTTCTTGAAAAAAAACAGGCAACTTTTTGCATGGGTATAATGAGCAATTGAAATCAATGACGCTTGGTAGAGGTGTGTCTGGTATGAACGAAGGACTTATTTGGTTCAACATTGAAAATATATGACGCATTTAAAAATCTTTTTTCCTGGAAATCTAATTGCTATCTGTTTAAATTATTTTTTGAGAAATTAGTCCTATTTCTAATTGTGAAATTTCATGTTCCAAAGGTACGATTTCTGCACCCCCCCCCTCCAATAGCGTAATAGCGCCTTTTAAAAAGGTGTTATAACGCCTTTTGGAAAGGCGTAATAACGCCTTTTAGATAGGCGTAATAACGCCTTTTGGAAAGGCGTAATAACGCCTTTTAGAAAGGCGCAATAACGCGTTTTAGAAAGGCATAATAACGACTTTTGGAAAGGCGTAATAACGCCTTCTGTAATGGAAAGGCGTAATAACGCCTTTTAGAAAGGCGTTATAACGCCTTTTAAAAAGGCGTATTAACGCCTTTTGGAATGGAAAGGCGTAATAACGCCTTTTCAAAAGGCGTTATAATGCCTTTTTTCGCGTTATTATGCCTTTTCGAAAGGCGTTATAATGCCTTTTTTCGCGTTATTACGCCTTTCGAAAGGCGTTAACTTTTGAATTTCTTTATACAGCGTTAAAGACTATTCCTCTCACGTATAAAAATATGAGTTCTAAAGCGATTTATGTAAAGAACAGTTTTCATGCCCTCTTCCATTTTCATGTTCTTGGCAGAGATATAACAGTTTTCATCTCTGTGTAGTGACCATGCTTATCTTAAAACTAAATGTCTTTGCTAGGACAAAAGGAAAAATTATGGGATTTTCTCTGTGATAAGATGTTTCTAAATGGAAATTTTCAACTGTGAAAAAATAAAATTTAATACTTCATTTATTTTTTATACTATTTGTTGTTTAATTCATTGAACAACCCTCGTATACTTTCAGATGATAAATTCAATTAGTTTCTTATTTGGAACCCCTTTTATACAATGTAGGTTTATTTGCGAGTGTATACGTACATCGATTACTTGATTTTCGTGTGTACAAAATGAAAATGATTGTTCGTTGCGGGAGGAAAAATATACAATAATATAAACACATGATTTTCATTGACCAATGAAATATTTTCTATGAGAATGTAATTTGTGAAAAATTTTAAACACGTCCAATCAGAAAGACTTTTTTACCTCACCAATTTGTCTCTTGCTGTCATATACGAAAATTATGTGTGATACGTTTGTATATTGCGAAGACTCACAAAGTTATCAAATAATCAGGTTATTTAAATTATGTTTTTTTTCCAAACTATTATTGTTTTAAAATCAAAACTTTTTATTATTTAGCAAACATGTAAACGTTACTTGTTATAACATTCACCTGGTCCCACCTCTAGAATTTCCAGGGATCCTCGTTATAAACTCTCTTTAGAGATTTGTATTATTTAAAGATTTCTTCAGATTGCATGATCACTGTTCGATATCTTTGCCTTTTTTCATAAACGAGTTCAACTTTATATTGAAAAATATACTCAGTATATGATTTTCCCTGGCAAGCATGTCCTAACCTCCCAACTCAATCAATGTCAGCAATCCTATACTGTTTTTATTTTTGTCTCCCGCTTTCGCAAATGTAGATTAGGGTAATTATCCATACTACGTAAAATAACGCTATGTGACGTTATTCATGTTTGTGACGTTACTTACGTTATTGGCGTTACGTCAGGACGAACCCGACGTCAAAATGGTAGACGTTAATAATACTAAGTCTTACCGTAATAAGAAAGGAAAATTTATTTGGAAAAAAGAGCGAAAAAACTTCAGGATTTTTATAGATTTAATTCAACCATCATGTTCCTTTGACCATAATTATGCTATGAAAACAGACGTTCACGTTGAAGAAAATATATTTAACGTTAATGTTTACGATGACACACTGGTGGCAAGCACAAGTTCATGCTGATCAGACGGAGAAAGTGAATGGACACATGGTCGTCGAGTCGTTGAACTAGGCAGTTTAGAGGAGGAAATGCAGTGTTCAAAATGTGGGTGTCTCCTCCATTTTAGGGACATTATTGACGAGAAACTGTACGGATTGGCCAGCTTATTCACCATCATGTGCCGATCCAGTAACACCTTTAAAAAAGTATCCATCGAGAAGAAAGATAGCTGTGGGGGATATGAAATCAATTACAAAGTCACGATATGTATGTTAATCAATTGCGAAGGGTGCATATACATGTATCCTACAGGTCACAAACATACAATATAGCTTTTAGCATTTTGCAAACTTTAAACTGGGTTATATCTTTCAAATGAGGAGACAGGCTTTCATATTACAGATTTATATTACCTGTGACAAGACTTTTCTAATAATACTATGATTTTTGACCTACTTAAAATTTTTAAACATTATAGTAACTTTCAATTGCCCATTACTTTTAAATGAGAAAAGATAGGGATTTCATATTAAAGATGTATATAACTTAAAACAAGACCTTTCCTAATGCACTATGATTTTTGACCTCGTAACCTTGACTTTGAAGGTTTGCCCACTCTTTAAAAACGTCAATTTTGGTCATGACTTCTGAATGAGAAGAGATAGGTCTTTCATATCAAAGGTGTTTATTGCCCGTGACAAGAGCTTCCTAAATATATACACTTTGATTTTTCATCTTGTGACCCTGATCTTGAAGTCTGACCTACTTTTCAGATATGTTGATTTTTTTCTTTTAACTTTTGATTCAGAATAGATAGAGCTTTCATATTTGACATGTGCATTACCTGTGACGAGATATTTATGAGCAAACTATGATTTTTGACCCCTTGACTTTGACCTAGTTTTTTAAAAAATCAACTTCGGTGATAACTTTTAAATAACATATGATAGGGCATTCATATTTGACCCAATGTGTCATAAAAATGACATATCACCCACAAATACACCAAAAACCTGGGATCACTATTTTAGAATTATATGAACTTGCTTATTTACTTAAAAAAATATCTTTACTCTTCATTGATTACTTTTTCGATTATAAGTAAAAGAATGTGTCGATGATGACAAGCAGGAAGAAATTTGTCAATGATAAAACTGTATTTGTAAATGAATTTTTGCAATATAATTGAGAAATTAATTACAAGCACCTACTGCGACACAGAACCTCAGTTTATACGACTTCTTTAGAAGGAACGGTCTCCATGTACATGTACTACAGTCACTTTGGTATTCGAACCCGCGACGTAAGGATCAACTCCTTACTCCGCGACTCTAGAGCAGACAAGAAGTAAGAAAATCAGATCAAAACTGCCAAAACATCAACTGCAAAAAAATTTTTGCATACTAAATTGTTTTAAATACTGTATGCATTTAATAAACTAAAAAAAATGTATCTCAGTTATTTTTTTTCATAAATTGCAAACTTCATTTTATGAAATGAAATTTGGATTTCTTTTTAGCTCTACTGGTCAGAGATCAGAGCAGCTTCAGTGACAGTAAGGAGTACGTCGTCCGTCCGTCTAGCTGTCTGTCTCTCTGTAAACATTTTTATGCTACACATTAGAATTTAATGTCGCCGACTGGAACGCCATGTAGCTTGGACAAACTATTTACTCCAATTCAAAAGATATAGTCATTACTAGTATTTACTTAGTGACTAAAAATGATGCAGTTAACTTATTTCAACGTATTTTGACTTAATATTTTGTGCTGAAGGCTTCATGCAGATGCGATCACTTTCCACATCGTTTCAGTAGACTGGAATAGAGGGACCTGGGGCAAGTTTTTGACAAATTGTTCCAAGCATATTGTTGTTCGTGTTTAAAGTCGCCGATGGTAGAGACGTGGAAAATTTGACGTTTCATATGATTTTTTCAAAACAAGCCAGACGTTTTCAATTGGGTTTAAATCAGGGGTTTGTGGGGGCCAAAACAATGGTTTAATGCCATTCCTATGTTTCTAGTCTTCTGTCTCTCGTGAGCGATGAACAGTCCATTCGTCATCCATAAAATGCTAGTTTATTTGCAAAATATTTCACTAGCACAGGCCACAAATCTTCATCTAACACACTCATGTACTTCTGAGAGTCCAGAGGCAAGTTATCATCCACCAAACCATTAACTTCATAAACAGTGATAAAGCATACGGGCCCTTGTCCAAGATACCTTAAGCAATAGCCTTCCCAATTTCTCCGATGTTTTCATCCAAACTTTAACTTTACCATCCGATGTTACAACTAGAGTCATCTCATCACTAAACAAGAGGCCCATGGGCCACATCGCTCACCTGAGCACTGTGGCTAGCATAAAAGCAGAACTTAGTTTATTATTGAAAAGTTTAAATCCAAAAGTAGTCCCAACCATTCCTTAAAGGTGAGAAGGTATAATTTGCACAAACTTGAATCTACATTACCCGAGAATGCTTCCATATAAATACATGTATGACCAATCATGGCTTTGCTATTCTTGAGAAGATTCTTAACGGAATTTTCCTATACATTTCTATGTAAAACTTTTGTTGGCCATTGTGACCCCGCCCTACACCTGGGGGGTCATGATTTGAATAAATTTGAATCTACACTACCTGGGGATACTTCCATATAAATATGACCAATCATGGCTTTGTTATTTTTGAGAAGATTTTTAAAGAATTTTCCAATTTATTTCTATGTAAAACTTTGGTCGGCCATTGTGGCCCCGCCCTACCTCTGGGGGTCATGATTTGAACAAACTTGACTCTAGACTACCTGAGGATGCGTCCATATAAATATGATCAATCAGGGCTTTGTTATTCTTGAGAAGAAGATTTTTAAAGAATGTTCCTATATATTTTTTATGTAAAACTTTGGTCGGGCATTGTGGCCCCGTCCAACCCCCGGGGGTCATAATTTGCACAAACTTGAATCTACACTACCTGAGGATGCTTCCATATAAATATGACCAATCATGGCTTTGTTATTCTTGAGAAGAAATTTAAAGAATTTTCCTATATATTTCTATGTTAAATTTTGATCGGCCATTGTGGCCCCGCCCTATCCCTTGGGGTCATGATTTGAACAAACTTGAGTCTACACAATTTGAGGATGCTTCCATATAAGATTCATCTTTATTGGCATGGTGGTTCTTGAGTAGAAGATCTTTAAAGAATTTCCCTATATAATTTTATGTAAAACTTTGCTCGGCCATTGTGGCACCGCCCTACCACCAGGGGTCATGATTTGAACTTAATTGAATCTACACTACCTGAGGATGATTCCACATGGATTTCATCTTTCCTGGCTCAGTTGTTCTTGAGAAGAAGATTTTTAAAGATTTTCCCTATATAATTCTATGTAAAACTTTTGTCGGCCATTGTGGCCCCGCCCTACCCATGGGGGTCATGATTTGAACAAACTTGAATCTACACTACCTAAGGATGATTCCACATGAGTTTCATCTTTCATGGCCCAGTGGTTCTTGTGAAGATTTTTTTAAAAATGCCATTAATTTTTCACTAATTCATAATTATCTCCCCTATAAAGAGTGCTTGGCCCTTCATTTGTACAAACTTTAATTCCTTTTACCCAAGACTTCTTTGTGGCAAGTTTGGTTGAAATTGGCCCAGTGGTTCTTGAGAAGAAGATGAAAATGTGAAAAGTTAACGACAACAACGACAGACGACGGACAAATTTTGATCAGAAAAGCTCATTTGAGCCTTCGGCTCAGGTGAGCTAAAAAAAACATTCTACCAATGTTGCTTGACTCTCCAAGTTAATACTTGGTTATCCAAAGTTGTAAATTGGATATCCAAGTTAATACCCCTACACTACTGAAGTCGTTTTACCAGTTCACTTCACCTACGGACCCCCAGTCTATTTGCCACAGTCCTTCTCAGGTACTTCTGGCGATGTAACTCGTGCTGAATAGTTCTTTTCTAAATTTTTTTTGCACTGACCCGTTATATTCATTCCGTCAAACTTTTTCTTCTGTTTTCCATAACGAATCTAGGGAGAGCCGTGAGCCGTTATTGTGGATAGGGCTTATATAGGCTATGCCTGCTGCCCGATCCATTTATGTACATGCAACTTTGAATAACTTAAGAGATAACTTTGATTTACTGTAGTGATAACTATGACAGTGTAGTGATTACTTTGAAAACTTTAATTTTACTATAGTGATCACTTTGTCACTAAAGTGATCACTTTTAAAACTTTGAGTTAAGATAGTGATAACTTTGACACTTTGATTTACTAATAGTTAATTTTAGTAAACTAAAGAATTTTTTGTTAGGTTAGAGACGACTATAAAGGTTTGGGAGGTAGATAAAATATACAGAATAGTTCAAGAATACTAGACAGTATGTCTAGAATAAGGGAGTGAAAGGTACTACGACCAATGCTTGAAGGTGGAAAATTTTCCTCAAAGGTGCGCAAAAAAATCTTTCGCCGTAACTTGCACATTTTTGCATTTAATACGGGATATATACAGACTGCGTTATGGTCAAAGACTAATTCATACACCAAACGCTACAGTTCTGCAGCTACAAGAATAGCAGTAAAGTATATGGTTACCTTTATAGTGTGGGAAAACATAAAATACAAGTAATAATACCTGAAGCGAGCGACAAAAAAGAGGCTGGCATACAAATCTTACACATGTTCAACATTTGTGATCGGGAGGTCGTGAGTACGAATTTCGGCCGCGACTGACCTACATGTAAGTCGATAAAAAAATAGGTAGCAACTTTTCCTTCGCCATGCACTTTGATGTGAAAGTTGCGGGTCCTTCGGATAAGACCTTTAAAACCGAGGCCCCGTGTCACGGCAGACATTGGCAAAATAAAGAACCTTCTCTGCTCAATGACCCTGAATGCCGAGTAAAGGTCAGATTTGAAGCCCTTCACCTCTTTATGTTGACATCTCTATATGAGTGAAATATTCTCAAATGAGACGTAAAACAACATACAATCAATCCTCTACTGACAGTAACCTTGAAAAGTTACTCCTGAAAACAATAAGGAATTATACATGAAGGTTATCTAACAGATGGGTAAACTGATGAAGCTATTAAAACTCAGTTTGAAGTACTTGTCTGATGCCTAGATCTTTAGTCCTCCGCCAAAAGTTTTCGAAATCAAAATGACCGCCAAATATAAACCAGAAGTCTCTGTCGAGACTGAAGCTCTACTGGTTTGTACTTTTTGTATTTTTAGTAACCACGGCAACACCATTCATCTTAATCAAAAACCGATAAACAGAATAATGTACCTTAGAGTAGTCTACTTGTGTACCAAGTTAAATTGAAATCAGATTAAAACTAGTATTTAAAACTGTATATTTAATAATGAAAATTAATAATAAACCCGAAGTCTCTGTCGAGACTGAAGCTCTACTGGTTTGTACTTATAGCAAAGGAAGAGAAAAGTACTTAAGCAGTTGGGAATTAAAACTTTACAACAGCAATACCGGTAAATAGAATAATGATCCTTGATAAAGTCTCTTTATGTTCTTAGTGTAGTCTACTTGTGTGCCAAGTTATATTGAAATCGGACCAAAACTGTAGGAGGAGTAGCATTTTGAAAGAATTT
>PRKT01000117.1:90214-143375 GCA_003671525.1 Saccostrea glomerata
GGGGTAGGGTGGGGCCAAATGGCCGATAAAAGTTTTAAATAGGAATATATAGGGAAACCTTTTAAAATCTTCTTTTCAAGTACTTCAAAGCCATGCTTAGTGATATTTATAGGGAATCATCCTCAGGTATTGTAGATTCTAGTTTGTTCAAATCACGACCCCCTGGAGGGTTAAGATTTAAGCCCCCTCCCCGCCCTCACTTAACTTTCAGTTCTGATCTAGATCTGATATGTGCTTTTTTCAAGCCAATTGCTCAGGTGAGCGATGTGGCCCCTGGGCCTCTTGTTTTTTATTACGATCGACTTCAGACAAAATAAATCCTGTTTGTTTTATTCGACTTACTTTTAAAGGATGAAAGTTTCACTCAGTGTAAACAACAAAGCCCTCAAAACGCGAAAACCAGGTATTACTAAGTTTACCAGCCGTTCTCCTCAGCAACCATGACAGCTTTCGTGTGATGTACTGACACTTGCGCTTGCAATTTAAAATAATTTGATAAAGCTAATTATATCGGTGTTAATTAAGAATCATGTTATTTATATAAAGGAAAATAAAACAAACATGATTTAATACACGTTTATTTTGATTTTGGCGTTTGTTGGTCGTGGCATATTTAAAAGCAGCAGGGGGTCGCCAAGCGTAAAAGGGCGACCCCAAATTACAACAAGCAGCAGCAGCAAAAAACATGAAAGCATAATATCACATGTACATATAATAAGCATAATAATGGCCGTTCCGGGTATACCGCGAACAGAAATTAACCTTACAATTAAATTTTATGTTCATGTATTTTAAATAAACTTTACAAGTTTATATGTATGTTGTAATTATCGTTCCGGGTTAACAAACCGCGAACGTTACAAAAGATATTTTAGCAAGCAAAGCACTGTGCATGAAATTTGTTGAAAGCAGTACACATTTTGCACAGCAACTGAGTTTGTTTCAAGTAAGCAAAGCAGACCAATTCATGAATTTGTTGAAAGCAGCACACATTTTCACAGTAAATGAGTTTGTTTTAAGCAGCAGCAGCACAATGAATTAAAGCATCAGTTGAATGGCTCGGCGCAAACTGAATCTTGGGACGACAAGGGGAGAAAACCAATGGTAATTCTATGGAATGTCATCAAGGACTCTTCCAGCGATGCCTAACACGCAATCAAAATTACAGCATACAAGGTCAGGCCCATGGAATGCCACGACGAAAACCTTCCAAGTGAAGTCAATACTCAAGTCAAACCTGAAATGATAGAGAAAACCCCAACAGCAGACAAAAACTTCTTAAAATTGTTTAATGTTAAGATGCAGATTCTACCATTACTTTTCAATATGGGGCGGGAAACAATCGTGATTGAAAGCATATTTTTAAAAAGTTCTGTCTGCTACAAAATTAGTGTATCTTTCGTTTTTGGATCAATGGCAAAGAGGGAGAATTTGAGATATCCCGACCCCGATCTAATTTATATCCGAGCTAACCCAACTCAAATAGCAGCAACAAAGTTTTCCTCATAAAATAAGTGCATCTTTTCTTTAAATTAATAGATGCTATTATATTACATCACTTTAAAATGATAAATAAAACATTCCATGTATTTCTTTCGTAAACATATTTAAACCTAAATAGATTCCTAGATCCCGATTTCTCATTGGTTGTTCCAAAGTAAATTCGATCAAAGTAGAGTACATGTAATTATGGCGGATAATTTAAAGTAGTGAAGTTCACATACACAAAAATCAACCGATATATTGAATGTTCTGTTTATTTTTGGATCGATTTATGTACATGTACACTGTATAATTTCATTTTTGGATGTCTTGGAAGTAATTAATAAAATAGCATTAACTGATAATTTGAGCCGAAATCTTTACGTGAGAGAATAAGTGTGATTTACACCTGCACCTTTTACATTCACAAAACAACCAAGGAACAGCAACAAAATCTTTAAGCAACAATATCTTGGAATCATGTTTGCCATGAAAGTAACGAACATAATATCGACAGCGACATTGTGTACATGTACATGTATATAACTTTTCATCCAGCGACAATATGTACCGATGGACGATGAAATGTGACGATAGTGTGTACCGCCACACACAAAGTATGTGTCTTTCTCTTGTGATGCAGAGTTGAGGGGAGGGGCATTTCGCTAAGTTAAAACATTATGGATAAACTCGGAACATAACCTACATAACGCTTTGTGTAGAGGAGTCTTTAATTAATTTAACTTTTTCTGAAAAGGGTTTAGTGTAAGTTGGAACCAATATTTAAACGTAGTTTTGTTCAAAGGTCTAACCCTGGATTAATGATAAATGCAGAAAGTGTGATTACTTTCTATACTGTAATAAGATTCATATTGGGAAATGCTGATGATGACGCGAAACAGGACTAAATCATTTATTCAGGTGAGCGTCGTGGCCTATGAGCCTCTTGTTTTTTTTTTTCTTAATTTGTGATTGGAAGAGTACGGAAGCCATTTAGGACTTGTCAAAGATATTTTTGAATTCGATATAACGAATTGCTGAATTTGTAATAACGAATTTAATTCGTTATAACAATTTCTTTGAATTCCTTATAAAGAATTTGATCTGTTATAACAAACTTGCTAAATTCGTTATGACGATTTCAAAAATTTTTGATACATATTAAACTCGTTTTAACATATTCTTAAATTTGTTATAACGAATTGAATTCGTTTAAACGAATTCTTAATTTGTAATAACGAATTAAATTCGTTAAAACGAACTCGACAAATTGTACATTGAATTCATTATAGGCCCTGATTGTTGAATTTATATTAACGAATTTTATTTGTTTTAAGAATTAGTTTAAACGAATTCAATTTGTGATAACATACTTAAGAAATTGTTATTTCGATTTTAATCTGTTATAACGAATTTTAGTTACTGTATTTGTAATAACTATTTCAAAAAATTTGTTGTTACAGATTAAAATCGTTATAACGATTTAAAAAAAAATTGTTATGACGAATTAAATTCTTTTTTTTTTTTTTTATACAAATTCGACAATTTATGTCGAATTCAAAAATATATAAAATATTTTCATCGAATTAAGTTGAATTTGATTTGTCGAGAAACATTCATTTGTTCTAAACAAAGTTTAATTTCGTTTTATTTCTGAATGATAAAATTAAACCATGAAGTATGCATGTTCTTTTTCATACTTCATTACTTGAATAGCTGACAATGTTAAAATTTTCAATTCACTCTCAACTTTATGCAATATTTATAACATAGTACCGATGAAATATAGGGAGATAAGAAATAGTATTCAAGCTCAGAAGTCCATAATTTAATACAAAAATTAGAGCAGAGCAAACAAAAACCTCCAAAACATCAGAGGTACATGTAAGATCAGGTACCATGGAGGAGTGAGTATTCCCTTGTCGAGTGTTCAATTCCCGCCGTGTGTTGCTTGTCAGGATCGGGAAATAACAGAAAATCCGTCTGACAGTTTAGTGTTTATATAATGGCCCAACAATAAGTATGAAAAACGTTAGTCAGCATTTTATTTACAGATGAATTGTTTTTGCTGACAAGGACATTGTATCGACCAAAGAACGTACAAAATAATGACTTTAAACGAGACTGCTGATATGCGAATGTTTCACACAAATATACAACATAATAGTAAACCGTAGGCTCAAAATTCTATACAAAACTTGTCAGTTTTTTTTTAATACAATTTTACCCTCAAATACATGTACATTCAAAATGTAAAAATCTGGAATGTGGAATTCATAAATTGAAATCACATGTTGTGCATTTACATATATTTAATTATGTATCTACCTTGCATCGACTTTTTTCTGCTATATAGAAGAAACTGTGATGCATTTTACAAGTAATTTACTGTAAACATACAATGCTGTATTTAAATTTAATGTATGCTTGATTGTGTATTGTTTTACGTCCCGTTCGAGAATTTTTCACTCACACAGAGACAGGGGACCTTGGTTTTTAAAGTCTCATCCGGATGACCCACAATTTCATTTCAAAATGCCGAGCGTTTTGAGAAAAGTAGTTTCTACCTGATTATTGTCGGCTCTAGTCGCAGTCGTAATTCGATCACACAACGTCCTGAACACGGAGCGAGCGCTCTACCGACTGAACTGGACGTAACGGTTAGTTTAATGTTTGGATTTTTGTTCCCCGCTTTTGCGAATGCGAGAGGACATTAAATCTCATACGTCTGTCCGTCCCTCACAAAAACTTTAACCTTGGTCGGTCATATCTTTTGAATGAGAATTTTTTACCCCGTTACCATGACCTATTTTGGAGAAAAACATTATTTTGAATTAGCCATAACTTTTGAATGAGATGAGATAGTGCTTTAATATTGGAGATGTTTATTAGTTGTGGCAAGACCTTCCTTAATACACACATGACTATGATTTTTGACCCCGTGACCTTGACCTTGAAGTTTGATTTACTTTTCAAAAACTTTAACCTTGCTAATATCTTTTGAATGAGAAGAGATAGGGCTTTCAAACTATACATGTATATTACATGTGACAAGGCCTTACTAAATACTCTATAATTTTTTACGCCGCTACGATGACCTTCAAGTTTGACTACTTTCAAATAATTTAAACATTACTTTGAATAGGCCATAACTTTTGAATGAGAAGAGACAGTGCTTTCATATAAAATGTGTATTACCTTGACAAGATCTTCATAGAAACACTATGATTTTTGACCTCGTGACCTTGACTTTGAAGTTTGGCCTTCTTATAAAAAACTTTAACCTTGGTCATGAATTCTGAATGAGAAGAGATGAGGCTTTCATAATAAACCCGTGTATTGCCTGTTACAATACATTTCTAGAAATGTATTGTAACACCCAATACACGGGGTTTTAATGATTTTTAATTATTTGACCTTGAAGTTTGACCTTTTTTCAAAATTGCTAATTCTTCCTTATTACTTTTGATTTAGAAGTGATAGGGCTTTCATATTTGACAGGTATTACCTGTAACAAAATATTTCCGAGCATGCTTTGATTTTTGACCCCTTAACTTACACGATTGACCTTAAATAAAACAAATTCAACTTTGGTGATAATTCTTAAATGACATATGAAAGGGTGTACATATTTGACACAATATGTAAAATAATTGACATTTCACTTCCAAATACACCGAAAGCGTGGGAACACAATTCTTTGAATTTGCTTGTTTAATTTTTAAGAATAGGGTCATAAGAATACTGGATGCAGACTTAGGGGTTACAGGTTCGACATAATGGCATCTTTACTGGACAATTTCATAAAGGTATATAAATTGTTTTTTTTTCCCATAGAAAGTCTCTTCATAGAGCGAGGAACCTTAACTTATTTCCTTGAGTAAAATTAAAGGACCTTACATTGTGAAAATCCAACTTTTGGGTTTCTACTTATGCCTTTCATATTCTTGATAATTCTAGGTACATAATGTTGTATAACAAGAGAAGCAGGGCCACACATTATTAAAACATCCCAAAATTTGAGAGTCTGCTAATGACTTTCATACTCTAGGTAGTCCCTTTTGAGGCATGTCTATTTCCAAGTAACCTATGCTCATCCTTTACAATCCTATAAACATGTAGATATTTTTTACAACCTCTTTTATTAGCAGATCCCTTCCCATATGACTTAAATCTTACTTAACCACTCTCAAATTTCATCTTGGTGTTACATTTTGTGCAAATGTAATGCTTCGGTTGCTGTATATACGAAAGACGAATAGGGCCACATAAAAAAATATTTTTATCTCGTAATTACGAGAAAAGATCTCGTTATTACGAGTTAATTATCTCGTTATTACGAGAAAAGATCTCGTTATTACGAGTTAATTATCTCGTAATTACGAGAAAAGATCTCGTTATTACGAGTTAATCATCTCGTTATTACGAGAAAAGATCTCGTTATTACGAGTTAATTATCTCGTAATTACGAGAAAAGATCTCGTTATAACGAGTTAATTATCTCGTAATAACGAGAAAAGATCTCGTAATGACGATAAAAGATCTCGTTATTACGAGTTAATTATCTCGTAATTACGAGTTAATTATCTCGTTATAACGAGAAAAGATCTCGTTATTACGAGAAAAGATCTCGTACTTACGAGTTAATTATCTCGTTATAACGAGAAAAGATCTCGTTATTACGAATTAATTATATCGTTATAACGAGAAAAGATCTCGTTATTACGAGTTAATTATCTCGTAATTACGAGAAAAGATCTCGTTATTACGAGAAAAGATCTATAAAAAATGGTGCGTTTCATTGTTTTACTCTCTCTTAATGTAAAATGGATGAACCTACGGAATTCATTAAATTAGTAAAAGAAATATCAGAAGAAGGAGCAAAGCAGATGCTGTTTTAATTCTTCAATGCATTTACAGAAACTCCATCGAACCTGCACTTGTATGGAATGTCATTTTTGATACCCTTTTTTTTATTACCAAGCAATAAATATAGACTGAATCTCTAATGGTTTGCGAAGGTATATGAATTTATATAATGTGTTGTGTGTTTTCTATCCCCGAGCCTTTGCAACCCATGAGATTGTTTTAATCACATGATTTATCCTAGTCGTGTAGTTAAACTTTGATTTTTTGTCAACTTTACAGTCGTTTTTTTGGCCGCAAATAACGTTTGCTACGTGACGCCAATATTTTTACACAAGAAGAATATGTTCCATACACAACAGATAAACATAGTCATTTTCGAGCTCGAGCAGATATTTTTTAAAATATACTTTTTAAAGCAAGTTTACAAAACGAAGTGGAAAGGGTAATATTTTATCTGATAATGTATATGATTTTACTTTTCACATGTTTTTAAACAAATTAATAACGTACATGTATTGTCTTTATATGACGCCACGCCGCGTAAAAACACACAGTGTAATATCAAATTACACGAGTAATATCCACCAGATATAGCTACCCACATTTTTTTTTCAGTTTTATTCTCATATTTCGAGTAAACAAAATACTGAGTTGAAAATCGATAATACATACATTGTACACATTCCCCAAACAACAACAACAAACAAACAAGCAAACAAACAAAAACAAAATAGAAACATATATGTTAACAACGATATAATTAACTCGTAATAACGAGATCTTTTCTCGTTATTACGAGATAATTAACTCGTAATAACGAGATCTTTTCTCGTAATTACGAGATCTTTTCTCGTTATAACGAGATAATTAACGCGTAATAACGAGATCTTTTCTCGTTATAACGAGATAATTAACTCGTTATAACGAGATCTTTTCTCGTAATTACGAGATAATTAACTCGTAATAACGAGATCTTTTCTCGTTATTACCAGATCTTTTCTCGAAATAACGAGATCATTAACTCGTAATAACGAGATCTTTTCTTGTAATTACGAGATTATTAACTCGTAATAACGAGATCTTTTCTCGTTATTACGAGATCTATTCTCGTTATTACGAGATCTTTTCTCGTAATTACGAGATAATTAACTCGTAATAACGAGATCTTTTCTCGTAATTACGAGATAAAAATATTTTTTATGTGGCCCTATTCGTCTTTCGTAAGTGAATCCACCTAGGACTGTTTTGTTGGATAAACCTTCAAGTTGATCTTGCCAATTAAAATCATTATGCTTGTTATCATATGAACATGCTCGACATGCTGCATGCGATCTGTATTTCATGAATTAATGTCGATAAATTAAGTTGAATCTTTGAGATCTGGTTGATTGTATGATTAAACCAAATTCAAGTTTTGTGTTGTTACATATTATGGATTACAATGGGTGCAGATAAGCTTTAGTTGCTGCATTAACCAGCCGATAAGGACTTTAACAAGAGGCCCATGGTCCTTATAGGTCACCTGGGTATCATTTAACAACTTTCCAACAATTGAATTTGATTTGACCAGAGGCCATAAAATTTGCAATTTTGAAAGAGGCGGCACAATTGCTTATCATAACTATACACTTAGCATGCTTACGTTGTTACTTAATACCCAGAGATAGATGAGAGTAACAAAGAGAAAATGCATTTTCACTTTATAACCAGTTTTGCATCCTATCCCACAGGAACCACTGACCCTGGAGCGACATATTTCCCCACCTCCAGTACCCCTGGCCTAGGGGCCCGAAAATTAACCATTTTGGATCCTCCTCATAACTACATGCATGTACATAGTTCATTGGTTTAAAAAAGACGATATTTTAAAGAATTCATGTATTTCACTATATAATCAATAGAGCCTCACCCTAACACTAGAACCCCGTATACTTAAAAGTTTGATTTTAAAGTGATAAGTCCAAGAAGGTCTATTCTTGCATAGAGGAAAAAACACTGTAATCACCCATGTTTTGAGTGCCCCATGTATCATGTGCTGTACAAATGAAGGATGAAGATAAGACTTTTATTTTTTCAGTTATTCTGAGATTTTTACCAAGTTTGATTCACCTGTATCCAAAGGTGTTGTCAGCTAGTTTAGTTTTGATAGCGGAATTCTGGGAAAAATACACAAAATTAAAAATAAAATAAAAGAGGCTACGTCAGTATCACAGACTTTTACTATAAGCTGTTTATGTATTTGTCTGTGACGGTCACATTTCTAATATGCTTTCTATATTTAAATTCACTTATGCTGACCATAAGAGAATAACAATATTATCTCAATATCTGTTTTATAGTTAAGGCCATTTAAAGTTACGGGTACACAAATATACATAATAAACAAATGCTAGATCTCGACTTCAATGCTTGATTAGGAAATAAAAATATCAACATTTGCGGAATTCTAACAAAACACTGCGCCATGCTTCTCGAATGACAGTTTGAAATCAGACATCGTGTCGTCAGTCATAAAGTCCTCAGTAACAGTACCTTAAAAACGTAGTGAACTTCCTTTATTAAATTTTTTCATGGTTTACAGTCATATAACCACAAACGACAAAACCTCTTATAAAAGACAGATGGATAATTAATGTACATACATAAATCTTACAAGTACTGAAAATAAAGGTGCATAAAGAAATAATTTAGCTGATTTTAAGTATTTTGTTTTTCTGTACTCCCTTGTTATTAACATTGAAGTTCGTAAAAAGACGGGGTTCGTTAGATGCAATCACACCCCTCTCTTTTAAGATTTTTTTCAAACAAATTATTTTCGTTTTTCTTCTGCTTACTTAATTATGAAAAAAAATGGTTCCAGATTGTAGCAGCACTTTTGAAAATACAGCCCAGTTGTAAGGATTTTGTTTAAAAATTATTCTTTAAAACCAAAGTGAAGAGACATGCATCCCAATGAAAATGCTTGTTTATCTTTTGACAGGTAATAAATTGCTTTCCTTAGTTAAAAGAACTACTTTTCAAATCTTAAAGCAGAATATGAACAATTTCATTAAAAGAGGTAAGTTATTGACAAACAAATTGAATAAACAAGAATATCAGCAGTCTCGTTTAAAGTAATCACTTCGTAAGTCTGTGGTCGATACAATGACCTTGTCAGCAAATACAATCTATTATAAGTCAAATGCCAACTGACGTTTTTCATACCAATTGTTAGTCCATAATTTATACACTGAATTGACCACGGATTTTTTCATTATTTCCCGATCATGACATGGAGCACACGGTGGGTGTGACCAGTCGGCAGCGGAAGCTCACTCCTCCATGGCACCGAATCACACTTCTGTTGTTTAATTTGTAGGTCCATGTTTACTTTGCTTCTGTTTATTATTGTTTAATGGACCTTTGGTCTCGAATACTTTTCAATATCTCCTTATTTTGATTTAAATATTAGTCTAGCTTTGGCCTCCAATTCTCCATTCAAAAGGGTAGAAAAATAACAGAATACTTGTATATACTAGTGACATGAAAGACACTTAAGAGTCTGCATTATTATTACATTTTCATATGAGGATGTTTTATTGGCTATGACCGTATAATTACATTTTAACTTCTTACTTAAAGACAAACAAGATGACAATATAGTTTCGATGATTTTTTTTATTTTTATGTAGTTAAAATTATAAACTACTACCGTACAACAATGTATCTCCTGCATAAATGGTATTCATGTTTCCACCGATTCTGAACATTCTTTCAGCATAATGAATTCTTAGTACCTAACAAGTAAAACTGAACAAATTAGTTGATGTTCATGGCTTTAACAATTAATAATGGCCTTTTTCTATAAAAATACAACCAAAATTTGTTACTGTCGTTTTTTGACTGACATTGTTGGACTTTTAATCCAGAATTATTAATCATTCATTAAAGACCTCGATGGTACATGTTTCCTGATATGCTGTATCATCATTGAAGAACAGTGTAAATTAAAATTTCAACAGAAAAATGAAGTTTTTGGCTTTATTGAAAAAGAAATCCTTCGCGTTGCGTTCTTTTCTGAGTGAACTTTGAATATTTTGATGCATTAGGGATGTTTAAATTTCGATTTTTCAAGTTTCCCTTATCTTTGAAAGTCCTCATGCATTAAGTAAGATGAAATTACAGTATTTATATAGTAAAGCTATCTCGTAATATAAAATTGTCTTATATAAAAGTGTGAAATATAGCGATATTTCGCACTTTAAAAATGCATCCTATCTTGACTGGTTTACTCTGCAGTTTTACGTGCATTTTATTTTAGCGTCTTTACGTCACTGCGATACGCTGAAGAAAACCATACGAATTTAGGAAGGTTCAATGCGAGAACTGTTTACTTTCAAAATAATATTTGGATTATGAATTGAATTAGTTGGTTCTTGACATTTTTATGCTCTCAACCACACGGAAACTGCACATATGTTTTATGTAATTTTAAAGTCGAGCATTTATATCTTCCGACAGCTTTATTCAAGATTTATTTCTTAACTCTCAAGAAAAGCTTTGAAAAATCAATTTTCTTGTCTACAACATTTATGCTTTCATGATTTACCATACGGTTTATATCATTGTCAAAATCAAAACATTAATGTGAAAGAGTTAACGGGTAGTTTTATTATTTATATAAAGACAAAAATTTGGTATATATGTTTTTAATTCTTCTTTATTATTTTTTTTTATATAAAAAATGAAGCCATACTTAATTACAAAGATCACTTTGAATAAGCCAAGCAATATGGACAGGGACATAAGATAAAAATGTGAACATGTTTTATGGAAGAAAATGAAAATAATGGAATAGTAAAACTTTATTTGATACTGTATAAATCACCTGAAAGACATGTCGCTCTGCATAAACGTAATGAAAACCCCTCTTATCCAATGAATAAACAGTGCGAGCGGCCAGATGTTCTAATTTCTCAAGTCTTTAATTTTGGTAATATGTTTTTACCAAGATCACTTCTGAATGAACGTGTTTGTAATAAAATACATCGTGTTGCGTAGAATAAACAATGTTTATATCTACAATAAAGAATTTTTATTGCACTCCTATATCATAGTTTTTTTCCATCATGTTAGTTTGTGAATGCTGAATTTGCTTCTTTCAAACGTCTATTAAGAATATACTGCACATGAATTTCGAATTTTATGTAAAAATTCATTTTAAATCGTCTGCCCACTTTTATTAGCACTTTGTTCTGAATGAATATACCTTACTCAAAATATATGACGAAATGCGAGGCACTTGTACACGTTAAGTTGAAAGATGCGGGGCAATGGTTTGCAAATACATGTTTTGTGCTTGTTGTATTTAAAAAATATACTTATTAGGCTATAAGAAAAAATTGGTTAAGCTGGACTTGATTTGTAGACAATTAAAAGGCGATTATTAATAAAGGCCAAAAATCTGTCTATATATCTTCCTTCTCTAGAAATGTTTGTATTTCATTATATGCCAGTAAACATTTTTAAGTGATAATGGATTTATTAAATACCATTCAAATATGATATAGTATACGTTCTAAATACGGAACATTAGAAACAATGCAGCAAAATTCATAATCTTCAAATTTGCTTGGAATGCATATATTATCGGCCAGGAAAGATACCCAGTATTTCTTATAATTTACATTATGATATTAACAAGACGAATAACTGAACTTTGTGTCACCTTATTACAAATTAAACCAATTCTACTAATCGTAAAAATATTTGGCAACATATTGAAGTATGTTTTTAGCTCACCTGAGCCGAAGGCTCAAGTAAGCTTTTCTGTTCACATTTTCTCCGGCGTCCGTCTGTCTAGCTGTCTGTGCGCCTGTCTGTAAACTTTTCACATTTTTCGACTACAAAGTATCCTTGGGTAAAGAGGATTCAATTTTTTAAATCAAGGGCCATGGCTACATTCAAGGGGAGATAATTGGGAATTAGTGAAAATCTTCTTCTCAGGAACCAATGCGCCAGGAAAGATGAAACTTTTGGGGAAACATCCTCAGGCAGTGTAGAATCAAGTTTGTTCAAATCATGATCCCCGGGGGTAGGGAGGGGCCAAAATGGCCGATCAAAGATTTACTAGAAATAGATAGGAATTTAAAAAAAAATATTCTTCTCAAAAATAGCTAAGCCATAATTGATCATATTTATTTGGAATGGTTATGGGTTACATGTATGTTAAAGTTTTAAACAGAAAGACAGGACAAAAAACAGCGCGAATATACCCCGGGATCTTTCGATCCAGGGACATGAAACATCCATGGTATGTACATGTATGAATGATTTGAATTACCGGTATCTTTTTCATTGATTCAACATCGTTGATGTATCGATATATTCAGTTGAAGCAGGGCAATTATGGATTTTT
The DNA here is from genome assembly GCA_003671525.1 of Saccostrea glomerata. Lineage (NCBI taxonomy): Eukaryota > Metazoa > Mollusca > Bivalvia > Ostreida > Ostreidae > Saccostrea > Saccostrea glomerata. The sequence continues at coordinate 102,963 of PRKT01000117.1, forward strand.
CCTCACCTTTCAGATTTTTAATTTGAATTTTGAATAATTAAAACTCAGCATTTAAGGGATACTGAAAAAGTACGATAATAAAAGAAAACAGTTAAAGAGCATAGGATGTCCAATCGATTGCTGTAAGACCTGGCCCTTAAATCATGAAACAAATTTAGACTTGAGTCAAATTTACAATTGCTTGTAAAATATTTATTAATTATTGAATTAATCGCTGAATTTGCAGACAAGACAAGGTGACATTTGTTAAGTTATAAGGAAAATCATTTCTGTTTTTGTTTGCTTGGATAATACAGCATTTTAGTACAGTATAAAGAATTTGACTGAAGCTTATATAAAGAAGTTTCATGTTTCGAGATCCAAAGACTACCTAGCAAATGCCATGAGAAATTCAAGTATCTCTTATATATCAATCTTAAGAGTATTTGACAATGTGTGTAGAATGAAAAAAAGTATTTATTAGCTTTTTAATGGAGGAAGCATTTTTTTTTACCAAAACAGTTTAATGAGAAAAAAATATCGGCCTTTAATTTTTCGTGTGGAATGATTGTAAAAAAAAATCTATATTGAGGTTAATGATATTTTATGATTTTGAATATTTATGTACATGATTATTTATTCATACCATAATTAGTACTGAAATTTAAGGAGTCGTATTTCCTGAAATATTCTATTCAAAAGCAGGATGTACAGATCAATAGACAGGGAAAGACAGAGAACACTCCTTCCAACATCTTCAGTTGAGTTAATTAAGGAACATTGATATACATTAACTTAACACTCTAGTTTAAATCGATGCACTTGACGACACTCCAAACTTGAAACAAAAAGATTCAACTGCGAAAAATGTCACGATTTCATTGATCTGCTATAACGGGGATTAATTTAGAAGTTTCATGACATAAACATTCAAAGGAAGCCTTAAAACCGAATTGAAACTTAATTTTAATTCTTCCTTAAAGTTAATCAATGTATGAAGAGGTGGTTTCCTTGTTTTTATCCTGTTAAGAGAGCATATTATCATGAATTAGTTATCAAAGCTGCAAGAAATGCAATCGATGTGTAGAAATAAAGCAGATTTTTTTTTGTTTAGTGTCGTCTTTCATCTATGACATTAGAGTCCTGAATCAATTAAATGATTTTTATGTCAGTTTTGTGCAACATTTTAAGTTCCTCATGAGAATTGAGGAAATGGGAGAAACAAAACTGATTTTAATTTTTACGTTTCAGCACTTTTAATTCAATATCAGATCACAGATTGTACATGTACTTCTGCGCATGTATTTCTGTAATATAAAATATAACTTACTCCATGACAAGTGTTCATTCAGTGAAAGCAACAACAAAAAAATCGAACATGCACATGACCGTTTTGTACCCTGCATGATTTTGAGAATGTTGATTTCTGCATTTTAATTTTTATTCACGGGATTCGGGAATGATTCACAGAGTAACACATGTACACAACCTCAGATTTACCAAACACACCATCAGATACTCAGTACACCCTCATATACACCAGAAGAGGGACACCACGAGACAAAAATACTGATTTTGAATTATTGATATGAAAGATGAAGTAAATTTAATGCATTAGTCATTATATTTTTGTACGCCGTGCATCGAACTTTTAAACGTTTCGAGAATTTCTTAAAATCTGTTAATAATGTGTTTGTTTAACATCCCTTTAAAGAAACTTTCCTTCATATTAAGACACCAACAATTTTTTCGGGGCTGATTTTTTTTTTCGCCTTTATTCTAAAGAGTCGGTACTGGGGGCCATTAAGCAGTGCTCTTTTCGTCCCAGCACGTACCGAATTTCGGTTTTACGGTCTTATTCAAGGTACTGATCTCTACATCTGATTGTAGGATTTGAACCCGTGACGTTAGCAGGCTTGGAGTAATGCTAATTGTAATGGTCATCCATTACTTGAACTCGAAGTAATACTAGTAATGTGCAATTCCAAAATATTTGCTGTACACATTAGGACAACTCCTTACTCCGCAACACTTAAGCTAGCGCCCTACTTTAACTTCGTATGGGAATCATTAGAAGTTGGTTTAAAGATTGTGTAAGATCGACTCAATAGTGTACCGATCTAACCTTGAGGAAATGTCATTCTGGTAAGCACAACAGCACTAACAGTAACAGAATACAATTCTTATTTAGGCTTTAATTTCTTTAAAAGAGAATCATTGAAAGTGGTTTTTGACCTCAGAGTGTCATCAAGACCTTGATGCAAAGTCAGGCTTGCAATTTCAAGATCACTACTAGAAAAAATATTGAACTTGCCCGGGTTATAGCAATTAATTGAACCTTTTGGTACAACGATTGTTTTAGACCTGCTAGTACAAATCTTGCCGAAACTCGTTGTGACAAATTCAAGGTCACTCGTAAAACAAAAATTAAAATTGATTAAAATAAAGGTGTTTTGGGAAAGTTCAAGGTCACATTTGCAAAATTTATATGGACTCTTTTACAAAGTCACAGTGGGTTGGATTCATTATTTTGTGATCGGACTGGCTCACAATACCTCCAGTTTTACACTTCCTTAAATCATTTACAATTTGGTATTATACTCAGATGACCATTTTTGTCTTTTTCCTCTATTTTGTTATTCCTCAGCAAGGGAGGAATACAGTGATGGGATTGTCCGTCCGTCTGTCTATTCGTCCGTCCTTTACAGTTTGGGGAACCAATCTCATCCACAACTCCTTATAGCACTGAATGGAATTAAATGAGACTTTCATTACATGCAAGTCAAATGCCGACTGACGTTTTTCATACTAAATGTTACACACTGAATTGTTAATGGATATTTCCGTTATTTCACGGTCATGACAAGGAGCACACGGCGGGTGTGACCGTTCGGCAGGCGATGCTCACTCCTCCATGGCACCTGATCCCACATCTGATGTTTCGGAGGTCCATGCTTGCTCTGCTCCAATTTTGTATTGTTTAATGGACTTTTGAATACTGCTCGTTATCTCCATATATTTCATTCACAGAACCTTTGTTACATGGTGCCTTGTGCACCTCCTATTTTACTTTTTGATCTTACACTTTTGGGATTCCCATAGAAAAAACAATGGACACTGCCATTCTATCTATTATATAGAGGGATACCCGTCTCTTATCCACATTTCCTCCTATGCCACTTAATAAAGTTTGATTCTTTATTTCAAAGTTCCTTTGTTTACCTCCCACTATACTTTTGATCTAACAATTTATGTCTAGTCTCCCATAGCAAAACATTAATTTTGCCATTATATTTATTTGGGAGGCCGGTGTCATTTTGTGGACTAGGTGCCTACTGTACGTCTACTTCTTGAAAAAGATACTTCATGTACTTTGAGAATATAATAATTTTGAACAAATCCTAGCACTAATGAACCAAGAACAAATTTGCTTCGACTGATACGCGCAGATGATAAAATCTTAAAGATAGAAATTTAACATTTGATATACATACAGAAAGTGTGCGGGGGAGAGCTGAATGATGTAAACAATTGTGGAAATCTTGTATCTGTTTCTGATGAAGAAACAAACTGAATGTTACTGATTATTTCAAATCAGAAACCTTCAATCAAAATGAAGGATCTTTAGAAAGTTTTTTGTTTTGACTTAAATTAATTTTCGGTAACGTACTGAACCGTTTCTTTTTATTATCACGGAATGTCAAAATAGCTTTCAATTGGTTTATTCTTGGTTTGCACGTTTATGTGCTTCGGGATGATCTTCTATGGAACGCCGTCACTGCCTTATAGCAGAACACAACAACTGCATTATGTCAACCTTACATTACATTATGTCAACTCTTTATGATATTTACTCACACTACTCCAGAATATCTGTCCCGTATTCTCGCTATCAATAATAATTTAAGAACTATTTCACACACAACCTCATGAACTTTGAAACAAAACACTGCAAGTAATTTACTATTTCCGTATCCTCTTGACTTGAATGCCAGAATTTTAAATTGAAAATCGGTAAATCAGCCTTAAGGCAAAACATTCGATATGCTTTCCGTTTGGTAAATTAAGCGTCTCAATAAACAAAATGTTTTCAGCACTGTTTAACCGATACGTCCCAGAAGCACAACTACATGTAGTACTTTGTTCAGGTATTGCTATAACTTGGATCGACCATGTCATGGATTAAACCTCCCATAACAAGGAACATATGTCTTAATTCGCAAGCACCGAATAAATGAGAAGGAAATATTATATAGCAAATAGTTGTGCAATCACGCTATGTTGCGCACTGACCCTATTCAACGGTCAAGAATATGTAGCACGAAAAGTTCTAGTCTCTATTTAATTATTCATAAACCTTCAAAACTTTGTAAACTTCTTTTGTTGATAGACTATAGGAGTGCATAGTTATCAAGCCTATGGAGAGTGTACTTCCACCAGCTGATAGTTTGCGCCTGTTGAATTAATCAATGGGCGCAGATACTGAGAAAGACAACAGAGGGTTATAAAACGCAAACAGTGCTGCGTACTACTTAGTTTACCGGATAAGAGTTTGAGTATACACACTTAGTCAATCTAATTGATACTTTGCAAACAATTTGTCTCGTCTGGTCGTCTTGAAATCCCTTTAACACGGCAGATAAGACTTTAAAATTTTAAAATTAGTTATCATGTCAGACTGTCAATGTAATTGAGCATATCGATTTGAAATGGTTGAAAGACCTCATATATAAGGGCATATATACAAATAGGCCTATAAAGAATGTTTCGTTTATTGATTTCGCGTGAATGAAAAAAGATCATCTTGTTAATTTGGCATTAAAAAACAAAATATTTATCGATTTTTGTCTGTTCACGAACTTGTATCAAATTTAAAATTGGAGAATCATGTGGCGGAAACATGCTATTATAAGTTCGTACAGGCATGATTATCATGTTGAAAGATATTAATAAAGTATGATTTTCTCTTAGTGTTGAAAAGTAAAATATGGAGATAATGGTTAGTATTCAAAGGTCGAAAGTTCAAGGACCTCTAAAATATGACAGATAAGGTGTCATGGAGGAGTGAGCATCCCATGCTGAGCAGTAAAAACACGCCCGCCGTGTGCTCCTTTTCATGATCGGGAAATAACAGAAAAAGCCGTCAATTCAGTGTGTAAATAATGGACTAACAATTAGTATGAAAAACGTCAGTCAGCATTTGATTCAATGATAAATTGTATTTGCTGACAAGGTCTTTGTTTCGACAAAAGAACTTAAGAAATGATGACTTTAAACGAGACTGTTGATATCCTTTTTTCATCAACTTGTTTGTCAATAATTTACCTCGTTTTAGAAATTGTTCATACTGCTGAATTTCCTCGCTTTAATTAGTTTGGATCTTGAAATAAAAGTCCAGAAAAAACTCAGAAGCTTAATATTGAACCTCTCGAAGTACAATGTATGAGGGTTGATCCAAAATTTCGTGGAATTTCTTCGTATTTTATCTATCTGTGAATATGGTTGAAAATTACAAATAAGAATATAGACATTTGCAATTGTTGAATATAAAGAAGTTCAATCTTGAGCTTTTTAACAGACTTTTCTTTTCAAAATTAGCATAAGTATATGTAAAAACATGTTTAATTTATTGTTAGTATATAATTGGATGTAACAATTTTTTTTGTGAAAATAGAAAGAAACAAGAGATGTTTGTAAAACTCTTATGCCCCCTCCCCCAAGAAAAATGGAATTTTTCAAAGTCCAAAAGGGCATAACTCTGTCAAAAATGGAGCGATCGTACCCAAAACAAAAAAATGCCTAGATAGTCATTTGATAAATTTGTATACTAAATTTCATTTCAGTATGTGCAACCTCTGCAAAGAAATGAACGGAAACTGCAAATAAGTCCTACATGTAGGGGCATAACTCTGTCAAAATGGCGCGACCGTACCCAAAACAGAACTTGACAATACGTATTCATCTGATATATCTGTATAGTACCGAATTTTATTTCAGTATGTGCAACGGTTGTGAAGAAAATGAACGGAAACTCAAAGGACCGACAGACAGCAGCAAAGCAATATGACCTCCCTTCTTCGAAGGGGGGCAGAATTATAATATTAATGAAAATAAATGCCTAAACGAATTCTTCAACCCTACTGAGAAATTTTCCACGTACTTGTTGAACTAGAGGTTTCCTTCAAAGCAGATAGTAAAGAATAAAAGGAATATTGATTGAACTTAGTTGAAGGCAAAGGAGCTTATGTAATATGAGATATAAAGGGATGAAGAGGAACCGTGGGACATACTTACGCAATCATTCTTTCTATATAAGTTCAATTTGTTCTAATCACATCTCCGGGATGGGGCATGGGATAAACTTTATTAGAAATTCGTGTCAGATAGAACCGATCAATTTAGAACAGCTTTGTGGCACATGCACTTTTTAAATATTTTATCAAAGACCTTTCAAGATCATATTCTGATTGGAAAATGAGCCAAAGATTATTCTCGAATAATACACGCTATTCATTTGATGGAAGACCATAGGCATTAAATTTCAAACTTCAATACATTACAAAAAGATTGTGAAGCAGTGATGCATATATTTCACTTCATCTTTCAGAACAAATTTCCTTCTTTGTTTTTTTTCAGCACAATTGATATTGTTAATACATGTTTTTGTGTTATCGATATATATAATTATGTAAATATCACAGAAACTTTGTCGTACCATTGCTCATGGAGATAACAAGGCCAATTTGAACCAAACTTGGAACAGAGTATCCTTGGGTAAAATGGATTCAAGTTTGTCTAGGTGATGGACCACAGTCTCCTCCAAGAAAACTTAAATAAGAAGTACTAGTAGTAAAAATTGAATGGGGGTAATTAAAAAAATCTTCTCTAGAACGGGAAAAAACTTTAACTTATCTCTAACTATTTAGAATTATGCTTGTCAAATCATAACCCCCAGGGATAGGGTGGAGCAACGATAAGGGATCAATTTTTATATAGGAATATATAAGAAAAAAAAAATCTCTCAAGAACAGCAAAGCCATAATTAGTCATGGTTTCTTAAATGTATAAAAACAAGAGAGAAGTTGCAAAGTATCGTAGCTTTTTACGACATTGTTATTCCGCATATAATTCTTTCGTGTTTTTAGGCATAACCAATTCCTTGATATTTAAAAATATGACATTCATACTACCTTCATCTTTCGTACGAGCCAATTTATGTTTCTTCTGACGAGAATCTGTTCCAGAATCTACTGCTCTTTGCATTGATTTTTGTCGCATCTGTCTTTTATGTCATTACTTGTATGTGATCTGTAATTGGCCCTAAGGTTTTTCAAACATTTTCATACAAAAAATTCTTTCATTTGTCGAAAGTGCCGAGGTGATTATGTAAAAATGAAAGGAAAACAAATGCATTCTTTGAGAAAAAAAAAATCGAAAGAAAAAAGCGTTTTATTTATAACGGGATACGTAAAAATGTCTCAAAACAGCATAAATTTGTTACTTTTCAGAGAGATATAATCATCTCAAAGAACTTTAATGGCATCTAGGTGTCTTAAAGCCTACACGTTTTTAACATTTTTGATAAATGCCATTTACTGTCTGACATATGCATTTCAAAAATGTTTAACGAGAGAAACAATTATCAGAAAAAGAATTGCGTGGTGGATTTCATTTTAGATCCTTTTGTTTAATATTGAGGTTTTAAAAAAAGAATTATTGTGCTTTTTTCAATAATAACACGAAATATTTGCACCAAGAATCTATCTGAAAACGGATTGTACATTTTTAAAAACCAAATCGTTATGTTCTTCACCCATACTCTATTGCACTTAGGTGTAATTACTTACAAGCTGAACAATATTATTATTTATCTTTGAAATTTTACAATGGATTATAACTAAAATGTAATAAAATAGACATGTATTACTTTGTAGATGAGCTATTAAGAATGCACCAAGGATCGCTAATTTTCATGTCTAAAGAATAATATTGAAGTAAAATTACAATGGCGACATGTATAAAACATTCTTATTTTTACGTGTTATCTGTAACTTCGCAAAAATGTATACTAGGAATTAGCAAGAAATAATTTGGCCATTTTTTATATTCAGGTTAATGTGGTTTTTTTTTCATTCCTAAAGAGGATACAGACTAGCGTTTTGTATAAAAATCAGTAAAATTATATGCATTTTTCCTGAGAATGTTAGCGGTAAAAAGGTCTATTATCATAAATTTTGTTTTGAAGGTTTTAATCTATAGAGGGTGTGATATATATCCCCGCTGTTCTGTATCAGACACCTACTGTGACCTCAGGCATATCACATTTATTGCGAAGAATATTAATGTATTGGTATTTATATGCATTGCTCGGTGTATACATGTATATGTACAATCATGTAAATCCGTCCAGTTAATTCTCTTCTGTACCTGTAACACCAAATATACTGGTTGCCCCTTTTCAGTTCCAAAAAGTCTTCCCATAATAAAAAGAATTATGTCATTTTCAAATAGAAATGGCTTTGTATCTTTTCAGTTTATTTCAAACCCACCCAGAAGTGCAAGATGCCTTTTTGCCATTCCAGCAGCTTTCCAAAGAGGACATGGAACATAGCGCCATTCTACGGTCACATGCTCTGAGGGTTATGGGAACTGTCGAAAAGTGCATAGGCAGAATAAAAACTCCCGAAAAATTACATAACCTTATGCACGAACTTGGAGAGAGGCATACACATTACAATGCACGATACGACTTTGTTGATGTAAGCATTATATTTTATTATGTGCACTAACGTATCACTAACTTTTATTTCGTCAAACAGTTTTGAAGGATTTCGTCTGAAAAAGACATGTACAGCTGTATACAGAAAGCTAGCTAACTGATGAGCTACTCTGTACTTCGGACGTTCATTTTTTTTTTAAATAAAAACTCGTATCACACCTGTTCATTGTCACTTAAAATACCTGCATTGATCAGCATAGACGGATTAATTTACTGTTAAATTAATAGCAACGGGTAGTTTTTAATTGCCTGGTTTAAGTATGTGCTAAGGACCTTCTTGATCAATTTTTAAAGCACTGTACAGTTCCTGAATTTTATCACGTAATTTTGCTTTAATTGCTCACAAATCTTATTGAAAACATTTACTGCATAAGAGGGGGAAAAATAATAATAATCCAACGCACGTCAGATTTTTCATCCAATATCTCTTTATATGTTTTTAATACGACATTTAAAATCATCAATGTAAGTGACTTTTATACAGTGAAATATTACCTCCGCAAAGAAAACTTAAGGTCATTCTTTTGTAGTGTCTAATCGTTATATCAAGTATTCTTTTTCTAGAACGTCTGAAATTAAAGGAACTAAATCCAATGCATATATGTAACTATAAGTCGGGACAGATTAGTTCTATAAATTTATCAAAATTTTGATTTATCATTCTAGACGGTATTTTTTTAAATTTTAGCTAATCGGCCATATTCAAATTTAAATGCAGATAGATGGATAAGAAGTCTACATGTACTGTTAGTGTTGAAAACATCTTGTAATGGAAGTCATTGTCAGAAATGTCCCTAATGGAAATGAAGAATTAATTAGTTTTCGGGAAAAGGAGTGAAAAAAAACAGCTGTGGGAATAACATTTAATTTTGTAACCTGCTCTGAGCATAAGGTGATTGTTGTAGAAGAGGTTGGTGACGACAAAGTGTTTACTTCGTGGACGGAAAGTCTAGTGGAAGGCTAGGACCCTTTAGTTCAATTAGCAATAATTTCATTATTAAACGTATGTGACCCTTTCATTTACACTCACGAAAGATATTTCTTTGTCGTACACATTCATGGTAAGAACATGAAGCAGAATTCTAAAAAGTTGTAGTTGTACATGTACTTTGTTGATGATATTTTGTATCGTACATGTACATATAAATTTAAATAGGAGTAGCAAAAGAAATAAGATATTTTCATTGGAATAAAAGTTTAAATTTTGCCTTTTTTTCAGCTGGTTGGAAATCAATTTGTCATTGCCATTAAGCCTCATTTTGGCGACAGGTGGACACAGGAAATCGAATCTGCATGGGTGCAACTTTTTAAGGTCATGACCTTTCACATGAAAAGGGGGCTGATAGATGCACCGGTAGTGACTTATTGAGTGAGCATCGATTAATGACGTTTGTCCAAACATTCCATCGAGTCTCTTTCCATTATTTAAAACAAGGCAATAGTAAAGATATTACATGTATATCATATATAAACATCGAACAATGCAAATGTGATAGTTATGATTACTCTTCGGAATCAACTTATGTGATAATGTAGGTAAAGTATAATATTCATGTAATATTAGACGCTGGATATTTGAAGGTACATGTAAAAGTTACGAACGTGCAGAATAGTACTGGAATGGTATTTCTTACCTTAATAAATGTATAAAATACCTAGTTCGTCTTCAATTCTTTTTTATATCTTAAGCTCACCGTAATTCAAAAAAAGATTTCTTCTCGTTGCCTTTGTAATAATAAAAGTAATTCTTTACAAATCTTAAACCAATTTTAACAAAACTTTGCACAAGATAGTATCCCTAGGTTATGAAATGCATCTAGAAAAAAATATAACGCATGTCTCCCTTAATTACATGTAATACTTTCACTGTTTATTCAAATAAAATGATCCTAGGGAAAACAATAAAAGTTCAAATAGTGATGTGGAAGAAAACTTATAAAAAACCTGAAACTTCGAGGCATATGTACACGTATGCTTCCTCAGAACCTTAATTGCAGCCCGGAGGTATGGGAATTGAGGTGGGAGAAGTTATTCAGAATTAAAGGTTTTCTAAACATTAAAAAGATTGTTAATCAGAATGTTTTCCCTTTATTTATTACGAGATAAATAATATATTTACTTCCATAAAGTGAATTTGTAAAAAAAATTATATATGTTTTTGAATTTTATATATAAAGTTGCTTATCAATTACTATCGAAAAACGACAGATCCCTTTTTTTGGAACATTGAATTTTACTTATCGCATAAAAACGTACTGTACAAAGTTCGTGTTTTATATTCTTAAAGTAAAAAACATTTTTGAAAATAGGTAATACATGAGTCTAGTTTCAATTTATATTTCATGCTGCCAACATTTACTTTAGGAATTGATCAGGTTTAAAAGGGGTATCGTTTTTGTTCGATTTTCATCCGACTATTAGTTTTCAAAATATACTCCACTATCGTCTCCATCATTCAGACGCATGTCTTTGTCACACATATCGAAGCGGTTAGATGATCAAGACTCATTTCCATTGTTTACTTTAGTTATTTCCCGCGCGACAATTGATGGTTACATCAATGTTTTTCACAAACAGTTCAACAAATACTACACTATATCGGTGTGATGTTTACAAAACTGAGATGTCGACTTGTATGGTAATGAGTGATAATTATAATTCATACACATGTACTCACCTTGCCTTCTTTGAACAGCGAATGCAGTTTAAATTTTATTCTAAAATCTATAATAAACGAAGATAAGGTGGAGTTGGATATACATGTTTCTGTCTTTACTCACGTTCCTTGAAAATTGATCAGCATGATTAATAAATTTCACAAAATTCTGAAATCTTGAAGTAATTTGTATCTTTTTTGACCGATTTTGATTAAATGAAATCTTGAAGACAGGGTTCAATGGAAGAATTCTTATTTATTTCCTGAGGGATAACATATCGTATACACATCAAAAACCCAGAGAAACTTGTGTCCCCGTAAATCTGTACATCTTGTGAACAGACAAAACTAAAAAGATGAAGAGACGAAGTCAAAGAATGTATGAACATGCTATTATATATTAATATAGATCCACCTTTTAAGCTGTAATACAGTTAACATAGTCAATCCAACTTTAGTAACAATATCAAGGCTTTTTAGCGAACTTTATTCTTTTGTTTACTCATACATTAAATCAGCTTTTTAAAACATCCTGCAAATCAATTAATGGTAAAAGAGAATGTCCTTTTAGCAATTAAATATTGTGCCGAACGATATTCTGCTCTATTTATCAAAGTGTCATAAAATGTGCCGATGTGCAGAAAACAAAGCAGCAGAATGGTTTAAATGGTTTCCTCTCGGCTTCTCACTACACATGAAAGTTAGAACCATAAATTTTCTTTGAACATGAAGTGTATTTTATGGTTCATTTTCATCAAAAGTTAAGAAACTGGGGGAAGTAGGGTGAAGTTAACATTGCTTTATATCCGTCTCAGTTATTCATGTTATTCAATCTAGATTTGTACATGTTGTAATGTCCGATACATTTGTGGCATACATTTGTTGATAACTGATACGCAATGTACCAACGTAAAATGGCGGTTAGTAGTATGCCTAGGTAAAATTCAAGCCGATAGATCTCGACGTACAATTAAAACAGTTACTACTGGTACTGACGCAAAGCATGATTTCAAAATTGGCCGATCATCCAGCGCAGTTTGATTTTTATCGGCGATCGACATTTACGAAAAACTGAAAAAAATTGCCACCGACGCAAATCAAAGGTATAAATTTGGGTCCTACACGGACAAAAATTGGTGGACCGATGAAACAAGAGGCCCACAGGCCTTATAGGTCACCTGAGTATCATCTAAAAACTTTCCAACAATTGAATCTGGATCGTGTTTTAAACCAGAGGCCATGAAATTCAAATTTACAGATTTGAAAAAGGCATCGTTGCTTCTCATTACCACACACTAAGCATGGTTACATGTACTTTGGTTACTGAATACCCAGAGTAACAAAGAGAAAATGCATTTCCACTTTATAGCCAGTTGTGCACACCACAGGAACTACTGACCCTGGGCCCACGTATTTCAAAATTTTGGAACTTTTATCGTAAATTTTATTTCATAATAATACCAAAGAGCAGATTTCCAAGCATTAATTTATTTTTAGACTAATCTGTATATACCCCCTCAGTACCCCTCACACAGGGGCCCTGAAATTGACAATTTTGGAAGCGGCAGCTTTCTTCATCATAAATATGTACTAGTACTTAGGTCATTGCCATAATGCCCAGAAACAAAGGAAAAGAATTTTGAAGAATTCATGCATTTTCACTATATAATCATTAGAGCCTCGCCCGAACACAAGAACCCCTAACCCAGGGGCCATGAAATTCCCAAATCTGGAAAAGGCATCCTTTCTCATCATAACTATGTACATTTTTCATTGGTTTAATACCAAGGAGCAGAGGAGAAGATTTTCAAAGAAATAATGCATTTTCCGTATAGAAGCAATTGAGCCCCTCCCTAACACCAAAACCCCTGACTCTGGGGCTATGAAATTCATAATTCTTGTAAAGATAGCCATATTCAACAGAACTATGTACATGGTTGGTCTATTAATACCCAGGAGCAGAAAAGAAGATTTTCAAAGAAAAAATGCATTTTCACTATATAATCTATGAAGCCTTGCCCTAGACAAAAGAACCCCTGACCTGGGGCTATGAATTCACAATGTTGAAAGAGACATTCTTGCTCATCATATAACTATGTACTTGGTTAGTTTGTTTAATATCCAGGAGCAAAGAAGATTTTCACAGAATATATGCATTAATTTTCCACTATAAAATCTATATAGCCCCGCCCTAACACAAGAACCCTTGACCCAGGGGCCATAAAATTCATAATTTTGCAAGAGGCAGTCTTATTCAACATAACTATGTACTTGGTTAGTCTATTTAATTCCCTTGGGCAGAAAAGAAGATTTTAAAAGAAATAATGCATTCTCAATATATACAGGTGTCTCATTATATCGCGGTACTTAGATCTTTTGCAAAAAAAAGTGTAATTTGATTTTTTAAATTTAACTTTCATCAAATGATATTAATAAAGCAAACTATGGCCTAACTTTTTAGTATCAAATTATTTCCCAAACTTGCATCGTCTAAGTTGTAGTCTATTTTTAAAACAGGAAGTCTCATTTACCTCCTAAATTGGAGATTCTCACAGTATCGCGGTATGGGAAAACTTGAGGTTGACATGGACTTCAATTCTTATTTTTTATTTTACCATGTTATTTTACATAAGAAAATACGATTATACAAACTAAAGTCTTTCAAAACATGAACTTTATATGGATTTTACTATATTATAAACTCATCGGGCTAAAAATAATAAAAACGGAGATCGATTTCTGTAAAATTACGTTTTATTTGAATAATTTTTTTCCGACGCATTTTCCATACTTTTTAATCATCACAAAAATTTACATTTAGATGACAGACTGATATTTTTTTCAACAAAAAGCATATGAGCTATGTATCTGATTTTTTGGAATATACCGCGATACAATGAAACCCGCGATATAATGAGAATCGAGTATATATAATATATTGCCTCGCCCTAGACCTAGGAACCTCTGATCCTGGACCCATATATTCAACAATTTCGAAAGAGGCAGCCTTATTCAACATAACTATATACTTGGTTAGTCTATTACCGCCCAGGAGCATAGAAGATTTACAAAGAAAGTATTGCATTTTCACTATTTCATCTGGTTTGTTCCCGGTTTTGCACACATTTGAATTACAGGTAATTAAAAAATGTGTGAAAACGGGAATTAGACCAGGTGAGATAATTACTTAATTGCTATAGTCTATACCATACTTAGTAAGTAGGTGAAAGGTGAACTTATAGTGAAAAAATAAGAGAATAAATACAAATTTAATGTATTTAATACAGTCACTTTGAAGTAATAATTATCTGATGATCTTAAGACCTTCTTCGCTTGGGCATTATTTTTCAAATTAATATTTATTCTTTTTTTTTTTTTTTCATTTGTTGTATCTTTAATTCATTTAGAATTTTATCGAGATTGAAAAGTATTCTTTTTTTTTTTAAGAAATTGGACTTAAAAAAATAATTCTTAATAATTTATTTTACAAAATATTCAATAAATTCATTTTTTTTTCAAATATATATATATATAATTTTAATAAAATGCTTATAAAATTATATTAAACTTCTTAAGAATTCATTTAGCTAAATCAGGTATGCACAGGTAAATCCAAACCAAAAATCAGACTATAATTGCCATCAAAACATACCTCACACCTATTGTTCTATACCTAATTACAAATGTGTGCAAAACGGGAACACACCTTTCATCTATTTAGCCCCGCCCTAGCGCAAGAACCCCTGACCCCAGGGTCATGAATTTCACACTTTTGGTCGAAGACTCAATGCTGATTACAATCGTACGAAAAGTTTGACTGCTTGATGTCCCGGATTAAAGAAGATTTTTAAAGATTGCATTTATTTTAGTGGTTTTGGCCCCACCTCCAAGCTCCCCGGGACCATGAAATTCACAATTTTTGTTCCCCTTCACAAATAAGATGCTTTAAGCCAAAATTGGTTGAGCGGTTGCAGTGAAGAAACTAAAAATGTTCAAATGTTGACGCACGACGACGGACGAAAACGGATAGCAATAGGTCACTTGAGTTTACTCAGGTGACCTAAAAAGGGGTCTAATTGCAAACAATTGCCAAATCTTGTTATAATTTTCCAACTGTAAACTTGAAACATAAATACCATTAAACATTTACCAAAAAATACTCAGGAAACAATGATGCGTATATGCTTTGCATTAGCCAACAACTGAAGTAAAAATATTATTAAAAGAACAGGAAGCTTTTTAAAAGTCACTTTTCCCTTGTACAAGTAACACTCGATTCCTCACGTTTGTTTCTTCGACCTCCAGACAACTGCCAGGATGCGATGCATACACGTAATAACATCTTTTAATATTAAAATGTCATCTTACATTATAAAAATATGTTTGTTCTGATTAAAAGATTAACATTTTTAAATTGATAATTTTGATATTTAAGTAAACATGGATGACATTTAATCGGCACGTTTTATTCTATTTACTGCGTTTAATTCCATCTGTTATTCATAAAATGTTAAATCATTTCCTTCCATTCTGAAATTCTGACATTCATATATTTGTAACTTGCCAAGTTGGTCAATATGATATTGTCTATGTCTAAATGCTGAAAAATCCTCTGGTATTTTTGCCATGATATCTTTATTAGATTGAGTTATCAAAAAGTTCGTGGACTGAGGCTATAAAATTAGTACTATGTAGTCTGTGCTTTCTAAATTTATATGGAACATAAAACAACAAAAAATAAAGAAATGTTGAAAATTTTAGCCTGATACGTTCTTTATTTGCCAAATTATTACAAAATATAAACTACACTATATGATCACCCGGCGCTGTCGTCGTTTATTTTCATGACGTCCGATAACTTCATTGTTTTTTTCAATGTCCGCTTCTTCTACCTCATACGATTTTTTGATGAGATTCTCTGGAGCCGAGTAAGGACTTAAACCCGCCTTGTTTATATGACTTTACAATGTCATGAACAGTGACCTTCAATGAATATAATATTCCAAATGGTTTAATACATTGGGAGAGATCCGCGCTTGATTATGCCGGCATATTTTGCATTTTGGAGTTCACTATCTACAACGCATGATCAACGTCTTTTTTTGACGTGATTGATTTTTCACACCTTGACTGCAAATCGACATTAACTGCGTATCCCTTTCTTCTCTGAATCTTTTTGACATCAAAACAAGTACTCTGGATGCATTTTATTTCTCTGTAGCCAGTTTCAACATATTTTAGGTCTATACCAGATTTTTCAGGGGCAAAACTTTATAGAATGTTGGAAACGGAATCCCCTCCTCACTTTGACGTCATTTTCAAGGCCTAGTTTGTTTGGACATTCCGTGTAAAATTTACGATAAAATTTCATAGACTTCCAGAATGAAGTGAAAATGTCATATTTTATGGAACAATTGTGTCCCGACACATACCTGAATTAACGGGATTTTTGGATGTCAAATGATCATATCAAAAGAGTTTTTCTCGGTTACACATAGGTCGTTAAAACGTCGTTTTCGAGGTTGCGCCGCCTGGACATACCATTGCTTACAAAAACATTACTAATTTATTAAAAAATAAAATTTATGATTTATTCTTTAGATAGAAAAGATGATGCTTACCAGATATTCTAAAATTCATTGATGTGCCTAAAGCGGTTTTAATTTTATGATGCTAGTCCACGAACTTTTTGATAACCCCTCGTATTAATGTTTTCCAATGAAAATGTATATTTTTGTTAGTATACCTTTAAAAATTTACAGAAATAAAATCTAGTAACATTTCTGATGTTTTACTGATCCAGCGGGTATTAAAAAAAATCGATGATTGACTACTTAGTGAGATGTTGGACCGCTTATGTCACACAATGGGTGGAGTTTAATCTTATTTAAATTTGTTGGTGTTCAACAGTAATAGTCCAGTGAAAATAAAATAAAACATCAAAGAAATTGCAACACAAATAAAATATAATGGAAATGGTAGATGGCATTAATGTTAATAAATGTTAAAATCTTACAACCTAAATCCAAGCACAGATACAGATACAGATTGCAATTTTTAATATATAAACTTGTAGAAATATATTTGTACTTTTCAGGTTCCAATAAAACGGAAATAACAAGAAGTTTAGAGTTTGAGGGAAATCCTACTGCTTCCAAACTGCGGTCTCAGCATAATTTTAATTTTCAAAACTATTGTGTGTACTGTGGCCAAATTGTTAAATAAGATGGTTCAAGTCGAGAAAAATGGCATCCCGTTTTGTCATTCGATGAGACACTACATCTGGCGACGAGGATAAACCAGAAGTCGAGCAATGGCAGATGAGAAACCTATTTTGACAGAGGTGAGAAGGATTGATAAAGTTGACCCACATGGAGATGTGAATTCGGTAGGAATCCGTTGGACACGGTGGCCACGAGCATTTGAGCTCTTTTCAAGCGGAAAGGGAAAAGAAGACCCAGCGCAAAAGAAAGCTTTAATGTTACATGAGGCAGGGATGGACGTACAGGATATTTTCTACACGCTAGAAGTTCCCGAACCGGGTGATGGACAAAACGTGTATGGCGTGGCGTTAGCGACTTCACTCCGCAGGTAAATCACACGTTTGAAAGATCACAATTTCGTGCTATGGCGCAAACGGCAACAGAAACTGTTGAACAATTTATCACTAGACTGAGACAGAAAGCTGTTTATTGTAACTTTACCGATATTGATGAAAGTATACATGATCAAGTGATAGAGAAGTGTTACTCTCAAAGACTGGGAAACCGGTCACGGTAGCCTAGTGGTAGAGCGTTCGCTTCGTGATCGGGAGGCCCGGCTTCGGTTCTCGTTCGCGGCGCCGCGTCATACCTAAGACGTAAACAAAGGTAGTGACTGTTCCTTCGCCAAGCGCTCGGCACTAGAAGTGAAAGTCACGGGTCTTTCGGATATGACCTTAAAACGTAGGTCCCGTGTCACGGCAGGCGCTGGAACGATAAAGAACCCTAACTGCTCAATGGCCCTAAGTGCTGAGTATAGGTCGAAATTTGAAGCCCTTCACCGGCAAACGGTGACGTCTCCATATGAGTGAAAAATTCTCGAGAGGGACGTAATACAAGATACAATCAATCAATCAAAGACTGAGAAGGAAACTGTTAGAGAAAAATAATGTGACACTTAAACAACTTAGAGAAACAGCACAGAGTTTGAAAGCAGCTGACAAAAGAGCAGGGACTATGGAACACAAACCAGAACAAGAAACAGTTAACAGATTGAGTAGATACAAACATAAACATGACTCTAAACAACATGATAAACAAGACAAAAAGTGTTTCGCATGTGGTTGATACGGTCACATTTGTACGGATCCGAATGTCCAGCACGAGGACGGAAGTGTCGGAAATGTCATATGGAAGACATTAAGAAGTATGCTGCAAGACCAAGGCAAAGACAAAGTGGCACAAAAGTAAGAGGGTAGCAGTCCGAAATATTGAAACTTCAGTGAGGAGTCCGAGAGAACTTGTGTGTTTACTATTCAAAACAGGGATCGATCAAAGAATGACTTTAGTTTTAGTCTTCGGAGCTTCAGTGAATGTTATGGACAGATATTTATGCATGGGAACAACTCAAGGCACAAAAAGTGAAATGTCACAGACAGTCGAAAGCATCGACAAAGAAACTGTATCCCTATGGTAGTAACAAACCACTGACCTTGGCAGGAAGTTTTGTTGCTGTTGTGTGAAGGCGAGACCGTTGTGTGTCAGCCGAGTTCTTTGTTGTAGAAGAAAGTGGACAAACTCTCCTAGGCTAAGATTCTTCTACCCAGCTTGGAGTGCTACAGATTTAAGAGACAAGTACTGTTGCACCAGTGCACACTGTGAATAGCAAGGATATTAAAACAGATATAAGGGAAATTTCCAAAAGTGTTCACAGGACTTGGAAAACTGAAAGACTTCCAACTTAAAATTCCAATTGATGAGTCTGTACATCCTGTCAGTCAGTCTGTACGTAGATTTCCGTACCATTTATGCACGTTAGACCAGAAACTATCTGAACTTGAAATGATGGATGTTATCAAGAGGGTTAAAGGGCCAAGTCAGTGGGTATCACCTATTGTGGTTGTACCAAAGAAGAATTCAGATATTCGTATATGTGTCGACATGCGTAGAGCTAACGAGGTAGTCATTCGTGAGAGATACCAAATTCCTACAGTCGACGAAATCTTGCAGGACTTGAATCAGAGCAAAGTTTATAGTAAACTAGATATCAAGTGGGCCTATCATCAGTTAGAGCTTACCCCAGACTCTAGAAAAATAACTACCTTTATGACACCAAGAGGACTTTATCGATACAAACGTTTATTGTTTGGGGTGAGCTGTGCTCCTGAAATATATAACAATGTCATTAAACAGACATTAGAAGACTTACATGGTATGAACGCAATATATGATGATATTATGGTTCGTGGATCAACAGAACAAGAGCATCGGCGTAACCTAGAGTCAGTGTTGAAACGTTTAGAAGACTCTGGAATGACTTTGAACATTGAGAAGTGTCAATTCAATTTGGAAAAGATCGATTTTATGGGATACGTACTTTCTGAACATGGTATCGGAATTGCAGACAGCAAAGTTTAAGCTATTAGGAGTGCCAGGACACCAAAGTCAGTATCTGAAGTCGCAGTTTCTTGGGAATAGTCAATTTCGCAGGCAGATTCATATCAAACCTGTCAATTATAGCAAAACCCATAAACAGACTTTTGCGTAAAGACCAGTCATTTGCATGGGGACGAGAACAAAATGAAGCTTTTGACAAACTGAAAGACTGTTGAGCTAATGTGTCAACTTTAGCCTACTCTGATGTGAATGCCAAAACACAAGTTATTGCAGATGCAAGTCCAGTCGGACTAGGCGCTGTTTTAGTCCAGGAACAACACGGGAAACCGAAGATTATCTCCTATGCGAGTAGATCCGTAACGGACATCGAACGCAGATACGCACAAACCGAGAAGGAAGCACTCAGTTTAGTGTGGGCATGTGAGCGGTTTCACATGTACTTGATGGGGAAGACTTTTGAGCTGTTAACAGACCATAAGCCACTTGAATTCATGTCCTCGCCGAAATCGAAACCATGTGCACGTGTAGAGAGATGGTTGTTGAGGATGCAGAACTACAGTTACACAGTTCGTCATATTCCAGGTAAATCAAACATAGCTGATTCATTGTCAAGGATGTTGTCAACAAATACACCAATTCCGAAAACAAGTGATACAGAGGAATACTTACGCTTTGTGACTGAAGAAGCTGTTCCACTCGCAATGACCGTATCTGAGTTTGAGAGTGCATCATTGGAGGGTGAGGATCTCAAGAACCTGAAAGAATGCTTGATATGGGAAATGGTTTCAGTTACAGAACAAAGATTATTTGACAGTAAAATCAATTGTGTACAGTGGGACATCTGATACTACGAGGGACAAGGATTGTCATACTTAAGTCATTACGCAACCAAGTACTGGCACTAGGTTATAAGGGACATCCTGGAATTGTTATCATGAAGCAGCGACTGCGATCCAAGGTTTGGTGGCCTAAAATGGACCAAGACTTTGAACAGTGGAACAAGGCTTGTTATGAATGTCAGCTAGTATCACAACATGAAAAAGTGGAACCAATGCACAGAACAGAACTACCATCACGACCATGGGAGCATTTAGCTGCTGATTTCCTAGTACCGTTACTATCGGGAGACTATATTTTTACTATCGTCGATTATTATTCACGATGGATTGATCTGGCTGTCATGAGATCTACAACGGCGGAGAAAATGGTCGAAGTGTTGACAAAGATTTTCAGTACACATGGATTACCTGTTTCCATTACAACAGACAACGGAACACAATTTGTCAGCGAATATTTCAAATAATAATAAACGGAATCATTCATAGGAAGACCACCCCATTGTGGCCACAGGCCAATGGAGAAATTGAACGTCAGAACAGATCAATATTGAAGAGACTGAAGATTGCACAGGCGGAAAAGAAAGACTGGAAATCTGAACTTCAGACCTATTTGCTGATGTATCGCTCATCACCACATACCACAACAGGAGTGAGTCCAGCTGAGTTGTTGTTCCGCCGAGTTATTCGTACAAAGCTACCAGATATCCACACTTATCGTGAGACAGATTACAGAGTTAGAGATAGAGATGCAGAGAAGAAGGCAAAAGGGAAGATGTATTCTGATGCTAAGAGAGGAGCTACACTTAGCGACATAAAACCTGGTGATCTTGCTTTGATGAAGAAGAACAAGGAAAACAAGTTATCTGCGACATATCATAGTGATCCATTCAAAGTTGTCGAGAAAAATGGAAATAGTGTCGTGTTAGAATCCATGGAGGGAGTTCATTACAAAAGAAATGTGCCTCATTTGAAAAAAGTTGGTGAATTCCAAGGAATCTGAGAAAGTGTCAAGTGAAAATGTTAATGAAAATGTGTTAAGGTCAAGATCTTGTAAATGACTTTAGAATAACTTTTCATTACTAAATTCATTATGACGTCATAATCACTTTCAACTTTCTTTTTTCCGTACTTAACGGCTCTAATAGAATTATGTCGAAAATAAAGTATTCCCATGGAATTCAATTTGGAATCACATGAAAAGTAGTCCCGATACCTATTCTAAATTTGACATTTTTTTAAAGTAGAGACTAAGAACATACAAATTACCCTTTTCTGAAAAAATGTAGGCAATCTGGATACATTTTCTTTGCCTGATATGGAAAAAACTCCCATTTTCAATACTGGTTTTCCTAATTTTTCAATGAAAATGACAGTTTAAAATATGGTTTTTCATCTTGTTTTTCTACAAATTATGCTCCGAAACATCTATTTTGACCTGTCAAAAAGCCTAAATCTTATTCCTAGAGATGGGTCTGACAGATATTGAAAAATAAATAGACTGTTCTAAAAAAAAAATAAAAAATAAATGCACAATAATTTTCACGAATTGATATTTTTAGTATATATATACTAAAATAACATGAAATTGTTTACTTAAGCGGTTCTAAAGTATCTTAATTAAAACGTAAAGCCTTTCAATGAACCTTTCGAACAATATGTTTGAAACGAAAAAAAAAAGTAGGGTAGGTCGAGGGCTTGCCCTTATGTTATGTGCCCGTCAGATCTAACGTATTTGAAGGGAAAAAACGAATCGGATTTAAACGAGAGCATACCCCTCCCCCTTACACTTTTGTCGCCAATTACTTGTCTGTGCTGTATGTAACACAACAAAGTTAATATCAATCGGTCTTTATTATCTCACCTGTGCTGAAAGCTCAAGTGACCTTTTCTGATCACATTTTGCCCGACGTCTGTTTATCCGTCTTTAAACTTTTCACATTTTGGAATTCTTCTCTAGAACCACTGAGCCAATGTTAACCAAACTAACCACAAGGCATTTTTTGGTAAACGGTATTCAAGTCTATTCAAATGAAGGGCGACTTCGTAGAGGAGATAATTCAGAAAATGTGAAAATTTGCAATTGATGACATGTTTTAAAAATCATCTCAAGAAACACAGTGCCAAGAATGTTGAAACTTATGGGAGAAAATTTCAAGAAGTGTAGATTCAAGTTTGTTCACATAATTATACCCCCATCCCCTTTAAAGGTAGATTGGGACCACTTATGGATTTAATGGATTTAAACGTTCAATATTGAGCTGATTTCTGCTATTTTCTTAGCCACGGTGCTCAGGTAAGCGATGTAGCCCATGGGCATCTTGTAGTTCCACTGCGTTAGTACAATATAAATATATATATTCATTGAATCGCATAATTATTAAAAGTTGTCTTAGCATTCGATAAAGTTGTCCCACAGTTGCTGAAATCGCACCTGTTTTTTCCATTCTACCCCCCCCATATATGGAGGATATGTTGCTGTTTGCAAAAACTCTGCGTACGTAGTGCTCAGTATGGGTTCCCTGTTATGGGTATTCACATGTTCTTACAGAAATCTCAGTTTTATAAAGGATTGCGAAAATGTGCTTTTGAGTACTTTTCTACATAATGCACAGTATTTAAAAATTCTGCAGCAGTGCATGTATGTCGTATATGATCAATCAGAATGGATTTAATGTGTGCTTACTGATAATTAAAAAATCAGAGACTGAGTGCTAAATTAACGAAAATACCTGATCATATTTTAAACATCACTGGTGCAATAGAGTGAAATACATATATATTCAGCCACTGAAACGTTTCCTGGAGAGAGAGAGAGAGTTATTATACATGTGTGTATTTTTTAAAGCAAAACTATGCACCCGTTCTAAGCTAGTGTTTTGACATAATTATTGACAATTGTGAATAGGCATACTTCTCTTCTTGACAGAAATGTTCTTTTATATATGGATACTTAAAGTACAAGTACATATTATACTGGTATAATACGGCTGTTTGGGGTATACATGTAAAAAAAAAATCTATGTATACTAAGTTCTCAAGTCTCAAGTTCATTTCTCTTTTCCACAGAAAAATCATTTCACATCAACAGTACTAGTGATTTGAAACAATTAAAATACTACACAATCCAAGAATGACCAGGACGAATACTGAGTACTTAAAATCCAGCAATTTAAATTGATCATGTACATCATTTTATATCGCATGTATACCGTGCCATATACACAAATGGTAAATGCTATAAAATTAAATTTTCACGGCTTTAATTTATTATGGACTCTAAAAAAGGCATATAGTATAAATAATGCTCTTTTTAAACTGTTTAATAAGATTTGTTTCCTGTCCCCTTTTGTAAACCCGTTAAACGTCGGCGATGTGTATTGCAGCTGACCGACTTTAGCGTGGGAGAGACGCTATCTCGGCTACTTCCTTTGATGTGGCGAGAATGTGACGTAGAATTTAAAGTTCTCGACAAGCAAAGCGTCAGCTCGTCACAAACAATGTAATCTTTTAGGTATTTTGCAATTTGCTCTAACTTTCAAATCTCGGTCGCATGGAAATTTCTTATCTCAGTCAAAGCCATTCAAGCCGAAATTTGAAACCATTCATAAAAAAACATGATCTTCCGGTTTGAAAGTAGATCTGATGAAAGCATTATGGCCTCTGCGAGAAGAAATACCTGGATGGTCAGCTACAATGCAAATGGTCAGTAAAGGACAAATTGCTAGCAAGTCTTCAATCCAGTTTAAACAATTATAGATCTCCGCCCTAGTCACCTCTCCTGCGGGTATTCAACACTGAAGTTTATTGATAGAGAGGCAAGAAAGTACGATAAAGTCCCGGTTGTAACATTTGACCAGCCTCTTTACTGGAAAGCCATGTTAATAGTGAATGATTCAGACCTAGGAGAAATGATCATTCGTCTGGGAGCATTTCATACAGAGATGAGTTCTATTGGAAGTATTGGACGCATCATGGCAGGTTCTTGATTTCGAGAACTGTTAGAACTTGTATATGCACCCAATTTTGTCATTCATATGTTGAATGGCAAAGCAGTTTCCAGAGCTGTCAGAGGATATCTGTTGGTAGGCACAGCCCTTGACTCCCTACTTATGCAGCAGATGGAACTCTTTGATTCTAGTGAAGAATTTCAGAATAACCTGCTTGCAGTATTTAATAAGCTTTTGATTCAATCAATGTCTGTTGATGGGTTTGCAAAGTGTGAACAGATTTATCTGCTCGAGGAAGACTTTTCAAGAAAGGAAGAAGCTCTGTCTAAGTCAAGAACAGCAAAGTTATGGCTTATGTATATGGAGATGGAATCAGTTTTGAGAAAATTCCTTTTAGCTGAACGCATAGGAAACTTGATGCTTCATTTGGAATCAATTAAGGAAATGCTTCCCTTCTTTGCAGCTGCAGGACATGATCTATACACCAAAATCGGCTTACATTTATCTAATGCAAATACAGAACTTGAGACGCCCACCTAGAGGTTCATACTTTATTTTGCCAAGGACTCCATGTCGTAAGAAGAACTGACCATTTTTGGGCAGGCATATCTTCTGATTTGGCCATAGAGCAAGTTCTTATGCGGAGCATCAAATCAGTTGGTGGATTGACACATGGGAGAGATTTAGGGCTGACATAGAGAACGTTGTGGCTACTTTCAACACCGGCTCGCTCAGAAATCAATGAGGCTATGCAAACCCTGACAACTACGCACTATGAATCAGGTGAGCAGCAAAAAGAGGGTTCAAGAACTAGGATAAAAAGAGACTCATATCAACATTCTACAAGAGTTTATCAGAGAGCATAACCCATTTACTCTTGATGACCTCACTCTCAGAAACATTGAGACAAGTGAAACAGCAGCTACAAATACCAACGCAGATGACGCTAAAGGTATTGGAGAAAGGATATTAGAAAAGATGTTGGATAAACATGTACTAGATTTTACATTCAAACGAAAGGAGCAAGTAACACCACTTAATGTGAAGACAATGGGTAAAGAAAGAAATGATAATGGAGATATGATTGGTGATAGCAGGAGATAAATATTTTAGCGACAGTTCAGAATTATTTAAGTATGAGCTTGCAAGCATTCCTCCTGCAATTTCTGACAACTATGGATTTCTACGCGAGGCTGCGAAGTCCTCCCTAGCAGAAGCATTATGGAACACAGATCACTGTTTAGCAGAAAGCTACAAAGATTTTTAGTTTCATCGCTATGTACTAAGAAAGTAAATGTGTTGTCTTTTTATTAATTGGGCGGTGGGACAGCTGTGGGACTGCTAAAGAAAGCTGACCCAGCTGTCACTGGGACTGCTTTCTGGGACTGCTTTGTTTACTCATGTATGAAAAAGGTTCTTAGTGACATGATAGCTCCGCCCCTTGTGTATTCTGAATTTGCAGACTCCCTGTTGTTTTGTTTACATGCAGCATAGAAGATTTTAAACTGAACAAAACAGCAAGGATTTCTAACAATCTTTAAATAAGAAGAGATTACATGTAACATGTATTATGGTTGAAAGATATTTTAAGGAGCTGTATATTTACACAATTGTACTTTAGAATAATTTTAAAAAATGAAGTTGTTAAAAAAGGAAGTCTGGAGAAGATTTTTATTCCTAAATAAACTACAGGTTCATGTGAAACAAGATATGTTTGTGAAACACTATGCGCCCGGCGGCAACAAAATTCACAGAGCTATTTTTAGCATATATGTCACAGTCAAGGTCATTGACCTTGGTGTCATTTGAAAGAAACTGATTAGTAAAGTATGAATACCAAATATGAAGTTATGAAAAAGTTACGAGAAAACAATTTTTAGCATAAAAGTCACAGTCAAAGTCAAAAGGTCATAGACCTTGATGTCATTTGAAAGAGCTTAATTAATGGAGAATGCCTACCAAATATGAAGTCTCTATCTTCTTAGGTTCGAAAGTTATGGTAAAGGAACGGAAAAACTATTTTTAGCATACAGGTCACAGTAAAGGTCACAAGGTCATTGACCTTGTGGTCATTTGAAAGAACTTAATTAGTGCAGTATGCGTACCAAATATGAAGTCTCTATCTTTCATGGTTCAAGAGTTATGATGAGGATTAAAGTTTGCAGATAATAAGCTATTTTTAACATACAGGTCACAGTCAAGGTCACAAGGCCATTGTCCTTGGTGTCATTTGAAAAAGCTTAATTAGTGGATAATGCATACCAAATATTCTCTATATTTCATGGTTCAAAAGTTATAGCGAAGGTTAAGGTTTGGAGACAAACAAACCAACAGAGAGACAGGACAAAAACAATATACGCCCCGGATCTATCAATTCGGGCGCATAAAAATATCTACAAGTAAGCATATTTTATCATTTAATGCAAAATAAGATACTCAAAAATTGCATTGCATGGTCCTATAAGATAAAATAATTACATTTAATTCCCTTAAGCTTGTCATTAGGCACTTCAAAATTATTCTGTTAAAAAACATTCTGCTGGATCACACAAATTATAAGTACTCTAAAATTTATATTGAAAAGAAGCTTTAGTTTCTGATTGACAAAATCTATGTGGTTTTGAGACAAGCCTGCCAACAAAAATCTTTGAGAATTCCCAAGAGTTACTAATTGAGCCTCGTTTTTAGCACACCTAGGCCTATTTTGTATTTACATGAAATTCAATTTTTCTAAAGTCTTTGGCCGTCAACTCAACATTAAGATCTATCGACATAGTATTGTCAATTAAGTAATGATTATTCCCATCATTTTGTGGATATGAAATATCCCAGTGAGCTTAAAAAAAGATACCAAAGAGCCTGACACTTCTGTCTCATATCGTGGCGCAGTGGTTAGAGCTTCTGCCATAGAGTCGCAGATTAAGGAGTTAATTTTTATGTAGCGGGTTCGGATAAGACTATATAAATCGAAGTCCCGTGTCGCAGTAGGTGCTGGCACGAAAAAAGATCATCACTCAATGCTCAGTGGCCGTGAGTTCCGTTTATAAAACACAATTTGGAGTTCTAGACCTTCATCACCTGCATACGGAGTTTAAGGTCAGACGCGACGTATCTTCCATTAATTCCAAATAATTTTCTATCTCCGCAATGTGAAGATTTTCACTACAAAATTCCGGAATAATTCCAGAATTGGTTTGAATGTTAAGAAATTATTATGTCCCTTTATGCGCTTTTTTGTAATTGGAGGTAATTTTATTACTTTGTTTACATCATGGAGGAACAAGTTCGCGGGAAAGTTGGGAAATTTATATCCGAAGGAAAATTGAGAAGGATACGGGCATTAGAAGTAAACAAACAGCAAAAAAGCAAGGAGAGATACCTCCGCAGCCAAGTGAGTAAAATTTTGATTATGATTTCTTGCAGAGACATATAAAACCAGAGATGGTTTTATATGTCTCTGTTTCTTGCCTTCGATTCTCTTTCATATATGTTTCATACGGACGATCCGGGTTAGGTCCTCAGTACCCCCTTGCTTGTCGTAAAAGGCGACTAAATGGGGCGGTCCTTCGGATGAGACCGTATAAACCGAGGCCCCGTGTCACAGCAGGTGTGGCACGATAAAGATCCCTCCCTGCTCCAAGGCCGTAAGTGCCGAGTATAGGCCTAAATTTGCAGCCCTTCACCGGCAATGGTGACGTCTCCATATCAGTGAAGTATTCTGGAGAGGGACGTTAAACAGTATACAATTAATTAATTAATCATACGGACGTATAAACGGCTTCATGTATATCCTTCATATTATTGTATAACTGTGCATTTCATTTATTAAAGGTCATGATGATGCAGGTCTTGTTCTGTCCGAGACTTCTCAATCCATCGATTTGCCAGAATATGTACCTTTTGAGCATGACTACTGTATGTCAGTGCCATCCAACATCGAGGAAGAGGAAATCGTGATAGGTTGTGAAGACACTGGTGATGATGTTACGATAAAGTGGAACGAAGGGAGAAGGATTATTGAAATTCAGCATGTCATTGAAAAACTTATTGAAGGTTGTGAATTTTGTAAACAGCCTTTGAACTTCACAAATATTTGTGGTGAGATCAGATATGGACTGGCATCAATGTTACAAATAAAGTGTGTGAATTGTGATATGGTGGTATCAGTTCCAACAGGAAAGAGACACTCGCGTATAGACAGTGACCATCCATCAAGAGCATTTGATGTCAACACAAAATTGGCTCTTGGTAGGCATTGTATATAGATAATGAAATTTTATATGTACATGTACTACAAACAAAAATGTAGTGCACTTTTATTCTGAGGACATTTTTATTTGATATTTGAATGGTATACTAGTTGTGCAGGTCTTGTTCTGTCCGAGACATCTCAATCCATCGATTTGCCAGAATATGTACCTTTTGAGCATGACTACTGAATGTCAGTGCCATCCAACATCGAGGAAGAGGAAATCGTGATAGGTTGTGAAGACACTGGTGATGATGTTACGATAAAGTGGAACGAAGGGAGAAGGGTTATTGAAATTCAGCATGATATTGAAAAACTGATTGAAGGTTGTGAATTTTGTAAACAGCCTTTGAACTTCACAAATATTTGTGGTGAGATCAGATATGGACTGGCATCAATGTTACAAATAAAGTGTGTGAATTGTGATATGGTGGTATCAGTTCCAACAGGAAAGAGACACTCGCGTATAGACAGTGACCATCCATCAAGAGCATTTGATGTCAACACAAAATTGGCTCTTGGTAGGCATTGTATATAGATAATGAAATTTTATATGTACATGTACTACAAGCAAAAATGTAGTGCACTTTTATTCTGAGGACATTTTTATTTTTATTTGATATTTGAATGGTATACTAGTTGAACCACCAGATATATTATAAATTATAAATTACAAAAATTTAAATGTTATTATGTTGTAAAAAGAACAGTATATAAAATTGTTTATATTATAGGTATGCTTCATGTAGGCATTGGCCAGAAGAAAGTAGCAATGCTATTAAGTGTACTTAATATTCCATCTGTGTGCCACAAAACCTTGAAGAAAACAGAGAGGGAAGTAGGAAAGGCATTAGAATTAGAAGTGGCCAAAAAGAGTTGTGACGATATGGCTGCGGCCGAGAAGGAATCATCAAGGTACCAAATTACTTTTGTAGTAACAGAAATATATTGAACATTTTTTAACAAGTGTACTGTGACAGGTATTTTTATTAAACATTTTTTTTATAGTACATGTATTTGCAATGCTTATAATATAAATATGAAAATCAAGGTTACATATACTAACATGAACTATGTTGTTTTACAGTACACCTAATGAGCTGTCTGTATCATTTGATGGCGGGTGGCAGAAAAGAGGATCAGGTAGATCCTATTCCAGTTTGTCAGGTATATAATTTATTATCTAATAATTCCAATAAAATAAAATAATATCACACAACATGCCATTTGGTTGCACTAAAGTTACGTAGTACATGACGTCATATTATAAGAAGCGTGAATTTAACCATTGTGACGTAATGACAGCTAATCCGTTCAGTTACAACTGTGTCAGTGCATTCAATTTGAGTGATTATATTATATAACTATTGTGGACTTCAGTGAACGGTCAAATTTATTACTAGGGTTATAGGACTCATGGCAATTGATATTGACCTCAGACACAGAAAATGATAGCGACCTCGCCTACTCTTTCGCTATCACTCTCTGTGTCTTTGGTCAATATCAATTGCCATGACTCCCAATAACCACATATCGACCTATACTGAAGTCCATAATGGTATAATATATTACACTTTGTGGCATTTCTGGCATGAAGTACATTTTTATCTCTTTAGTGGATGTTAGTGAAATAATAAGGGATATTCTTTTTTTATAAAAATTGAATACATCTTCCACTGTTTCATAGTCCAACTTCATACTTTATTTGCCTTTTAACGGCCCGAAACAGTCCTGTATAGAGTTTTGTAATGTTGGTTTAAAATAGTTTCCCATCGACGTCCGTGACCACAAAAAGCCATTTGATAGCGTTTAGAGGTAAGTAAATCATCAGGAATTGAAGTTTAATGTATGATTGATTATTAAGTACAATTTAAGATTAATTTCAAAGCTGTGGAAATTATAAAATACAAGAAAAAATAACTAGTGAGCGACGAAAAATCGTCGGCGTAAATCGAAGGTTTTTACAACGCTTGGATCTGTAGCTCTCTGCTTTATCTGTCCGAATTTTCTCAAGCAGAGAGCTACAGTTCTGCAGCTAATGCAAACACTGTGTACTCCGGAACTGCAAACATCTCCAAAATAGGACAAAAATCAATAGAGTTGTATGCTGTGTTGAATGAAAAATTGAATGGTTCTTACCGAAATATGTGCAAGGTTTCTTGTCATGGTTGCGTTCGATGTGAAATTCAATTACTGAATTTTCGGCGATCACCATGTCCGAGAATGAAAGTATGAAGAAAACAACCAGGTAATTCATTATCAAGAACTCTTGCTGGTGTAATCATAAAGTCGGTATTTTAATCAAACTGGCTGAGAACCCAGCATCTGTACCAGACCAAATCAATATAGGAAATAGATAAAATTCAGGTCGGATTGCAGTCTTTTCCGGATGTATTTCAAGGTTTTAAGATATTAAAAAAAAAAAGATAACTTTTTTCAGATCTTCAACCTTTTAATGAAAAAGAATCCAATAGATTTTGACGACGTTTCTCATAGTTTTTCACGATTTAGAATTTAGGGATGGCAATCGAAAACAGAATTGAAGATATGCACTTATGTTACGCTACAACTCGAAATGTTATTCGGAGGGATATTAGTCCCACAGACACTGTATGGAGTTTTCATTAAAGGTAACCTTTAAGATATAGAAACTATAGGTACTCTGAACAATGACCTCACTGAATGATACCCCCGCCTCTGATATTAATGGCGGGAAAGTCCATGTTTTGAACTGGAAGACACGAAATAAGCAAAAATGAATTAAGAGTGCACACTGGCATTTTGTAATATATAATCTGTGAAATTATCATTAAATTTTATTCAATACTCATACTAAAGAGATGGGTTCCCTTCAATATTGTAGAAAGAATGACAATGTCCATGCATGTTTTGTGATGGGAATCCCGAAACACATGTATGTTTCCTATCAAAAAGTAAAATAGAAGGTGTACAATGACACTGTGTAACAAATGAAGTTTAGAATCTGTGGAAAGTCACATTAAAATTCATTTATTGGCCGGTATACATGTAAGAGGAGTAGCGGATAAAAGCTGGACACCCAGGCCAAAGCGTAACAGACGGGCGGACGGACATCCCGATCACTTTATCCATTCTCACTTTTCAAGCGGGTGCATCCTCGCTAGGCAGGGTTTCTGATACCCTTGGCTAGCGAAGGTGAACCGGGGTATGATTTTAATACAAATACAAATATTTTATTGGCACAAACACAATTACAGTAATTGGTAAAGGCCCATAGAAAACATAGTGATAAGTATGAAAATACAGTAGAACACAACTTGACATATTTGGTAGAAAATTAACTTGCACACAGGGGCAGAAATATGCCACCATAAGAATCTGTAAAACTGTTGTCATTCAAAATCAGATCAAATTCATCGGACCAAAAGAGGTCACAGCTCTGTACGGAAACTGTCAAAGACCTTTTTGTTTTCTGTATAAGTAAACGTTAAGCACGTACTTTTAAAATATTTAAAAGAATATTTTTACTAATGCTGTTTTCGTAAAAAGGGTATGGATTTCCAATATTATGCCCCCTCCCGCTAATACTATTGGCCATATTAGAAATATATCCTCTCTCTTAATTGGCAGGAGCGGTAACCCCGACTGAATTGAAAGATTTTGTGTAAATAATTGTAAATAAATTTTGGGAAATTCTCTTCTGGGAGTATTTGTTGAAGATTTTCTGTAATTATTGTTACGGAACAAATGTTGTGACTTGCTCATTGGAATTCAGGAAACAAATTATATAACCTGTATCATGTAATTTAATTGTTAAAACTTAAAATTTTAGAAGATTAAAATTATGCAATTAATTTTTTTGAAAAATTTATATATTTTTTACATTGAATTCTTAAAAAAAGGTAAAGATGTACATTTATATTTATTTGTATTTGTCAGTATATACAGGGTTAACCAGCAAATGAAGAGTTGTTCTATGAAGTTTGTCTTACTCTAAAATCCTTTATTTTCGATTCAGTGCGTAGACAGTCGAGTAAACTGGCTAGAAATTTAGATAAGGTTCACAGCCATTATATACCAGTATGAAGCGTAAAATATATTTTTTTTGAAATGCGTTACGAATTGTCAGCATGCCACACAAAATCCTTGCCGACAAAATGCACTATCTTCTTTTAAGCAAACTGACAATTCGTATCTTCTTAGATGATTTTATCCTCACAGATCAATAATTAATCTGCCAAAAAATTAAATATATGGATGCACGGAAGTTCTTATACTTTATTTAAAATCTATTTTTAGCTGAGGAGGTGAATTGGGAAAAACTAAAAATTGCTTCTGCACTTCACGCAAGCGAAGCTACTGAACGGGCTGGCAGATGGCGACGAACAGAAGAAGACAGAGTGCAGTGTGAGAAAACATATGTTGGTGTTTCTGAGGGGAAACTTAACAAGAACTAGGGACACAGTTCAGATTTTCGACTATTTACATTGGAGTACATAATGATATTATCGATCTTTTTTTTTCGACTTGCATAAGATAAATAAGCTTTATACAGAACATGGAAATATCGACTGATAACATGTCTGCTATGACGTACAGTGGTTGGGATTTTTCATCGGGCGGAAAAGGGTTGTCTCAAGAGGCGAGTATATAATGTCCAAGGACCAAATTTGTAACAATTAAAATACTACACAATCCAAGAATGACCAGGACGAATACTTAAAATCCAGCAATTTAAATTGATCATGTACATCATTTTATATCGCATGTATACCGTGCCATATACACAAATGGTAAATGCTATAAAATTAAATTTTCACGGCTTTAATTTATTATGGACTCTAAAAAAGGCATATAATATAAATAATGTTCTTTTTAAACTGTTTAATAAGATTTGTGTTTTCTGTCCCCTTTTGTAAACCCGTTAAACGTCGGCGATGTGTATTGCAGCTGACCGACTTTAGCGTGGGAGAGACGCTATCTCGGCTACTTCCTTTGATGTGGCGAGAATGTGACGTAGAATTTAAAGTTCTCGACAAGCAAAGCGTCAGCTCGTCACAAACAATGTAATCCTTTAGGTATTTTGCAATTTGCTCTAACTTTCAAATCTCGGTCGCATAGAAATTTCTTATCTCAGTCAAAACCATTCAAGCCTAATGAATAAAATGAAATTTGAAACAATTCATAAAAAAACATGATCTTCCGGTTTGAAAGTAGATCTGATGAAAGCATTATGGCCTCTGCGAGAAGAAATACCTGGATGGTCAGCTACAATGCAAATGGTCAGTAAAGGACACATTGCTAGCAAGTCTTCAATCCAGTTTAAACAATTATAGATCTCCGCCCTAGTCACCTCTCCTGCGTGTATTCAACACTGAACTTTATTGATAGAGAGGCAAGAAAGTACGATAAAGTCCCGGTTGTAACATTTGACCAGCCTCTTGACTGGAAAGCCATGTTAAAAGTGAATGATTCAGACCTAGTAGAAATGATCACTCGTCTGGGAGCATTTCATACAGAGATGAGTTCTATTGGAAGTATTGGACGCATCATGGCAGGTTCTGGATTTCGAAAACTGTTAGAACTTGTATATGCACCCAATTTTGTCATTCATATGTTGAATGGTAAAGAAGTTTCCAGAGCTGTCAGAGGATATCTGTTGGTAGACACAGCCCTTGACTCCCTACTTATGCAGCAGATGAAACTCTTGGATTCTAGTGAAGAATTTCAGAATAACCTGCTTGCAGTATTTAATAAGCTTTTGATTCAATCAATGTCTGTTGATGGGTTTGCAAAGTGTGAACAGATTTATTTGCTCGAGGAAGACTTTTCAAGAAAGAAAGAAGCTCTGTCTAAGTCAAGAACAGCAAAGTTATGGCTTATGTATATGGATATGAAATCAGTTTTGAGAAAATTCCTTTTAGCTGAACGCATAGGAAACTTGATGCTTCATTTGGAATCAATTAAGGAAATGCTTCCCTTCTTTGCAGCTGCAGGACATAATCTATACATCAAAATCGGCTTACATTTATCTAATGCAAATACAGAACTTGATACGCCCACCTAGAGGTTCATACTTTATTTTGCCAAGGACTCCATGTCGTAAGAAGAACTTAACAATTTTTTGGGAGGCATATCTTCTGATTTGGCCATAGAGCAAGTTCTTATGCGGAGCATCAAATCAGTTGGTGGATTGACACATGGGAGAGATTTAGGGCTGACATAGAGAACGTTGTGGCTATTTTCAACACCGGCTCGCTCAGAAATCAATGAGGCTATGCAAACCCTGACAACTACGCACTATGAATCAGGTGAGCAGCAAAAAAAGAGGGTTCAAGAACTAGGATAAAAAGAGACTCGTATCAACATTCTACAAGAGTTTCTCAGAGAGCATAACCCATTTAATCTTGATGACCTCACTCTCAGAAACATTGATACAAGTGAAACAGCAGCTACAAATACCAACGCAGATGACGCTAAAGGTATTGGAGAAAGGATATTAGAAAAGTGTTGGATAAATATGTAGTAGATTTTACATTCAAACGAAAGGAGCAAGTAACACCACTTAATGTGAAGACAATGGGTAAAGAAAGAAATGATAATGGAGATATGATTGGTGATAGCAAGAGATAAATATTTTAGCGACAGTTCAGAATTATTTAAGTATGAGCTTGCAAGCATTCCTCCTGCAATTTCTGACAACTATGGATTTCTACGCGAGGCTGCGAAGTCCTCCCTAGCAGAAGCATTATGGAACACAGATCACTGTTTAGCAGAAAGCTACAAAGATTTTTAGTTTCATCGCTATGTACTAAGAAAGTAAATGTGTTGTCTTTTTATTAATTGGGCGGTGGGACAGTTGTGGAACTGCTAAAGAAAGCTGACCCCGCTGTCACTGGGACTGCTTTGTTTACTCATGTGTGAAAAAGGTTCTTAGTGACATGATAGCTCCGCCCCCTTGTGTATTCTGAATTTGCAGACTCCCTGTTGTTTTTTTTACATGCAGCATAGAAGATTTTAAACTGAACAAAACAGCAAGGATTTCTAACAATCTTTAAATAAGAAGAGATTACATGTAACATGTATAATGGTTAAAAGATATTTTAAGGAGCTGTATATTTACACAATTGTAGTTTAGAATAATTTTTAAAAAATCACAGGATGAAAATCCACCATTCAGTCGACTGAATGGTGGCTGAATGGCCACTGAATGGTCACTGAAAGGTCACTGAAAAGACCCTTTCCCATGACCTTTCCGTGATCATTCAGTTACCATTCAGTCGACTGAATGGCACATACATTTCAGTGACCTTTCCATGATCATTCAGTTGAATCTTTTTATTGAATAATCGGCTTATTTTTTTACCTAAAAATTTTATTTTACTTTTTCCTGGTATAATAGCATTAAATGTATCTAATTCCGAATAAAAAAAATAGGAAAAAAATTAATACAAGGAAAAAAAATGCTCCCATGCCCAGAATCGAACCCTGGTCTCCTGCTTACGTGTCCGCGACCTTATTAATTACGCTACGACTTCTTGTTAAAAGAATAATGATTTAAAATCAATTAACTTATAGAAATCGATGGAACAATCAGTTCACCTGTTGTATCGAGGAGCTGCGATGTGTATATATCTTGTATATCTTTTGTATATTCTATGTTAGTTGCGCGGATTTTGGGGACAGATTAATTAATTACACATCTCCTATCGGGATGATGACAATTATCAGAGACGGGCACCTGTTCCTGTGTTAAAGATTTAAGATCGTTGTAAATTCTCTATCTAGAAACTTAGTAGAATGATTTTATTAAAGCAATATTATTTAGAAAGCTAAAATCTCCTATATATTTTTTTTCTACAAGAGGCATGTATAAACGATTTATTTATTCTTGTAATTAAAAATTAATTTAAAATAATGTCTTTCAAAAACTAAATATCCTGCAGTTTTGACAATGACATAATTAAGAAACGAAATTGATCAGTAATACTTGCGATCTTCCTGAAATGGTTTAAATAATATAAATTATGTCTCATCAATCAAAACTATATATTTCCATGAAAAAAATACACGTATAAGCACTATAGAATGTTATGCATTTATTCAAATTTTGAATCGGTTATCGGATCATCATTTTTTATCACTTGAAGAATTTTTGTTTTCTATTTGTAACTAGAAAATTAAAAATCATTTTGAATAAGTCTCGCATATTTTATTTTGAAGACAGACTAATTAATTACACACCTCCTATCGGGATGATGACAATAATTATTATCAGAGATGGGCACCTGTTCCTGTGTCAAAGATTTTAAGATCCTTGTAAATTCTCTATCTAGAAACTTAGTAGAATTGTTTTTTAAAGCAATGTCATTAAGAAAGCTAAAATCTCCTATATATTTTTTTTTCTACAAGAGGCATGTATAAACGATTTATTTATTCTTATAATTAAAAATAATAATTACTTAAGACATATTTTAAGGTACCCGAATTTGATCACGATACGTAAAAAAAAACACAATTAAGATTGAATAATAAATCTTTATTCAAAATATTGCTTCCTTGTTAAGGAAAAATATCTGATTATAAAATAATACACTAGTGAAAAAATTGCTAAAACGAGACTTAAATGTCACTGAAAGGTGGCGGAAAGGTCACTGAAAGACGCCAGAAAGGTCACTGAAAGTCGACGGAATGGTCACTGAAAGACGACGGAAAGGTCACTGAAAGCTGATGGAAAGGTCACTGAAAGTTGATTGAAGGGCCACTGAAAGTTGACGAAAATGTGTCCGGTGAATGGTGACTGAAAGGTATCTGAAATGTGACTGAAAGGTCACTGAAATGTATGTGCCATTCAGTGGCTGAATGGCCACTGAAAAGTTACTGAAAGCCGCCTTTCAGTTTTAACTGAAAGGTCTTGTTTCTTCCTGTGAATGAAGTTGTTAAAAAAGGAAGTCTGGAGATTTTTATTCCTAAATAAACTACAGGTTCATGTGAAACAAGATATGTTTGTGAAACACTATGCGCCCGGCGGCAACAAAATTCACAGAGCTATTTTTAGCATATATGTCACAGTCAAGGTCATTGACCTTGGTGTCATTTGAAAGAAACTGATTAGTAAAGTATGAATACCAAATATGAAGTCTCTATCTTTTGTGGTTCAAAAGTTATGAAAAAGTTACGAGAAAACAATTTTTAGCATAAAAGTCACAGTCAAGGTCAAAAGGTCATAGACTTTGATGTCATTTGAAAGAGCTTAATAAGTGGAGAATGCCTACCAAATATGAAGTCTCTATCTTCTTAGGTTCGAAAGTTATGGCAATGGAACGAAAAAACTATTTTTAGCATACAGGTCACAGTAAAGGTCACAAGGTCATTGACCTTGGTGTCATTTGAAAGAACTTAATTAGTGCAGTATGCATACCAAATATGAAGTCTCTATCTTTCATGGTTCAAGAGTTATGATGAGGATTAAAGTTTGCAGATAATAAGCTATTTT
The DNA here is from genome assembly GCA_003671525.1 of Saccostrea glomerata. Lineage (NCBI taxonomy): Eukaryota > Metazoa > Mollusca > Bivalvia > Ostreida > Ostreidae > Saccostrea > Saccostrea glomerata. The sequence continues at coordinate 141,484 of PRKT01000117.1, forward strand.
TAATATACAGGTCACAGTCAAGGTCACAAGGCCATTGTCCTTGGTGTCATTTGAAAGAGCTTAATTAGTGGAGTATGCATACCAAATATTCTCTATATTTCATGGTTCAAAAGTTATGGCGAAGGTTAAGGTTTGAAGACAAACAAACCAACAGAGAGACAGGACAAAAACAATATACGCCCCGGATCTATCAATTCGGGCGCATAAAAATATAATATCTACAAGGAAGCATATTTTATCATTTAATGCAAAATAAGATACTCAAAAATTGCATTACATGGTCCTATTAGATAAAATAATTACATTTAATTCCCTTAAGCTTGTCATTAGGCACTTCAAAATTATTCAGTTAAAAAAACATTCTGCTGGATCACACAAATTATAAGTACTCTAAAATTAATATTGAAAAGAAGCTTTAGTTTCTGATTGACAAAATCTATGTTGTTTTGAGACAAGCCTGCCAACAACAATCTTTGAGTATTCCCAAGAGTTACTAATTGCGCCTCGTTTTTAGCACACCTGGGCCTATTTTTGTATTTACATGAAGTTCAATTTTTCTAAAGTTTTTGGCCTTCAACTCAACATTAAGATGTATCGACATAGTATTGACAATTAAGTAATGATTATTCCCATCATTTTGTGGATATGATATATCCCAGTGAGCTTAAAAAAAAGATACCAAAGAGTCTGACACTTCTGTCTCATATCTTGGCGCAGTGGTAAGAGCTTCTGCCATAGAGTCGCAGATTAAGGAGTAACTGTTAATTTTTATGTAGCAGGTTCGTATAAGACTGTATAAATCGAAGTCCCGTATCGCAGTAGGTGCTGGCACGAAAAAAGATCATCACTCAATGCTCAATGGCCGTGAGTTCCGTTTATAAAACACAATTTGGAGTTCTAGACCTTCATCACCTGCATACGGAGTTTATATATATATATCTCAGTTGACACGAGAACATGCTCAACGCACGAACAATTTCCATCTTGTCAGCAAATATAATTTATCATTTAGTCACATTCTGACTGACGTTTTTCGTACTATTAGTAAGGCTAGAATAAACACACTGAATTGTACAGTGATTTGGCCCGCTTGGCGCAGTGGTTAGGGTGTCTGTTCTAGAGACATGTAGTATGTATTTATCTTTACATCGTGGGTTCGAATCCCACTGTTGGACGTAGAGACCACATTAATCGAAGTCCCGAGTAGCAGTAGTTGGTGGCATGAAAAATATCCTTCCCTGCTCAATGTCCTTGAGTGCCGAGTATAGGACAAAATTTGCAGCTCTCCACTGGCAAGTGGCGGCGTCTCAAAATGGAGAGGAACGTTAAACAACAAACAAACAAACACCCTGAAATGTCGACCATGACGTATCATATATCTTGATCATGACAAGAACAACACGGCGGATGTGTCTTTATGACGGCAATTAAAGAGACTAGATGATAGCGAGTTTGAGCAGGAGACGTTAAAAAGTGCAGTAAAGTATAAACAGGTATCTAAAGCAGAATAACAGACAGATTAACATTATTGAGGACAAGGAGTTTTGTCATTCGAGAGAAGTTCTGGCATCAAAGATGATATTATTAAGACAGCACGGAAAGAGGGACAAATCAAAACAAGCTGAACCTCTGACAAGACAAGAAATCGACATTTTATATGAAAAAATCTCTTGAGGAAATTATGTTGTTTACAAATGCAAACTTAATTTTAGACAAAAGAAAAACAAAAAAAGTAAGCAGCATCAGTGGACCGCCTGCATTTGAAGTTCCATAAGACTTGAAACAAAATCTGATTCACGAGGAGGATTTTGTAATATCTGATATACATGTAGCAGATATTAAAGCTTTTATCGGTGTCAGAAGGAACATTGTATCGTAAAATGCAACAATAT
>PRKT01000117.1:152370-171055 GCA_003671525.1 Saccostrea glomerata
AACAGTTTGCCTGCTTGATGTCCAGGAGTAAAGAAGAAGATTTTTAAAGATTGCAATAATTTTAGTGGTTTTGGCCCCACCCCTCAGGCCCCAGGGGGGCGGGAACCTTGAAATTCACAATTTTTGTTCCCCTTCACCCATAGATGCTGTATACCAAATTAGGTTACAATTGGTTCAGTGGTTTCAGAGAAGAAGCTGAAAATGTTCAAATGTTAACACATGACACACGACGCACGACGCACGACACACGACGCACGACGACGGACGAAAACAGATAGCAATAGGTCACCTGAGTTACTCAGGTGACCTAAAAATGCTAATTTTTTAATTCTGTTACAGTGTAAGAGGGCTAAAAATCAACTTCCGATTATGGAATGAAAATCATTCAACGTTAAATAACTGATTTGGCAAAGTTAAAGATGTCCAAACTTTTTTGGTACATAGTATAGGAGTATATCCAAAATTAAAAGGAATAGCACAGTGTCCGGTAATTGATATTAGAATCAACCAGAAGGCTCTGTCGAGACTGTAGCTCTCCTGGTTTGTACTTATAGCAAAGGAAGAGAAAAGTACTTAAGCAGTTGGGGATTGAAACTTTACAACAGCAATAAATGGAATAATGATCCTTGACTAAGTCTTTTTATGTTCTTAGTGTAGTCTACTTGCATGCCACCTTATATTATAATCAGACTAAAACTATATTTGATATAGCATTTTGAGAGTATATCACAGAAATTTCTATTTTTAGTAACCACGGCAACACCGTTCATTGAAGTCAAAAACCGATACACAGAATAATGTACCTTAGTGTAGTCTACTTTTTGCCAAGTTATATTGAAATCAGACCATAAACTGTAGGAAGTGTAGCATTTTGAAAAAACTTCAAAGAAATTTCTATTTTTAGTAACCATGGCAACACCGTTCATCGAAATCAAAAACCGATACACAGAATTATGTATCTTAGTGTAGTCTACTTGTGTGCCTAGTAATATTGAAATCAGACCAAAACTGGAGGAGATGTAGCATTTTGAAAGAATTTCAAAGAACAAAACTGTAGGCGGAGTAGCATTATGAAAAATTGTTTACAGACAGACAGACGGACGGACGCCGGACGCATTACTATCGCATAAGCTCTTCTGGTCTCTGACCAGTAGAGCTAAAAATGACAAGGCAACAATGATAGTAAAACGTTAGCGTTTTCTTCGTTATTTCTTCAGACGCTTTACATTTCAAAACAATTCAATCATCCGACACGTTATCAGATGTGAACATTGAACAGCAATGCAATGACGTCACAATGCTAATATAGGAAACAATTATAGAGTCAAAGTAAAAATTATATACATTTGTGAGTTTCTCTTTATTATATAAATATACAGAGATCAAATATCTTCAATTCTCTATGAAGTTTGTCAGAGGTCAATACGTGACCTTATCGCACGGCGCAATGATCTGTACCGGTACATACATTATAAAATTTAAAAAAATCCTTTTGGTGTAAATAGGATGGCACGAGGTGAAGTTCAGATATTGGTTCGTATCCGTTGTTTTATAAAAAAAATATCTGTTAAAATGAGTGAGTCTTGCTTTGTGGCCATGACGTCAAGGAAAGGAATTGGGGAATCACTGTGCTCCATTGTGAATTGAAGATTTGAATTTATAGAATTTAGTAACGTGTAAAATGTTTGTAAATCTTCTTCTGATTTGTTCCAAAAAAGGAAAAGAGTCATCTAAAAATTGTTTCCAAGAATCCCTTAAATGTTTTCCGATCTCTTGGCCCATTTCTTCTGAAACCCTTTGATTTATTGTTTCTTCAAAAAATCCCATAACTAGGATGTTGTATGTTGGTGCCATTTTTGTCCCCATGGCGGTTCCTTTGATCTGTTTATAAAAATCATCAAAATGATATGTGTTGTTTTTCAGTATAAATCTGATTGAATCTAGGATAAATTTCAAAGAAAAGCCTCTTGGAATTAACTCTAAATGTTTTTAATCCAAAATGTTATGGCTTCTAGTCCAGAATGCAGAATGCAAAGACATAATTTTTCCTGCAACTTTTGCCAGGAATCCTGCTGAAACATGAGGTAACAAAGAAATAAAACTAGATAACGTCTCTTCTTCATCATGTATCCTTTTTGGAATAGAAATATTGCGTTTTATCGAGTTCCACTGAATCCCCAGCCATTCGATTTCTTGTACTGGTCTAAAAACAGATTTGCTTAAATTAATAAGCAGTCCTTCGTCTTTCAAGGACTTCTGTATGAAATCTGAAATAATTTCACATTTTTCATAAGTCTGAACCATAGCTAAACCATCGTCTAAGTATTGTACTATTCTGATGTTACACGCTCTCCAATATCTGACCATGGATCTAAGACATTTTGTAAAGACAAAAGGTGCGCTAGAAAGGCCAAAAGGCAGGACAGTAAAGCAATAGTATTTATCTTTCCGTTGAAAACCTAAATATATTTGACATTCTTTACTAATATCGATATGATGGTAACCCGACTTTAGGTCAAACTTTATGCAAAAATATTTTTTTCTGTTTTGTATTCCTTAAATTTAATCCTTTCTTTCTTTACATACGTGTTCAAAATACTTAGATCTAGAATAAGACGTTTCTTTTCTCGGTTCTCCGCTACACTTAAAGGACTGACTACAAAAGGCTTAAACGCCACCTGTAACATACAACCTGATTTCAGCAATTAGTCAATGGTGTCTGAAACAAACGAAGAATTAGCCTCGGAGGACTTATTGTTCTTATAATACATCTTGGGTGGATTCTGTTCAAAAGTAATATGATAACCATGCTCAGTTATTCATAGAATGTGATCATTGGTGCCTATTTTATTCCAGAAATCTAAATGATTTGACAAACTTTTCTTGATTCCTTTGCAAATATCTGAACCGCCAGAATTAAGATCTTCAAAGAAATTAATGTGCTCTTGCAATAAGATTTCATTATCATTATACTGATCAAACATATCAACACTGAATAATACTTATCATTCACATATTGGGGGTAGAAGGCACTGCAGAACTGAATTGAGATGGACATCTCGACTTCCAATGACCGGTTCGAAAACACCTGTAGTGGCAGACGTCACTGGGTTGGGGAGTGCGTCTGCAAGCCGAACGAAAGGGCTGAAGGAAGGGGTTCGTACGTTGCATTGGATAGTTTGATTGTTGTACACCAAAAGAACCAAGCTGATTAGAAGAACCTGCCGCGGCCGCTGGAGCTGGTTTAGAATAAGGTTGAAATCTTGATTTCTTCCCTTGTTTGCTCTGCCTAAGTGCCCTGTTCTCCGCACTTCTGGTAGGTTTCTCACCATCAGAATTTTCGGCGACGTCGTTGAGTTGGTATTTCTGGACTGTTTTCCACCCTGCTGGTGACCCATCGGCGATTCTTATGAACTTCTGTCATGTATTAATTTTCTCTTTCAAAACGTTTGACAATTCTTTGATCAACCGAAGATAAGTCTTTAAGTTTCTCATGTTCTTCAAGCACTCTTCGTTAAAAGTATACTGTACTCTGTTTCCTTCAAACTTTAGCTTTCCGGCGATATTTTCTTTTAATTTTTTTGTCAGTAATTGCGCAGAATTACTATTTTCTTGTTGAAGTTTCTCGGCTAGTTGTTGAAACTGAGTACTGATAGTTGACGAAATTAACTGCACAGCGTCTGTCAAAGCAAATGCACTGCTAGTTAAGTACTTGTATTTTTTGCAGTTTCTGCAGGAGAAAAGTTAGGCTCTTGAAGCAATTCTTCTTCGTTATTTTCCGCCATTACACACATCTTTACTGCACGAAGAAAGAACCTTCGAATCGGGTTTAATTGTTAAACAGGTGATAAGATGTGTCGCGTAAAATACCTGTTAAGGACATTGGCAACGTTTCTGGCCTTCGTATAGAATTTTTCAAGATTTTTTGAACAGGTTTAATGATACCAAACATGTTCAATTCAGGTCCTTTTTACCCATCAAGCCAGCCTTCCTTGACAGATTTTGTCAAATCAATGTTTTTACAATTCTCAATGCATTTCCTATGTAAAATGTTGATAAAATGGTCCTATATCATTTTTAACCATACGTTTTCTCCAAAACCGATTTATTTCATAAGGTGTATACATAAAATACATTGTTGAAACCTAATTTCCGATGACTTGCATATACTTTGGCTGAAAATGCAAATATTGAAACAAAACACTGAAATACCAGCACTGTTCTTTAATTTTGAGTTTCTTCCCTTAACTGTAATAAAACATCTAATCAATATTCATAATGATCAAGAGACTGGTTGTTTGTTTCTATTCTATAATTTACTTTATTGGAAACGAACTGTCATAAAACATTTTTGCAAGGATTTATAGTAACGTTTAATGATGCCTAATATGCATAACCTATAGAATCGTTTTCATCCGGTCTACCTAACTATCACCACTTTCAGCATAATTATTTCACATCTTTGCACTTTCCAGCATTCATGTACGTACCTATTCTAAATGACGACCTGTTGACTGTCTGCCCCTCAGCACAATGTAAACAAACTCATCGCTGCTTTTTTTTAATTACTGTAGAGTTTGATATATCCGATAAAAAAAACACACGTGCTTTTGTTTACCTCTGCTTTATTTGTTTTCAGCGCCTAGAGAATTCCATACGGGAGATCACTCTCAATGACTTTTTTTCATAAGTGAAAAAACCTATGTATAAACCTTTTTTCTCCGGAAACCCTTCGTTGCCAATTACCTTAAACAGGTTCTATTTCTGAAATAACTAACCAATGAAAATTGGTTTCCGGTATAAAAATAAATAAACAAAACACATGTTCGATCAACACACGTGTTACTATAAATGTAATAAATACATATCCTGCCATGCCAATCGAACTGACGAAAGGAAACACGCACCCTGGGGCGCGGATAATTACTGTGAGATACATTCATAAAACTTATCGCTGATGGACTTCGTAAGCATAAACAAAACAATCATAAACAGTTGAAGCGTGACTTGGAAATGTAAAATGTCGAAGAATTTCGGGTTGGCACTAATTACCGACCTCGTCCTAATATGCACTTGGTAAATATACTATTGTAAATGGAATTAAACATACAATTAACGAAGCATAATTTTTCGTTTTATAGTCCTTTTCTCGTAGACACGCTCTTAAACATAAAATTAACGAAGCATAATTTTTCGTTTTATAGTCCAGTATATAATGCAATCGCATCATCTCGGGTCTTTCCGTCAGAGGTCGGAAAAACAACCTCGAATGTATTAACATCACTGGATGTTAAAAATTTATACATTTCCTGTTTAGTCAAATATAGAATAGGCGGAGTTAGAAGTCCCTTCTATAGTATATTTGAGGTAATATCATTACATTAAATTACGTTCAACTCCGTATTCCACAGATAAAAGGTCTCCATGCATTTATTTCAAAGATCGTGAAAAGGGAGGGTTGTCATGGCGGCTACCATATACATTCGAGGTCGTTTTTCCGCTATAGTCGGAAAGGTCCGAGAAGTTGCGATTGGTATATAATGTATCAATTATTGCAGGGAGTTTTGTTTAACTTGTACTATGTATTTCCACTGAAAATGTTACTCATGGTAACGAAAATAAATATAGGGAACCGTAACATAATCATCATCTTTAATATTGGGAATATAGAATTTGTTGTAAAATTCCATCAACTCTTTCTTGATAATGAAATTGAAACTACAAATCTTTCATTTCATTAGATATTAGTAAAACAAATTAAAATCCTTTTTAGCATGTTCAAAAGAGGAGAACATAACAACCCTGCTTTCTTGTTCATTAAAAGTTAATATAATAATGAAAATTAGCTTCGAGGTTAATATTAATTTTACTTTCAAGTTTTTAATATAAAGTCTTAATTACCTCTACAAGATGATAAAAAGTCATGTTATGTGCAGCTTTTTCTCCATCTGTATTGCATTTCAAAACGTCAAACAATGACGTAATATTTTTTCAGAACGAAACATAGTAATATTTGAATCATATATGACCACTCTGGTCGCCTTGAGGTGATAAAATGTACATGTACATTCTGTCCACAATATAGAATATTTGTTATACCGGTAATTTATCGGTGTTAAGTGAATTCGTTTAGGACACATTTCGAACCAAAATGGCGTTTCAACAAAAGTACGCCATGTTGTAACGTCGTAGAGAGCCCCCTTAACAGGTTTTTTGACAACTGTCATATTCATTTAATGGCTATTAATCTAAAATACTTCAAATTATTTATTTGAAGTATTTTAGATTAATAGCCATGAAATGAATATGGACAACAGACTGAAAAAATGGGCACTTCATCAGCAAACCAACAAAATAAATACCTTAGTTTTGTTCTGTTAATTATTAATACATCTATTAACAGATGTGAATAAACTAGAATACTAGTAATTATTGAAATTTATTACCAGGAAATTCAAGATGTGGTATAACGTGCCACTTCCAACTTTTAACAAATTGAAATCTGTTGAAATCCCTGTAACATCATCTTATCAGTCAGTAGCCTACCTGCTTTAAAAATTGACTCGTAGCATATTTTTAGTAGGGAGATGTAAACACCAAATTATAGTGATGGCAAAATATTACATGAACACGATCTTACGCGATCAAATTATTAATAATTAACTGTTAAGTTGTAAGTTGTCCATTATCGTATATACACCAAAACATCTACACACTACTGGTTTGTACTTATAACAAAGAATGAGAAAAAAAACGATTGCCATCAGACCAAAACTATAGAAGGAGTAGCGTTTAAAGGAATTTCACAGACAATTCTATTTTTAGTAACAATGGCAACACTGTTCATCGAAATCAAAAACCGATGCACTATTTTATTAATCTTAGTGAAGTCTACTTATATGACAAGTGATATTGAAATCAGACCAAAACTGTAGAAGAAGTTGCGTTTTAAAGGATTTTGACAGAAAATTCTATTTTTAGTAACCATGGCAACACCGTTTATCAAAATCGAAACCCGATGCACTATTTTTTGTATCTTAGTGTAGTCTACTTGTGTGCCAAGTTATATTGAAATCAGACCAAAACTGTAAAAGGAGTAGCGTTTTAAAGGAATTTCACAGAAAATTCAATTTTTAGTAACCATGGCAACACCGTTCATCAGAATCAAAAACTGATGCACTATTTTATGCATCTTAGTGTAGTCTACTTGTATGCCAAGTTACATTAAAATCAGACTAAAACTGTAGGAGGAGTAGCGTTTTGAAAAATTGTTTACAGACAGACGGACAGCTAGACAGACGTGCGGACGACGGACACCTTACTGTCGCATAAGCTCTTCTGGTCTCTGACCAGTAGAGTTAAAAATGTGTTCATCTATACAGCAGTATGCGTTTAGTGGGATCCTACATTGTCGATATCAACAATTAATAAATCGCTTCAATGTCGATGAGATATGTCCTTGTTTGTTCGGCATATCTATGGTAAATGTTAAGAATGTTTCTAAGTTATTACTTTATACATATATTTAAAGACGTTCATCAGTTTACTACGTATAGAAAGGTGAGTGATTCATGATTCTTAATTAAACTACCAATGAGATCCAACATTTATAATTTTTATCCAAATACATGTAAAAGCAGACATATTAATAATATTAGTAATGCATAAAACAATTTTAGCTCGATGTAGTTTGTCGTGTGATTGGCATATTGTAAGCAATGTGGGCAACTTTGGGTTAGAGTCCTTCAGGATTTTAAACTTTTTTGTTGGTTACTTCTATTTCATTGAAATTTTATTACATATTTATTTACTTAAAAGTCATAAATACAGGTATTTCACATATTCTACATGCCTAAGGTCACATAAGCCGTATCAGCACCACGCCCCTAAAAGACAACAGTACGTACCTTGTTTTAACTTGAAATTACTATTTAAAAGTGCAAAATTTAGACATTTGCTCAACATGGTTGTAGAGAGAACATTAATGCACACTTTACATATTTGTTTGGATTTTTAAGGCTCTGCTGAATTCTGTAGCTGCGCAGTTCTAAGGAGCATATCAAAAGCATTTTTCTGCAAAAGTATAGATTATATATGCACAACATGCATTCAATTAATAATATGCATTTTTATTGTATCTTTATCATAAGGACTTAAAATTTGATCAAAATATAATGTATTTTAGCCATTTGAAGAAACGTTTACATTTTGTTCTTGCTGCACTAAAGGTTGCCGGACATCTCCCTTGAACACGTACCCAGGTAACATTGGATACGCCTGAGTAACTTATTTTACGACCAATCATAGATTGGATATACAATAAACATCAACATTCGAACAGTCGAACACGTGTTACTAGTAACTTTTCTGAATATATTTACATTTCATTTAGATTTTACACGACTGCGCCTCTGTACATCGAACTAAAACTCAGTTATTACTTTAACTAAGACTCACTTAAACTACAAATCATAATTGACACAAAACCCGTAAATCACAACAAAACCCAGAAAATATCTACAAAAGAAAATCATACCTTACCGGTTGGAGAAAGAAATGCCCTTAAAATTAACGACTCAATGGCTACCCGTTTACCAGACAAACTTCTGGAATTCGCCTTGGAAAATCGACTGCAGGACCAAAATCAAAACGTGACAAGCAGCTGCATCTCTCACTGACCAAACCGGTTATCTGAAAACCTATCTGCGAACACTCTCACTCTATGAAAAAAACTAGGGATATACATGTAATTAAAATTGTTTACACACAAAAAAAAACATATCAAAGGCGTAGGAACCGGGAGGGGGAGGGGGGGGGCTTAGTCCACTTTTTTCTGTAAAGATAGACATAATATAGGCATTTAAAATTTGGGTTTACCTTATTTTTAGCTCTACTGATCAGACACCAGAAGAGATTTCAAATGCGAAAGCAATGCGTCCGTCGTCCGTCCGTCTGTCTGTAAACAATTTTTCAAAATGCTACTCCTCCTACAGTTTTGGTCTGATTTCAATATAACTTGGCACACAAGTAAACTACACTAAGATAAATAATTCTCTGCATCGGTTTTTATTTTTATTTCGTCGAACGATGTTGCCATGGTTACTAAAAATAGAAATTTCGCTTTTAAAATGCTACTCCTCCTACAGTTTTGATTTCAATATAACTTGGCACACAAGTAGACTATACTAAAAAACAAAATACTGTATATCAGTTTTTGATTTCGATGAATGGCGTAGCCGTGCATGGTTACTAAAAATAGAAATTTCGATCTGTGAAATACTTTCAAAATGCTGTAGACTCCTCCTACAGATTAAGTCTGATTTCAGTATATAACAAGGTACACAAGTAGACAATACTAAGATACATTATTCTGTTTATCAATTTTAGATTTCAATGAACGGTGTTGCTGTTGTAACTAAAAATAGAAATTTCTGTAAAATAATTTTAAAATGCTATTACAAAAACAGTTTTAGATTGATTATAATATAATGTGGCATGCAGATGGACTATACTAAGATACATTATTGTCTTCATTGTTTCTTTTTAAAATTATTTTGAAAAATGATGTTGCCATGCATGGTAACTAAAATTGAAAATTCTATATAAAATTTTATTAAAAGCTACTCCTACAGTTGTAGTCTTATTGCAATATTGCCACAAAAAGTGACTTGATCAAGGATCATTTTTTTCAATTTGATGCTGTTTTAATGTTTCAAGTCCCAACTGCTACTTTTCTCTTCCTTTGTTATAAGTATAAACCAGTAGAGTTACAGTCTCGACAGAGACGACAGAGACTTTTGGTGTGGTTACCCCCTCCCCCCTGCCCCACTTTCAATTTACTTCTGACGCCCATGAAGATAATAAATAGCATAATTAAACTTCATCACAACAAGTGTGTTAGAAAAAAGTTCATGAATCGACTATTTTAGGATCAAGGTAATTTACATGTAATAATTCAAATCAAATGTACTGAAATTACAATTTTGAATACTAAGTATGTAGCAATCAAGTATACAAAGAATAAACAATATGAAGATGTACATTTTTTCACAGATTTACTTTTTTTTCAAATGAATGCTGAAAATCGTTTATCGAAACACACACAGTCTCAATTCAGCATTATTACAGTTCGCATATAATATGAAGAATAAAAAAAAAACTAATATTGCTTGTTATTAATTTTGTTTCTCTCAATAACACTGTTTAAAATGTAACTATTTAATAAAACTTTTTAATTTTAATTCAAATATTGATATACAGTTTTAAAAATAAAAATTAACATATTTTTTCGTGGTTTAATGACTATTCATCATAGCAAAATAAATGAAAATACTTTTATTAATACATACATGCAGTGTTGTTATTTTTTTGTTACGGGGAAAATTCGCAAATTACAATTCGGGGAGATAACTCCCGTTTGTTTAAATATACTTATTGTCAGCATATTGATCGATGATTTAACTGCGGCGGGGACAGGTAGGTGATGAATTTCCCGCGGAGGGAACGCGGTTTACCTGTTTCTCCTGGCCAAATACCGCAATGTGATTATACCGTGACGGGGCGCGGGAAATACGGGATCCGCGTTGCCTGTACTGTACGAACGTAGAATTTCCAGGAAACAATGACATCGTATCATAAACATATTTATCATCGGAAAATCCATTTCTATAGTAAGCAGCTGTGTTTCATAGAGGGTACTGACTGACAATATATAAATTAAATGGTAAATACTCATGCAAAACAAAAAAGTAGGTGAATGAAATTCAAACACCCACAAGTTACAATGTGTTGAAATCCAAGATTTTCACTTTTATAGACATACTTCTATTTTGTTATCATGAATTAGATGCGAAAAATAACAGTGGGTTGATTTTAGATAATAAAATTTCCAGGGGATGTCTATACATTCGAGAGACATGTTTATAATCAAAATCACACGAAGCATTTACTCTAATTAGTACATGTATTGTGGAATGTCTTCTTTGTGATTCATTTCAAAACAGTTTTTCCAAAACACATGCATCATTTGTTTTATTACATCCGATCAACTTGTATAAGCATTGTTACAACGCACTTTGACAAAATTACGCACTTTGAAAACATTTTTCAAAGTGCGTTAAATTTGGGGCCAAATTAACGCACTTTGAAAAAAATAAAATTTCTTTTCAAAGTGCGTTAAATTAATATCAACCATATTAACGCACTTTGAAAAAATGCGTATGGCTTGGTCAATATTTTTGCAAGTTTTATGCATGATAATTAATTGAACCTATTTCATAACTCTTTGGTCATGAAGTCACTTCAGGCTGTGAAAGTAAGCAATTTTGATTTTCCACACTTTGAAAATTCTTCCTCTCTTAAATGTTTTAATGTGCTTAATTTTTTTCCAGTTTGCATGCATTTTATGATTTGTTGAAAGTTTTCAACGTTATACCAGTTATGAAAATACGTAAATATATTTGGGTGTAGCATAGGCATCAGTGCCGGGAATTGGGAGGCTTAGGCATGTTTTTCAAAGATATGCATGATATATGGATTGAAAATTGGGGCTTACCGGGGGGGGTGGGCGGCAGTCCTCTTTCAATCTGCTACAGACGGCTATGCAGAATACAAGTATAAGAAAAAAAGAGTTGGGCTGCAATACCTTCTATTCGTCTTCTCTTTGTTCTCAATGAAGTTAAATGTGTACATGAGAATTAAAAGTGTTTCAAAAGATATAATTATTAAGAATTGATTCTCTCAATTACTGGAATATAAGTACAGAAGTTCTTGTTTTATACATATTTTTGTAAACTGCGTTAAATGTCCGTAAAATGTTGATGTACACTCTTAACGCACTTTGAAATATTTTTTTTTCAAAGTGCGTTGAGTGTGTCCAAAATTTAACGCATTTCGAATTTTTTTTTCAAAGTGCGTTAATTTTGTTCCAATTTTAATGCACTTTGAAAATTTTTTTCAAAGTGCGTCGCCACAAGGCATTCTCATACATAATTAATCAGATAGATGGAAGCGTGCATATATCACAAAAAAAAAATATTTTTGTCTAGTAATACAATCGAGTTTGATAAAGATAAAATGAAGAAACATGATGAGACCTACAATTTTTAAGTTCTTTCAAACATTTTCTCAAGGAAATTCAACAAGCTCTGGCGAGTACTGTATTTGACAAATCATAACAGTTCAACGTGATCAAAGAAAACTAGTACAAAAACTTAAGATTTCCAGAGCAAAATTAGGGGTCAGTGGAGGCATGTTCTTTATACCCCGGTAATTATTTTGAGTATCTTCAAATCTTATAAATTTATTTTTATTGCTGAAGCATGTCCAGCGTTTGTCATTTTATGGATATTATACGAATTATGAAAATATAACTTGTCACATTCTTAATAGTTACTGTCATGCATGGTAGTACCATTTTTGCACCAAGTTTCTATTTATTATTTCCAAATTTAAGCTCCACGACTATCGGAATCGTTTTAAAATCTACTAACGATTTTATCGTGAAAGGAAAAATCGTCCTAGTGTGACAAAATATATGCAACTTTTATATTGCAAAAGCAAAAGTACAAATTCGTTACAAAAGGAAAGAAAATTAAAAAAAATTTACGATTTTAATCGTTAATTTGAAGGAATTAACAAGACAGTAAATATATTACCTTAATGTAAAAATCAATTTAAAAAGTAAAACACTTAACAAGGTACATGTATAATCATAGAGCGCATTACATACATGTATATATAATAATTATTATAAACAAAATATATAAATAAAAGTACATATAACAAATATCTTTATTACCATTCAAATCCCACTGTGGGACGTGGAGACCGGTCCTTCGGATGAGACCGTATAAACCGAGGTCCCGTGATTGTAGGTGCTGGCACGAAAAAGATCCATCACTGCTCAAAGGCCCTAGTGTCGAGTATACGTCAAAATATTTACATTTCCAATAAAATTCCCCTATGATTCTTTACAAAATAAAATGCAGTATATTTTCTCATGAACTACATTAGGTATGTATCACGAAAAAGCATAAATATCTCCATTGTTACGTCATAATACCGCTCTTGACGTCAAAAAGTCAAAAGATATAGTGCACACTGTTTTGTTTTAAAAAATGACAGTTGAATGGTGTAAATTTATGGCAAGTCACCAGAAACATAATGTAAATATAAGAAATGAATTTAATTTTTTGAAGATTCATGAGGTATATGAACTACGACGCTTCACGCCGGCATATTTATCATGAAGCGCTAACGCGCTTCATGAAATATGCCGGCGTGAAGCGTCATAGTTCATAACCTCATGAATCTTCAAAAATTAAATTCATTTCTTAAATATAGATCTCTACCGGTAAGTGGGGGCGTCTCCATATGAATGAACAATTCTCGAGAGGGACGTTAAAACAACATACAATCAAACAATCTTTATTACCCCAGTAATAAACATGAAATTTACACCAACAGCTAAATTATATTATCAATATTTGCTAATGTGTAATCTTTATCATTTTTTTATGAATAAAAGGCAAAAAATATATACAACTTTTATATTCTATATATACAAAAGTACAAATTGGTTACATAAGGAAAGGAACTGAAAAAAAATTTATGTACAATTTTAATCGTTAATTTAAGAGAATTTATAAGACATATAAATATGTAAGCTTTAATGTAAAAATCATCTTAAAAAGAAAAACACTGAAGGTATATTCAAAGACCACATTACAAAAATATAATAATTATATAAACAAAATATATACATGTAACAAACATCTTTATTACCAGGAAAAGGAAGTAATTGTATATATATATACTAGTAATTATTTAAAGGACGATCGATCAATAAAAAACACATGGAATTAACAGAAATGTCAGCACAAAGAAATAAAAAAAAACTTTATTATGAATACTACATGTGTATGTAAATAAAAAAGGAATTTTATTTCAAGACATGCAATATTCGAAAGGATGGGATTATATTCGTTGTTGATATTTTATGAGGTATTTATTTTACATCAATCTGAATATACAAGTATACAATCATGCACTGTCTTATATAATATTTCTGATACAAATTCTGTTGGCTTTCCAATTTTATAATGAAATTATCAAAACGATTTCTTTTGTCATCTGTCAACCAAAAAAAACCAATGCGTTTAAAACTCAACTACACGATATAAAAGAGGATTGTACATCAAAACTAGCTGCAGATCTGTAGCGTTATGGTTTTATATATTTAAGAAATGAATTTAATTTTTGAAGATTCATGAGGTTATGAACTATGACGCTTCACGCCGGCATATTTCATGAAGCGCGTTAGCGCTTCATGATAAATATGCCGGCGTGAAGCGTCGTAGTTCATATACCTCATGAATCTTCAAAAAATTAAATTCATTTCTTATATTTACATTATGTTTCTGGTGACTTGCCATAAATTTACACCATTCAACTGTCATTTTTTAAAACAAAACAGTGTGCACTATATCTTTTGACTTTTTGACGTCAAGAGCGGTATTATGACGTAACAATGGAGATATTTATGCTTTTTCGTGATACATACCTAATGTAGTTCATGAGAAAATATACTGCATTTTATTTTGTAAAGAATCATAGGGGAATTTTATTGGAAATGTAAATATTTTGACGTATACTCGACACTAGGGCCTTTGAGCAGTGATGGATCTTTTTCGTGCCAGCACCTACAATCACGGGACCTCGGTTTATACGGTCTCATCCGAAGGACCGGTCTCCACGTCCCACAGTGGGATTTGAATGGTAATAAAGATATTTGTTATATGTACTTTTATTTATATATTTTGTTTATAATAATTATTATATATACATGTATGTAATGCGCTCTATGATTATACATGTACCTTGTTAAGTGTTTTACTTTTTAAATTGATTTTTACATTAAGGTAATATATTTACTGTCTTGTTAATTCCTTCAAATTAACGATTAAAATCGTAAATTTTTTTTAATTTTCTTTCCTTTTGTAACGAATTTGTACTTTTGCTTTTGCAATATAAAAGTTGCATATATTTTGTCACACTAGGACGATTTTTCCTTTCACGATAAAATCGTTAGTAGATTTTAAAACGATTCCGATAGTCGTGGAGCTTAAATTTGGAAATAATAAATAGAAACTTGGTGCAAAAATGGTACTACCATGCATGACAGTAACTATTAAGAATGTGACAAGTTATATTTTCATAATTCGTATAATATCCATAAAATGACAAACGCTGGACATGCTTCAGCAATAAAAATAAATTTATAAGATTTGAAGATACTCAAAATAATTACCGGGGTATAAAGAACATGCCTCCACTGACCCCTAATTTTGCTCTGGAAATCTTAAGTTTTTGTACTAGTTTTCTTTGATCACGTTGAACTGTTATGATTTGTCAAATACAGTACTCGCCAGAGCTTGTTGAATTTCCTTGAGAAAATGTTTGAAAGAACTTAAAAATTGTAGGTCTCATCATGTTTCTTCATTTTATCTTTATCAAACTCGATTGTATTACTAGACAAAAATATTTTTTTTTTGTGATATATGCACGCTTCCATCTATCTGATTAATTATGTATGAGAATGCCTTGTGGCGACGCACTTTGAAAAAAATTTTCAAAGTGCATTAAAATTGGAACAAAATTAACGCACTTTGAAAAAAAAATTCGAAATGCGTTAAATTTTGGACACACTCAACGCACTTTTTAAATGATACCCCCCGCCTCCCATAATGTCGATGTGTTGCTATATATTGTTTTACGGTAATGTGTAAAGAGGAATAACTCGTCCAATCAAATGTTATCCAGAAGCTTCTATTATGTGACGTCATAGGTAAACAAAAAATGGCAATGTCCATGTTTTGCTCTGGGAAACGTAAAATACGTTTCGAATAAAAAAGTAAAATAGGAGGTGCACAATGGCAATATGTAATAAAGATTCTGTGAAGGTTTCATTAAATTTCACTCAGTAGTTTAAGAGGAGTTGCGGATAAGAGAAAAAGCGTAACAGACGGACGGACAGACAGACGGACGGACGGACGGACAGACGGACGGACGGACGTACAGACGGACGGAAATCCCGATCACTATATACCCTCCCGCTTTTCAAGCGGGGGGTATAAAAACATAATTGAGCTATGTATATCCCTGAATTTTATACACGAGTATAAAATCAACACTTTGTTAAGGTATTGAAACTTTCGTACATTTCTTGTTCCAACCACAAATCTATTCGTGTAAAACAAAAACTTTTTTAAAAGTGGAACTACTTTTATAGATATCTTAGTGAAAAATAGTGAAAAAGAGAAAATTAAATACTATAAACAATGAAACAGTACACGTAATCTTGTTGGCTTTATCGAAGACATTGGGGTCAAACTTGAAGCAGTTCTGTTTCCCATCAATCACCTGGAAGCTCTGGGCCTCGCAGAATGACGTTCCATTCTGATATAAAGCACCTATTAAAGAGTCAATATCAAAAACGTATACAGATGTTGATCAATAAAACGTAAACTTCTAACAAATACGGATTACAGATTTTTCCTCTTTTCAGCAACAGCCAAAAAATGAAACGGTTTATTTTGAATGATATAAACGCTTGTTTTAATATAGACATACACCAAGGCACAACTGGAATTTATCATTTGTAAGAACAAAGAATATGTATATTCATAATAAATATTATGGAAATATAATGTCAAGAAAAAAATATTTTTTAAAACTGCTAATTACTACAGACTGTTAATTGAATAAACTAGCATTACCGTACCTATTCTTTTTCCATCATGAAAAGCTCCTTGACAGTGGTGATAAACTGATTTGCAAAAGTCTATGCAAACATGAACCTTTCTTTCTTCATCTCTGAAATAATCCAGATGAAAAAATTAAAATACATAATATTTAAAAAATAGTTTTTTCCGTGAATGAAAACATATTTATTGATATTTTAGAATGCATTTCACAAAAAAAGGTTAGACTGATAAAGTGTATAAGTTTATTTGTTACAAGTATATACGGATACATGTATTTATATTTGTTCCCAGGCCAAGCTTTAAAAATTCCTTGTTTGCAGTTGCCGATCTATAATTTTTGAGTGGATAGGTACATGTAGGTAGGCATTCTTGTTTTTAATTTTTGGATATTTGCCAGATAGCTTTTATTCTAGGCCTTATTTCCATATTCATGTATTTCATCTATATAAACTTTGTAAATTTATAATAATCAATTGACTTTCGATTTAAGTTAACCTATTTGAAAACATTTAATACTAGATTCCGAATTTTAAGGCTTATTGAATAAAAACGAAGTTCCTTACTTGTGATACCAGTGTACTTGGTCTGGGGCACAGAAGTAACACATCATGTAGTTCAGGTGATTGGTGCAGTCCCGGGAAGCTCCGTATAAAGGTGGCATTCCAGAGAAAACAGAAGTAACCTCCGTACGTTTACAGCAAGCTTTGGAGGCATACCATGTACAGTTTATTAGTCCCTCAACTTCTACGGCAAATCTTTTATTTTCTAAAAATATATAAATATTGTACAATGTTACATTATAAAAGGTGTATACTAGTATATATAATTTTTGCATGATTTGCAATTTTTATGATTTGAACAGTACATGATCGACCATTTCATGGCTAAATTCATGTTCATTTGTTATTCGAGACTTTCATGTATACGAGGGTCATTCAAAAAACGTTATATTATATCCGATTTTTACACTCATTAACAAAATTTTCTTTTCTGTATATATTCTACTTTGCATGAATAACTGTTACAGTTCGTATGTCACTAGTTTTGGATTTAGTTTTTACTAACGTGTAGGCACTGCAGGCGCGGATCTAGAATTTTTTTTCCGGGGGAGGGGGTCCACCCCACTTCCAACCCAGAAATTCCTTGGCAAGGAAAAATAGGGGAAAAACGTAGCAAAAAAAAACATTGAATAATTCAATTATTATTTTTTATCACTTTTTAAAGATTGCACTATTTATCACTCTGTTCAAAAAAAATATTTTAAAAATTCTGCTGAATTAAGAAAAGGATTTTAAAGTTGTCAATTCTTAGCACCATTCTTAGATGTACCGAACTGTTAGTGTATAATATATATTTTACTCTTACATGCAAACATAGCTGCAGAACTGTAGCTCTCTGCTTGAGAAAATTCGGACAGATAAAGCAGAGAGCTACAGATCCAAGCGTTGTAAAAACCTTCGATTTACGCCGACGATTTTTCGTCGCTACTTTAGGTATTTATTTCGTGTAGTTTAAGCTTTCTCTGGCTTTTAGAATGGTATTCTATAATAATTCATATACATAACTCTAATATTTCACACTTTATTTGCCTTTTAACGGCCCGAAACAGTCCTGTATAGAGTTTTGTAATGTTGGTTTAAAATAGTTTCCCATCGACGTCCGTGACCACAAAAAGCCATTTGATAGCGTTTAGAGGTAAGTAAATCATCAGGAATTGAAGTTTAATGTATGATTGATTATTAAGTACAATTTAAGATTAATTTCAAAGCTGTGGAAATTATAAAATACAAGAAAAAATAACTAGTGAGCGACGAAAAATCGTCGGCGTAAATCGAAGGTTTTTACAACGCTTGGATCTGTAGCTCTCTGCTTTATCTGTCCGAATTTTCTCAAGCAGAGAGCTACAGTTCTGCAGCTAA
>PRKT01000117.1:172029-201644 GCA_003671525.1 Saccostrea glomerata
TCTAAGTTATGTGCACTTAATCTAATTTTTGCTAAAAATGATCTATCATGCAGTGACTCTAGTTTGTCAACATAATGTGCACGTTTATTATTAAGACAAAAGTTCTGATAAAAAGACAGTTTTGAGGAATTCATAATACTTGCATTTTGTTCTTGTAATATTTGATCATGAATGCGTTGTTTAATAATGCCAAGCACTGGTTTCATTGACATATTTAAATTTGTTAAATAAGAAAATCCTAAGTTATTAAGACAAGTTTTTAAACACAGAGACCATGTGTTAGTTTCTTTAGTTTTGATAAAAATTTCATGTGCCAATGTATGTTCCATTGAAATTAAATGATCAAGGTATTTGATAGCAAACATAGTTATTTTTGATCTGACTGGGAGTCTCCCGAGTTCAGAATAGCAACCGTTATTTGAAGTTTTGCAATGGACTCCTAAGATTTCTTTTAAAAATTTAATATGAAATTTTTCATAAGATGCTGAGCCATAATTTTTTTGTACGAAGTCAATACCCCATACTTCGCTCCCATAAAGCAAAATGGGAATTATCATAGTATCAAATAATTTTTCTAACAATTGACAGGAATGATGTAAACCGAGGGATTTCTTTACCTTGAATAATGCTTTTCTGGCTTTATCAACTAACCGAGCTGCAGCAAGATTAAATTTGCCATTACATTTAAGATTTATACCAAGATAACAATATTTGTCAACGGTTTCAATACAGGTACCATTAATAGTAAAATGGTTTAAAAATAAAAATGCACAGAGGAGTTAGTACTTAAAGGCAATGAAACAGTTTTCAAAATAAATATAAACCATGCATGGTAAAAAGTAATTTTTAATTTTTGTTTCTTTGTACGAAATTCTTTGAAACGCTGATGATGTGATTTTGTGGCCTTTCAGTGCATATATGTAGGTGTGCCGGATACATTACATACATGTACATGTGCGCATTGTAGAAATTTCAGCTTTTCCTTAGGGTAAAATTAATATATCTCATTGAGTTGGTAGACTAAATTAATCCTGTGGTTGTACAGTGTACTATGAACGTATATTGTAATACTATTATTTATTCAAATTTGTAATTATAACAAAAATTCCTATGGTCTCAAACACAACAACAACGAATTGATCTGGAACCCTAACCGATGCGCTGTGAATGTAAATAAACTTCGACCGACATATGAAACGGGTGGGCGCTGTCTTATTAGGCCCATATACAAAGGTAAATTTTAGTTTCTAGTTGTTTTACATTGATTTTATAACATTAACCTATTAATTTTCTGTGATAAAATTGTAAAATTAAGTACAGTACTCATGATTTGATAAAGAAAAATGTGAATGAAACAGGAACTTCCGCAAGGCTAATCGTTTACGTGTAGCGGGAATAATACCCAAACGTCAATATATGGGCCAAATTTTGGATAAAATTGAATTTGATTCCATGAAAAACAACTTGGAACATATTTTTTATGTCTGATAATATATGTACTTATTAAATTATCCATATTCCTAAGTGATAGTAAATGTGTGTATATCGTCTGTTAGATCTTATTCCTTTAATTTTGTTTTCCATGATTCAGATAATTGAGTTATTGAAGTAGCCTACAACATGTAACAGGATATTTCTTATCAGACCTTTGAATTTTTATTGATTCTGCATTGTTTACATTTGGTTAGGCCCTAATTGTCAATATAGACAACTTAATAAAAAGAAAACACATTTGTATTGGTGTCTGAAAATTAAAAAGCCTAATAAATAAAGTTTGAGTATTTCATCAGTCCCAGAGTCTTGCATCATTTGTAGAATCAGCACTAGCCTACCTATTTCTGAATATGACAATGTAAAAACTCATGTTTTTATATCCAGCAAAATAAAATTTATAAATAGTAAAGAAAAGAGACAGAATATTAGAAAGATGTTAAGTATGTTTTATTTTACAATATTGGTAATCATATCTTGATTTTTTTTCATTAAAACGCGCGATATCAATTAAAAAAATTAATGCATATATGGTTAATATGCTGTATGCACTCAAAATGTAAATCATGATTGTTTATCCTTTCAATAGTGTTTATTATCATGATTATGCTGATTGTGATTTCATATGTTTAATGGTAAAAGGTTTGTATGTACACCAAGTTTTCAAAAAGATATAAGATTTACATCTGCAATGAAACTTAAATTTCAAACATTATGCAAAACTCTCTTTGTTGACTGTCAACCTTGAGATATTTATGTAACAGAGCGTGAGAGGCACATTAAAACTGTGTTAAAATTTTGCCTTTAGGCAGTAAGCGACGTGTCAAAATTATTATGTAATAATTCCAATCTTAATTTTATTTATTGATTCCCTGTGTTTTGATTGGACGAGAACAAATTCAAGAAAACTTGAAATAAAAAATGAATGAATGAAAAGGAGATAAACAGGACTGACAAACGGATATATTATTATTTTTATGTCACTGTCGGATCATGAGTGTGAATTTTAAAAAATGGCCAATCATGCTGTCATTTTCTCGACGTTCCATATCAGCTCAGTTGGTATCGTTGTGATAGGGAAAAGAAACGTACCTCAGATTCTATCCTTTTCAGCATCAAATTCATATATTTACATCCTTCAGATCCCATATTCTCCCTTAATCTTTGAACGAACCATTATAGCAAATCGAGGACGTCGTCGGTCTGCAACTTTCGCTATGACGTTGTCGTTAATGTCAACATGGCCATGGTCAAGGACGAATTATTCTGGAGAATACGCGTATTGACGTTATTTTTTGACTTAAACAACATTCAATGAGTTTTTATAAGTTTATTTATATATGATTGTTTTGACAATTTAAGTTGGATTTTATCGATATTCATCTTGTATACGTTTCTTTGCGGCATAAAGTATTCCTACGCCGTACAAAATAACGGATTGATGGCAGCCTCAAAGAGAAATAATTTTAATAATGTTAAAAATTCGTAATTGGAATTATAAGAATTAAACGCTCTTTTTTCAGAATTTATCGATGTGTAAACTCTGCCTTTTTACTCACAAACTTTATATAAAGGTGCTTCGCACTTTTATTCAGTTTGTGAGTAAAAAGGCAGAGTTTACATATCGATAAATTCTGAAAAAAGAACGTTTAATATCCTATATGAAATTCAGCAAGAAGTCTTACCTTGTACTTACATTTTTTTAAACAAATTTCATTTTCATGTGAATTTAATACATTTAATATCATGCATATTTGAAATGAGATGTGTTAATAATATACATTGGAACTAATTTACATTATCTATTTCGTGAATTAATTCTCTGCTACATGTACTTCAATTATTTGTATGTAGATAAAGATGAAACATTTATTGAGGACAAAAATAAAATGATATCATGATTTATGTTGAAGCAAAAGCATTCTGTAGAAGACCTTATGATTAGGTTATGATTTAAAAAAAAAAAAATTAAATTCATCATCTGACGACCCCCATCCCCCCATCCCTCTCCCCTTGTACTATAGACCTGATAAATAGATGATCTTTGTTTTGAAACATTTTTTCTGAAAGGATACAAGTAGTGAATAAAAACTTTTATGATATTTATAAATGATAGGTTTTGACATTATGTGTACATTGTAATACATCATGATTAATACTTTAAATGGAAAAAATAAAAGCATAATATCTGTACTGTTTTCAAATGATCTCATCTTCAAGTTGCTAGAACTGTTATATGCGTATTATGACAATTGATAAATCACAGCCAAACAGCAATTTTTCTGAGAAAATGTGGTCATGCATAGCTAATTTCTAAGCCAGCTTTTAACTACATTTTCCTAATTGTGTTGAAATTAAGATTTCCGCCTAATTTTTTTTTCCGTAATGGATACAATGTAAAAAGGATGATTTAAATGTTGGTTGAAAAACAGTGTTCTGGTTATTTGTCATGTCTTTTTAATGCATGTATTTTGCACAAACCACTTGAATGTAATTAGAGGAAGCTAGGTGCTGTATTGTATATATTTATTACCAGGTATCTTTTTTGTCATTTATTTCAGGACAAAGAACAATAATGGACTCGAAACAACAACCTCCACCTGACTATTCAGGTAGGTGAAGCCATTTTAAAGAATACCTCAACTAAAAAAAATCTAGGGCAGGAACAGTTAGTTTTAACTATCAGTATCAAGAACCTTTATGTATACTGTACATAATAAAGTAGACATGAAGAGATTATTCAAATTAACTAATTTTATAAAACACCATTGATCAAGTTGATAAATGGGAAAAAAAATTATTAAAGTAAAACAAATTTTGATATTTAACAATTTATGTGCATGTTAAAATTTGTGGGTAAGCGAGTTAATCCTGTGTAACAGCTGGGAAGTGATACAATTTGCATTGGGATCAGTGTCAAATTCTGCCTTGCTTTATACCTGTAGATGTCTTCTTTGAGAGGGGATGCACTGGGGTCAAGGTCAAAGGGTCAAGGTTGTTGGTTTCTAAAGAAATTAAAGTCTTGTCTCAAAGATTACATATAAGAAGTATGAAAGTGCTGGCCCTCACCATTCAAAAGTTATGGCCAATGATAAAGTTTGTAAAAAGTAGGTCAAAGGTCAAGGTCAAAGGGTCCAAGTTGTTGACATCCAATGAAAGGTCTTCTCACAAGGATTTTATATGTGAAGTATAAAAGCCCTAGCTCTTACTGTTCAAAAGTTATGGCCAAAGTAAAAGTTTTTTTGTAGGTAGGAAATGTCCAAGGTCAGGTCAAAAGGTTAAAATTATTGGTTTTAAATGAATGACTTGCCTCAAAGAATTGATATTTGAAATATGAAATTCCTAGTATCTACCGTTTAAAAATTAGGGCCAAAGTAAAAGTTAAGATTTTTTGTGTAAAAATGGGTCAAACTCCAAGGTCAAGATCAAGAGGTCAAGGTTCTTGGTATCAAATGAAAGGTCTTGTCTCAGTCTTGAAACCTCCCAGACTCCCCCTGCATAAAAATATAAACACACCAGATCTAACTTCTTATTGCTTTGAACAATATAAAATAATTTGTCATTTCAGCCAATCTGTACCAGCTTAGTCACAAAGTTTAAAGAAGGGAAAGTGTAGTGTCAGTCAAAATAAATTTATAACAAGAAAAACACCCCAGGTATTTAATAATTTAACTAAGAGAATTTTCTTAAATTTGGGGACATATCAGTGGATCTCTGCTGTACTCAGTTTTTTGGGGTTTTTTTTATAGCTGGATGCGGGGCACAAATATACTCTTGTCTCCCTCCTTCAAAAGTGGTGATCGATGCAATAGCCCACTATGGATCTATAACTTTCAATTTGTCTCCATCTCCCTTTTTCAATATACTTTTTAATTTGATTCAGCTTTTAATCGTACATGCTGACATGATACATAAGCTTTCACTGAATACCTGGTAGTGAAGTGAAGGTTCATTAGAATTCCCGCCCTCGCCAAAATAATTCAAAAACGCTTTATTCTGCCTTTTTTATCGCAAATATTAATAAATTAAAATTTATATAATATATCTTTATTTTATCATATCAACAATGTTATATCGATATGAGTAAATATCTTGTTTTAATCAATATCTGAAAATCAATATATTATTTCAGTCGATAAAACTTAAAGCAATAAAATCTATTGAGGAAAAGAAGTTGCCTTCTATTATATTAAGAAATCTTAAAACAATTTAAAATATGTACATAAATAAGGAGGTATAATACTTTATATGTTGTTAAGTCGATAAAATATAAGACAATATACAAAGTTATAACACAACAAGTGTAGAGCCATTTACGCTTCCGTAGAAAGAATACCGGGTATGAAATGATATGACATTAAATTATATTATACAAGTATCAATAATTCACATGCCTAGGAATACCACTATGTCGGGTACTTAGTATATCCCACTAATTATTTTTAGAATCGGTAGGAGAAGAAAGTAGTGCAGAAAAATTACAAGTTCCCTAATTTGCATATTTGCATAAAAAAATTGTGCAGATTTACTAAACTGGGCTTCAAATCTGTCGATAAGGAATATATCTTTCCTTCCAAGAAAGCTTGGGAAATGTAATTTAACAAGATGATCAGCTGAATTATTTTGTGTATTATAATGCCGGTGTCAAAGTCTGAAATTCCCCTAGATAGGAAACTGCCATTTTGAAGAGCGACACTCAGCACTGATGCTCATAACTATTTCAAAATAATTATTTTCGACGATTTTTTCTTCTAGAATTCTTGAATTATACCTAAATCATCTATATTAACTGAAACCGACTCAAAAGTTTACTGTATAACCTGTTTTACAGACGATATATAAGTCAGGTGTGAGAAAATAGGAAACTGCCATTTTGAAGAGCGACACTCAGCACTGATGCTCATAACTATTTCAAAATAATTATTTTCGACGATTTTTTCTTCTAGAATTCTTGAATTATACCTAAATCATCTATATCAACTGAAACCGACTCAAAAGTTTACTGTATACCTGTTTTACAGACGATATATAAGTCAGGTGTGAGAAAATAGGAAACTGCCATTTTGAAGAGCGACACTCAGCACTGATGCTCATTCTTCATAATTATGCGTGTTCCTCGTTATTTATCTGTCAAATAAATACTGGTTGATAGAACTTATATATATTTTCAACTTATTTTTTGATAAATTACAGATATTTAAGGTTCGCTACTAGACTTCAGTTCTCGGTTCACCTCCGATCACACCTTTAATTGGTATCAAATTATCAATCGGCCATGGGGAGCTGTGTTTGTTAGTTATTAACATACAGGTAATTTTTGACACCTGTCTGAGATAACGCCCACGGCGTGGTTCACACCTATTAAGAAATGACTGAGGGACTGTGGCATGTTTTTTCTTCTTTTTTTAAATACAAGTATCTGTTCAATTTACCGCGATTAAATGTGTAGCCGTTTATTCTCTATGATATAGAAATTAAAAAGATCATTTAATAATTCTATACGAGGTAAAAAAAAAAGAAAAGTTCTAAAATTTTAAAATTTTATTTGTCTTGCCTTCTTTTAAGATAAAAATAAACAAAGAAAACTTAAAAATCTACGACTTTGGATACTATTACCATGGAATTAAATTCAGTGGGACACCGCTTCGATTTGAAGCGACCGAAATCTCTAGGCATGCGCAGAAGCCAGTGCTCAGTGTCGCTCTTTTCCCTATATATTCTATTAAGAGCGACACTGAGCACTAGCGACAGTTTTCACGGTTACACCGGTGGTAATCGGTTCGTATCACTCAACCGAAACTGCACTGTTGCGTGTTCACAATGACATCGCTACCGCCTTAGACAACAATTCCTATGCTGTACTTGTCGTGCTCGACCTGTCGGCCGCGTTCGATGTTATAGACCAACAGATTCTTTTCCATCGTCTTGAATACTCATACGGGATATCCGGATCTGTGCTGTCATGGATAAAGTCCTATTTAACTGACAGGAGTCAGAGAGTTTCGATAGGTGCAACCTTATCAAATGCGGAATCGCTTGAAATCGGTGTGCCTCAGGGCTCGGTTCTTGGACCCCAGTTGTACTGTTTGTTTTCGAAACCTATAGGAAATACATGCAAGCGTCATCAAATGCGGTATCACTGCTATGCAGATGATACCCAAATATATCTCGTTATTGAACAAACGAAGACTTGAATAATGTGGCTTCTTCTCTCAGTGCTTGTCTCGTCGACATAAAATTATAGAGGTGCACCAATCTTTTAAAGTTAAATCATGAAAAGACTGAATTGATGTTCTTTTGTCCAAAACATAAAATAAAGGACCTTTCTACATTCAATCTTGTTTTTGGAGAAAGCACAATTAGTGATTCTCCTTTTGTGAAGAAACTTGGAGCCTTTTTCGACCAGACTCTAAGTATCGAGAAAAACTGCAGTTCAATAGTTAGAACATATGCAAACTCATTAATGTATGGTATAAATAAGCAACTTGTGAATAAACAGCAAAAAGTTCAAAATACTGCTGCGCGGCTGATAACTCGTACCAGGAAATCTGATCACGTGACCCCAATCTTGAAAGATCTCCACTGGCTCCCTGTCCAATACAAGACTTCTGTTTGTATACAATGCATTGAACAATCGTGCTCCAAATATTTGTCCGAGCTTCTCAAAATATACTCTCCTTCCAGGACCTTACGTTCACAGTGTTCTTTTCTTTTGGATGTTCCTAAAGGTAGAACTGTTACGTACGGCAGTCGTCGATTTGACTACGCCGCCGCCTCACTATGGAACTCTCTTCCTCTGTGTCTTAAAAATTCCAAATCTGTTTTCGCTTTTAAAGAAAGGTCTTAAAACTCACCTCTTTGAACAAGCTTACGAGCGAATGTAAATATTGTTTTTATAGTGATATACCTTATGTAGAAAGACACTGAACTGATCTTAAAATCTTTACGGTTTTTTATTTTGTGCTTTACTGATCAAGTACGGGTTCCTTTTTTAATGTTTCATTAGTTGTACATTTATTAAAGTGACTCCCACGCAACGTAATATTTTATGGTCTTTTAGTACACATAAAGTCTTTTAGATATCCTATTTTTATGTACAAATATGTATTATGTATTTTTTTTTTTAAAGTAATTTGTTCACCATTTTGTATGCTTATATATATTTTAATGTGAAGCGCACTAGAGTGTCATTATTATAATGCACAATGCTATAGAAATTATTGTATTGTATTATTGTATTGTATTGTAATCCGTGGTGTTAGCGATGCCCCAACATCGGTCCACATCGGCCTAGTAGGCCATAAGCTTCAGTCACATTATCCAGCGATGGGGTATACGATGGGCAACCGATACGTTTTTTGATAAAAATGAAGTAGTTTTCGGTCGTTTATACGAAGGCCCAGCGATGCATTGCTAATCATAAAACGATGTTCCAGGGTAATCGGCCGATGTATTTTACATAGCTCATATATTGATGAACATCGTTCGACTATAGGCCAATGTTTGGTCGAACATCGACCGATGATCGGCCGATGTCTGTTGCCCACCATTCAACTTCCCGATGACCTCAGATTCAACGGACAATAGATGATACTCGGCCATACATCGGCCGATCCTTGAAAGATGTGTTAATGATGGGTTGCCGATGAGGAGCGATGTGAGGCATCGTTGGAGATATCGCTGATTTTTAACTACGAATTATTTCGAATTATTTCCTAACGATGACCCCACTAACGATGACCCCACCGATTTGCAAAATGGCCTCAGTCACCGTCCGATTACAAGTGGTGTCCGGCCGGCAACCACGCCATTTTCATCAAAAACGCATCTGAGTCTCATCGTATACCCCATCGCTGGATAATGTGACTGATACTTTAAGAATTGGCCGATGTATGGCCGAGCATCGTCAAGTTTCCGTTAAATCTGATGTCATCGGGGGTGGGGTGGGGTGGGGGGGGGGAGTGATGGGCAACAGACATAGGACATTCATCGGTCGAGATTCGACCAAACATTGGCCCGTAGTCGACCGACGTACGCACGATGTTCACCAATGTATGAGCGATGTTATATACATGTAATACATCGGCCGATTACCCTGGAACATCGTTTAATAATTATAGCAATGCATCGCTGGGTCTTTGTAAGTCCGGCCAGCAACCACGCCATTTTTATCAAAAACGCATTAGTTGCCCATCGTATACCCCATCACTGGATAATGTGACTTATACTTTAAGGACTACTAGGCCGATGTGGACCGATGTTGGTGCCACTGGTCTACGGCCACCGGCCGGGAAATGTGATTAAGCCATTAATAAGTCGACCGCGTGGCGCAGTGGTTAGAACGTCTGATCTAGAGTCGCGAAGTAAGGAGTCAATTCTTACGTTGCGAGTTCGAATTCCACTGTGGGACGTGGAGACCCATCATTCGGATGAGACCGTATAAACCAAGGTCCTGTGTCGCAGTAGGTGCTGGCACGACAAAGACCCCTAACTGCTCAATGGACCTGTGTCGCGAGTATGGGACAAAATTTGTAGCTCTCCACCGGCAAGTGGTGGCGTCTCCATATGAGTGAAAAAATCTCGAGAGGGACGTTAAAGAACATACAATCAATCATTTAATATATCAATTATCAAACTAATTTTGTAAACACTAATTTGATTAATTTTTCGAATTCATAGATATTTTTCTATAGGCCTTAAATGGTACAATTTATTTCACGAATTCAGTTAAACGGCTGACAACCACATGTTGTTAGGATGCATTGGGATTGTGCAAAACAGTCGGGAGATGCACAATATGGCAGATGGACTGAGTAACTTTAAAAATTCTCTTTATTAGCCTTAAACTCAATACATTTTATTGTTCTAAAGACTGCTACTTGCATATAAGTATTTTTAAACTGAACAAAGGTTTTGGTATCTTTTCTTTATAAATACAGTAAATAGAACCAATTTCCTATGAGACGCTGTTTTGGTATTTACTGGCAAAAAGTGATATCACCGATTTGACTACCAAGTTTCATGCGTTTTTCACGGATTTTCTTATAGTATACTTGTTAGATAGGTGAAGTAAATTAATTTGTGAGCAAAACAAACTACAATTTCTATTGGGGTTGCTTAAAATTAAATGCAAATCTGTGATCCATTTTCTCCTAGAATGGCGAGTTGTAAAACGAAAGTGAAAGTAAATAAGATTTAGGGACCAGTAGTCTTGGGAGCCGTTGTTATTTCATAAATAATTTGAATAGGTGATATCACCTATTCGAATAGGTGATATCACCTTTTCAAAATCTGAATAGGTGATACCACGTATTCGAATACGTGATCATCTATTCTGATTGGTGATATCACTTTTTGGCAGTAAATACCAAAACGGCGCCTCATAATTAAAATAACGTCTAAATAGTAAATAGTGAGGCATGGTATCATGTCCACCCAGTAATAAGTTTGCCAAATTAATGTCATATGTGTTGTTTTCAATAAGCAGCTGCAGTAAACTACCGCCCCTTCTCCTGCAGGTAAAGGGATTTTGACAATATTGCTTTTAACTTTAATCGAGATGGAAATTAGACCACCGACAAGAATTCCATTTCCCCGATCTTTTGTGGCGAAAATATTTGAAACAGCCCTATCCAGGACCATTATGTCTTTCAAAAAACATCGTACATAGCTGTTTTAAACAAAAAACTAATGATTAAAAGTGCTTAAAAAATCTAAACATCAGAAAGTTGCAAATTGCTAGCTTTTTATGCCCCCGTAATCGAAGACACGGGGTTATATAGTTTTTGTAGTGTCTGTCCGTCTGCCTGCAACAGAACTTTGGATAATATATCCTAAGATATTCCCGGCTAATCTTCACCTATGGTGCCAGGGGCCAATTGGATCGCATAAATTATATCATAGATATGTATATGTAATACATGTTAATATAATATATATAAATATAAAGACATACAGATGTACAGATTAAACATAATGTTATAGAATATGAATCGGAAAGATGCATTACCTTATAAAAATAAAACTATACAAATATTTGTTTTTGCAAGAAAAAAATAAATA
The DNA here is from genome assembly GCA_003671525.1 of Saccostrea glomerata. Taxonomy (NCBI): domain Eukaryota; kingdom Metazoa; phylum Mollusca; class Bivalvia; order Ostreida; family Ostreidae; genus Saccostrea; species Saccostrea glomerata. The sequence goes on from PRKT01000117.1 coordinate 183,583, forward strand.
AATAGATAATAATAATTAAGCCTCGCTGCCATGGGGTTCATCCTCCACCTCACAGAGTCCATAATAATTACCCCCCCCCCCCATGGCAGCACTACTGAAGGACAGACCCCTTCAAAAGTCAGACTATTATTATCACAAAGCTATCGAAATATCATAAAACCATTTGTATGTAAAGTTTACATCTAATTTTTATAAATCTCATATTGATACACTAGGTTTGCCTTTACATAATACAAAATATCATTTATTTTTTCTTCTCTGTTTTCATATCTTAGCTTCACTTTATGTAATGTGGTGCAAATCATACACTTCATGATATCAACTGAAGTCAATCCGCATCCAAAAAAGAAAAAGAAAAGAAGTACAAGCACAACATTCATAAGTACGAGTAATTCGTTCTTCAAATTATTGCTTTTATTTTATTATTAAAACAAAGTACAATTAAAAAGTACAGTATTATAAGTTTTATATCAAACTTACATTGCTCTCCGTCACAGTCATAAATTTTTCTATCGGCAGGGACATGTTGGTTAATTTGGCATTGAACTTCCTTGAAAATTATATCCCCATGTACATGTATCGATCGACTTTTATTATACTATTTAATGTTTTTATAAAAATAACACGATGTAATGCACACAATACAAAGCTATCTGGCGAACAATATACCAACTGTGCAGAGTGCCACAATGACATCCCAGATGCATAATACAGTGTTTTGGGGTTCCTGGGCACGATGTTCTGTTACGATCTATCATGTTACAGCATAATTAGAAGACATGCATCCCTTTCAATGCATGTCTTTGAATAAAGCTCATTGACATATTGAGATAAAGCGCGATATTCAGTTCGATATAAATATTCTATTAGGAGAAGTAGCATGAGGGAGGGGGGGGGGGGTCAAAGATGCTCGTGACAATGCACTGAACTTAAGCGTAATGTTCTTCTTAAACCTTTTTGATAAATCATATGTATTAATTTACATCCACTAAATATTTTATATTCCTCCTTTATTATGCCTCCGTAAACGAATTTCGGGGTATATAGTTTTTGTCGTGTCCGTCCGACTGTCTGTCTCTCTGTCTAGCTGTTTGTCCGCAAAAACATTAACCTTGTCCATAACTTTTGATTAATTGAAACTATGACTTTCATATCTCACATGTGTATTTCTTGTAACAAGACCTTTCTTTGGGTACCACCAAATTTGATCTTTTGAAATTGACATTGGAGTTTGATCCACTTTTACACAAAAATTCTAAACTTTTACTTTGGCCATATCTTTTGAACAGTAGGTACCAGGACTTTTATACTTCATATCTTTATTCTTTGTAGCAGGACCATCCATTGAGTACCAACAACTTTGACCTTTTGACCTTGAAGATATTTGTACTTATTAAAAAAAACTTTAACCTTGGCCATAACTTATGAACGATAAGGGCTAGAGGTTTTATACTCCACAAATGTAATTCTTGTGAGAAAGCGCTTCATTGAATACCGGAACTTTGATCCCTGACCTTGGAGTTTGACCTACAGGTACTTTTCAAATACAATCTTGAAAATAATTTTTGAAGGGTTAGAACTAGGGTTATCATACTTCATAAATGTTTCTTGTGACAAGACCTTTCATTTGATATCAAGAACCTTGACCCATTGACCTTAACCCTGGAATTTGACCTTTTTTTGCACAAAAAATCCAAACTTTTACTTTGGTCCTACTTTTTAAATGGTAGATACTAGGAATTTCAAATTCAAATATCAATTTTTTGTGGCAAGACCTTTCACCTAAAGCCATAAATTTTGACCTTTTGACCTTGACCTTTGACATATCCGTACTTACGAAAAAAATAACTTTGACCATAACTTTTGATTTGTAAGAGCTAGGACTTTCATACTTCACAGTCATATGTAATCCTTGTGAGAAGACCTATCATTGGATATCAACAACTTTGACCTTGACCTTGGAGTTTGACCTACTTTTTACAAACTTTAACCTTGGTCATAACTTTTGAACAGTAAGGGCTAGAGCTTTCATACTTCACATATGTCTTTCAGACAAGTCTTTTTTTTCAGAACACAACAATCTTGACCCCGGAGTTTTTCCTATACCTTTCTAAACGTTAACCTTGGTCATAACCTTTGAACAGGTGATGCTAGGGTTTTAGATTTCATGTTTGACAAATTGTATTTCTTGTGAAAAGGCCTTACTTTAGGTACCAAAATATTTGATCTGCATTTGCGAACTTAATCTTCGCTATGTTGCCATACGTGGGCATCTGTGTTTCACAAACACATCTTATTTTTTTTTAATATAAAAACCATGAATGGTTGTTTATCAGTCAATAAACACCGCTAAGCAAATCATCTATTTAAATTTCTAAATTGAGCAGCGCCTCTTCATCAGTCAAACAACAAAATAAACCGATGTCATTTCAATATTATATAATATTTAAAGTACTTATAATCATATAAGCAATAAAATGTCTTTCTTTGTTTATAAGGTCCGTTGCAACTCAGTATTGTTGAAAAAATTCCCGCTCACACAAGTAGATTTATATTTTTTACTTGCAAGAGCTGAAGCATTAATTTCCATGCTCTTTACAGAGAAAACATTTTATTGTTTATACAACAGCACATTATTTCAATTTCTATCTAAACGCCTAAAACGGAACATACTGAAGTACTATGCTTCTGTATATGTAAACTTTAAGATCCTATATCATTTTTCTGCATCATCATTTCTTTTCCTTTTCCTTTTGGATACAATGCATGTGTTAACATAACGTGTTCAAAAAGTTGGAACCTGTGAAGATTCATAGCCGTTTTCAAAAATAGATCTAATCAATGTCAAACAAGATGTATTTGTGAAACTTTGATGTCCGTATGGCAGGTTTTTGCAAACGTTATATCAAAGTTTCTCAAATGCAAATCAAACCCCAAGGTAAAGAATGGAAAAATATTGTTTATACCCAAAGAATAAGATGTGTTTGTGAAACACTGATGCCCCAAAATGGCGAGGGTTTAACTTTGACAAATGCAAGTCAAGCTCTAAGGTCAATTTCAAAAGGGTCGAAAGTGTTGGTATCCAAAGAAAGTCTTGTCATAAAAAATAATCCTGTGAAAAATGAAAGACCTAGTTCTAACTTTTCAAAAGTTATGGCCAAGGTTTAAAAAAGTGGGTCAAATTCCAAGGTTAACGTTACATGTATAAGGTCTTATCTTGCATTAATAGTATGCATAGATCGAATATATTAAAAATTATAAACAAAGTGGTTAATACCATCACTTTGTCGTAGCTTTCAGCAATATTATACTTTCAGAAACACATTGCTACATGTACATGTATAACGTCAAGCTTTTAGGGATACTACAGTACTTAATATTTTTAAGATAGATTAAGTCCCCCTTTGTATTCCTAGTTTCGGAAGTCTTTAAGAAGGTTCATCCAAACCATTTATCAACCTTTTTTTTTTTTTAAATAAGCACTGATACATGTAAATACTCAAAGGTCACAGGAAGGTCATAAAAATATTCTTTTATGCAATTTTTCATGAAATTTAAAGTATATTTCGTTTTAAAAAAAACAGGGTACAACCTGCCCACCTACCAAATCTATAGATTTTATGCAGTAGTACATGTATACGTACAGTTTCATCTTTTGTACATAAAATCTTAGCTGCAGAAATGTAGCGTTGTGGTTATATACATGGTCAAAAATTAAAATACACAATGTTCTCAACCGCTAATAAAATCAGATAGGCAATCTTGCATGTGCTTTACGAGTATGTTTCCCGAAGTGAAACCATAGTGTTTCATAACAAAACTCTAAAAATTTTAAGAAGTTTGGTAAAATATCCTTTTTTTGACACCCTCTTGGGACCTCCATGTACGTTTTAAACTAAAAAAAAAAACTAGAGCTGGTTTTAAAACAAATGTCTTTTGAAAAAATGTCAACTACATACAATTTTATGCTGTTTTGCTTTTTATAGGAAAAGTGGAGCCATACCGTGTCCTTTTTCTTTGAACTAGTACTCACAACGAATAATTGAACTTAAATCTTATGTGTGCTATAATCATATTAAAAAAATATATATCTAAGAATATTAAGTAAGTAATATTCTACGTACCAAGGGAGAAGCTTCTATAAATGTTGCTTCATCATGGAAATTGCCATATAAATTTATTGGCGTCCATTCTGGTACATACAAGTGACAAAACTACAACACCCAGAATAAAATTGTAGAATATAAGAATGCAAACATTTCGTTAATAGAATATTAGGAATTTGTTATAACAAATTAAATTTGTTAAAATTCAATGATAACCGATCTGTTTAATAACTTTAATGTGTATAACGATTTCAATATTTAGCAAATTCCAAGGTTAACGTTACATGTATAAGGTCAATTATATCTATTGAAAGGTCTTGTCAAAATAAGTACAAATGTTTAGTACATGTATAAAAGCCCTAGCACAAACTGTTCAAAAGTTATGGTCAAGCTAGATTAAAGTTTGAAAATTTTGTGCAAAGTGGGTCAAAAGGTCAAATACCAAATGACATCTTCGCTAGCCAAGAGCTTTTGTTACTGGTATGCTAATCTCCTTATGAACCCTTGGTCTACGATGTTTAAAATAATTAGGATTTTTTATCAAGTTGATTGCCGATACGAAAATGTGTAGTTGACCGTCAACTAGTCGTCAACTAGCCGTCAACTAGTCGTCAACTGATAATGCGAGTTTTCTGAAAAGCGATCAACTGATTTGCATAAAACGGCCAGTTGACCATTAGTTGAATGCTAATACTTTGAAATTTCATGCAAAACAAGAGTTGACCACTAGCTGAACACTCCGACTTGTTAGAAAATTTTTCACACGCTACATTTATGTTGGGTTCAAAATTACATCATCATAAATCGGGTTTGTTATACCATAATGATTTGAATCAGTACTACATGTGTGTTTTCTGTAGAAGGTGGGAATTTTGATTTGAAACATTATTGTCTTCGTCATATGATTCAGCGTGTGAAATATATCTCATGTACTATTGTAAGTATATAAAATGTAAAGATTTGTTTTACTAAACTTGTTATTTTTAAACAGATAACAGGAATACAAAAAACTGTAGCCAGTAAAGGTCCCTATTTTTGTGTACTTTTTTAAAGTAAAACTTGTCATGCATCAAGTGTTTTGTTGTGTTTCTTGTTGTGTTGGTAAAAATATACCATTGCTTTAGACTAATTCTATATAATAACCTTTTCTGCACAAGAATTGAAGAAGGCATGTAACAACTTACAACTTATGAGAGTGTGCCAGCTCAATTCATAAATGCATTTAGATTTACAAGTACATTTATGTCAATTTAGAAACTCCATTGTTTTGACTTTTCATATTTTCAAGAACACTGCTTGTCTTAGATTTCAAATCTCCTTCCATTTTTTTCAAATATTATTGAATGCAACCTACGTGCACTGACTAATGGAGTATTCAACTAGCGGTCAACTGTAAAAGAAATAGAGCAGTATTCAACTAGCGGTCAACTGCAAAGGAAATAGAGGAGTATTCAACTAGCGGTCAACTGCAAAGGAAATAGTGGAGTATTCAACTGGCGGTCAACTGCAAAGGAAATAGTGGAGTATTCAACAAGCAGTCAACTGCAAAGGAAATAGAGGAGTATTCAACTAGCGGTCAACTGTAAAGGAAATAGAGGAGTATTCAACTAGCGGTCAACTGCAAAGGAAATAGAGGAGTATTCAACTAGCGGTCAACTGTAAAAGAAATAGAGGAGTATTCAACTAGAGGTCAACTGCAAAGGAAATAGAGGAGTATTCAACTAGTGGTAAACTGCAAAGAAAATAGAGGAGTATTCAACTAGTGGTCAACTGCAAAGGAAATAGAGGAGTATTCAACTAGCGGTCAACTGCAAAGGAAATAGAGGAGTATTCAACAAGCGGTCAACTGTAAAAGAAATAGAGGAGTATTCAACTAGTGGTCAACTGCAAAGGAAATAGAGGAGTATTCAACTAGCGGTCAACTGTAAAGGAAATAGAGGAGTAATCAACTAGCGGTCAACTGTAAAGGAAATAGAGGAGTAATCAACTAGCGGTGAACTGTAAAGGAAATATAGGAGTATTCAACTAGCGGTCAACTGTAAAAGAAATAGAGGAGTATTCAACTAGCGGTCAACTGCAAAAGAAATAGTGGAGTATTCAACTAGCGGTCAACTGCAAAGGAAATAGAGGAGTATTCAACTAGCGGTCAACTGTAAAGGAAATAGAGGAGTATTCAACTAGCGGTCAACTGCAAAGGAAATAGTGGAGTATTCAACTAGCGGTCAACTGCAAAGGAAATAGTATTTTTTGTATGGGTGGAGTCGAGCAACATCGTTCGAGCGACCAATCAGTAATTACATGTATTGTATTTTGTAAAAGACGATATCTGCGTTCGGGATACATCTTGATTCTTTAATCTTTAAATAGCAAATAAATATAACTCAATACTTTCTTTTGTTAATTGTTCTTTTAAATCTTGATTTTGGGCAAAACTATGAATTCTCTCGTATTTTCTATGAGGGGGGGGGGGGACATAAAATTAACATGCTTGGAACCTCCTAGCATAATTAATTTATGTCCTAGATAATTGTACATGTACACATATTATACCGGAATGGATCGTTTACGGTTTGTATTTCAATTTCCCCATGTAAACATCCTACTAGCGACAGTTAGGCCAGTCCATATACTCATAATACTGTTTGTAAGTACTTATGATTTTACGCTTGTAATCATTGCGTTTAAACTTAGGTTCCATAGCCTTGGAAAAATATTTCTTACATATATCTGTAGATGAAGTAGGTGTGTTGCTTCATAGCTCGCTGTAGTATTCACGCAACATTAACGCTGTTCTAGAGGGTTTAAGCACCTTGACTGACTTGAGGAAGCGAAGCTATATTTAACTTTTCTGTGCACGTTGTTCTTGAAAGGCAAAGTTTATTAATTTTAAATGCTCTGGCACTTTTTATTAAGCTGAATGGTTTGAAATAAGTCATTACCTTCAAGTAATAGTGAGACCATTGTAAGTAAAATTTTACTGGTCAAGAAAGGCCAGCCAGAGAAATTCTTTTTCATGCAAAGAGATTTAATTGCAATAATACTTGAAGGTCAATTTCTGCTTCGTTTAGAGTAGGTGCATTAATAAATGTATAGGCTACATTGTATGTCATTTACATTCATGATTTTACAGTTCAGTGAATTTAAGTTCCTTATATGCAAATACTGTGTCCGCTATCTTGTAGGTAACACAATGTACATAAATACTCGATGTAGGTGACATACTTCCGCTATCTAGAACGGTGATGGTGACCTAGAATGCCATTAAATGTTTTGCTGTTGTCGCCACTTCGAAAACCAAGTGGAAACCACTCAACGGTACAAAGAATCAGGTAACGGGAAAAAGTCCAGTCCACGTAAATCAGAGTAGACACGCAACTGATCGATATAGATATAAGTACTAGTACAGCCCTTTCCTCATTTTACGCATATGACAGTAGGCTAACAAAGAAAAATCAATCACTTTACAGGACCATCTTCGGGTTTCTGAAACGGAGATTGCAGGAAGGGTCTCCACCAAAAAGCAAGTTCTTTTCTAAGGGTTCCATTTTCGGTGGTTTCTCAGCATTTATATAGTCACATTCAAGCATTAAATCGATTGTTAATGTAAGGACCTTAGCAAGGGATTATTTCATTTCTATGGGACATCACCATACAGGTCCATATACAGGGGAAGAGGGGGGAGGGGATTGAAGAGGAAGGGGAAAAGTTATGAGTGAGAAAGGTAGAAAGACGGTCAGGTGGAAAAGAAGGGGGGAAAGGAAAATGAAGGAGGTAGAAAGGCACAGGAAAAGGATAGGAAAATTGTCATTTTTATCCCCATACCACCCCTTCATGGCTCACGAATTTTTTTTTTAGGCGATCAATTTAATTTGGATTTCAAACAGTCGTGTATCAAACAGTCGTCGTGTATCAAGCAGTCGTGTATCATGTCTTTGCTGAGTGGGTTTACTTTCAGATAAAAATTTAAATATGTTAAGTGTTTCTTTTTCAATGACATACCATTATAAAAATTAAGTGGACTGGCGCCATGAAATGAAAACCGCTTAAGGTACATCATTTAAAATTTAATATATATATCCGCATCGTCTTTGCATAGAAAATAAGCCAACAAAAAATATATTCGATGGTTATTAAAAAAGTTTGTATGTTTAAATAAGTTTTCAATGTTTTCAATGTTTTTTGTAATTATAAGCAATTGTATACCATTGTATTTAATCAAAATATACTAGTAATGTCTTTCTAAAGAGAGAAAGAAAGGATTGGGATGTAGATGGATTTTAATCAATGAAATCAACTGCTTGTTCGCGATTTGAGTCTTAAAAAAACAGGAATGCTTTTTTATTTACCTCTGGCTACGGTAGTCTCAGGAAAGCGTTTAGAGGCAGTTGGCGCGGACACTAAATGTGTTAACGTTATCGAACGTCATAAAATTCAACGGCGGAAGTGGAACCTTAACACGTCCTTATGTATTTGATGAAAAATCGTCTTTGAGAAATGTCAACACTTTTTTCTGATATTTTTGTTACTTGTTCCTTGTAAGATTTGAATCATGACATTAATTTTATCGTATCTGTCTATGAACATTTGAAAACTCCATGAAACTTACAGGACCCATTTAGAATCCGGAAATCTGGTTTGTCAGGAATGGGACCCGGCAGATTTTGATAATGAAGATGAATTTCTTAGAAAGTTGGCGGAAATTTCTCTTTCAGTTTAATTTTCAAGCAAAAATATTGATCATTAACTTTTCCAAAGTTTGGGATGTTAAAAATATTTGTCTGAATATCGTCTCACAATGGGACTATTTTGCTTATTGGAAGCGTCTGCTTTGACACTGTTTGGTTTTTTGTTTGCTGTGCTATTTATAGTAAGACAGTCAGTTGATCATGATGCCTAGAGCCAGGACTTTGCTTTCAGCAAAGCCCGGCTAAAAATGGTCTGAGCTTTAATTTTCTTCAATTAATTCAGTTAAATTGAAATGATTTGAAATATTGAATTGATTCTTTACTATGTTCAACAATGAAACAATCAATATTGAATTATTCACTTAGTAATGTAATATGAAATCTTCTCTAAGAGTTTCTTTTTTCATGAGAAAAACTCAAAAATAGCTATTTCATAAATTATATAACTTCCTAAATACATTCTACATGTACATCATTTCCTGTACATACTAAATAAATCTTAAAACACCCTTATACATGTATTTTGCAGGAAGTACATATTTTTGAAACCTGACTAAAATCAAAATAGCTTTGTTGAAATTTATATTGTTCAATCCCATGGCCATATAAACCTCTTCTTCTTGTTGAATCAACATTTATATATTATATAGATGAAAACTAAATTGTTTTTTTAAAAAGAGGGAAAAGTAAATTTTACACTACCTGTAATTAAAATTTTGATATTAATATAATTACAAAGGTAAACTGTATATAAGATTTTCAATATTGCCAAAAATGAACAATATATAGCAGCTTCTTTTCAAAGGTTTATCAAAACGAAAATTTGCATGGACATACAGTTATATTTGGGTATCCATAGTTTCTGACCACAATACCTGGAGGTGTAGGGGGAACTACATAGGGATTCCCTCCTGAAATTGTTTATCATATACATATATCATGCATTGTAAAGCTTATAAGTATATCCAATCATTTCTAAATAATACAAACGCTGTGTATAGTTACTGCAAATTGATCTGAACATGCATGCTGAAAGTTTAATTCAAACTATAACTTAATCAATTTGTTTCAGAATGTCAAACAATTTTATATTCAAATAAAACAGATTTTGGTGTAAAATTGTTCAATTGATTAACATAACACAATACCTTCTACACACCGTACATTGGTTTTTTGAGATATTATAAACTGATCAATAAAACAATGTAAGGCAATGACAGTTCAATTTGCAATGACTGTACATGTATGCGATTTTAACACAATATTTGACAAGCACACTAGCTAGCTGTTTATACTATGAGCATTCTACAAATTAAATTAAACTACATGTATATACTATAGTAGAGGTGCGCAATATTATCGGTATATCGGTATATTGCGGTAAATCTCATGGCGACAATATATCGCGATATAAAAGTCAGATACCGGTATTTTACGATATATATGAATATGTAAAACAATTTTGAATTGTAATAATCTTTCATAGCTCTTTAAAATATATGTCATTATCATATTCATGTAATATAACGATTAATGACTCAACAAGTTATCGCTGTAGAAGAAACAGTTCCTTGAAGATTTGAAATGAAACATTTGGTGACGTCACCGATGGTGGTGATGATGGTGCACGCGGTCATGTTGAGCATCGAACTCCTTATGCCGGCAGACGAGAACCGGCACATGCGCATGATGGACACAATAGTCGCTGACACTTCCCAGAAAGGTTCGTCGGACCTTGCTCATACCTCTAGTCCCCACGATGATTAAGTCGGCTTTTTCTGTTTTTGATACTTCTATGATTGATTCTCCCACTTTCCCGGTCATTTGCTTCATTTTCCCGCCTAGCTGAGAAAATAAACAGGAAATGTATCGATTATTTATGACATATCTCTCTCTCTTTGCTGTTTGACATGCAATTCGTATTGGTCATTACAGATTAATACAATTTAAAAACTCTTTTGTTTTATGAATACATGTATTACCTTTATCATTGTTAAATACATATGAATAGCCTAATTGCTATTGATATAATAGAGGGACTGATATAAGATCAAATATTTAAAATCCTTTGCATTCATAACCATAGTGTTGAAGATTACGTAAAAATCACTTTATTAAAATGTAGTTCATGATATAATGTTATGAAGTTGAATAGTGCTTACGCCAAATTGCTTCATCTTCTCCGAGTACTTGTGAACCAGGTCTCTCGTTCGAATTTCCTCCTCTTTCAACAGCTCGTTAACAACCCCAGGGTCAGTCAAGACGGCAGCTGGAAGATATATATAGCCGCTTATTTTCAGATGAAAAACCGTAAATCATCGATGAAACATGTATCTTCCGAGAAAAAGAACATATTTTGTAACAATGATTTTGTTGTACATTTCAGTCATTCTAACCATACATGAACTTACATAACCTTGAAGGAACCGATTTGGCACACGCAGAGGAAAATGGCATATACAAGTTTATTTTTTCAATGCTTTTTGAAGGGATTGATTTTAAGCAAGTGTAAGGAACAAAATTTCACATGCTGCTTGATTTTAGTGATGTTAAGTTCATTTAAGATTTTTATGACCCCGTTATCGAAGATACGGGAGTATATAGTTTGTCTGTCCACAAAATCTTTAACCTTGACCATAACTTTTGAGCGGATGGTGCTATGGCTGTCCTATGTCACAGGTGTATTCCTTGCATTTTAATTGTAGCAAGAACTTCGGATGCTACTAAAAGATTTGATCTCTTGGCCTTGGAGTTTGACCCTCTTTTACCAAAAAAACCACCCTACTTTAACCTTGGCCACAACTTTTCTACAGTTGGTGCTAGGACTAACATACTTCACATGTGTATTCATTGTAGCAAGGCATTCAAATAGGTTTAAATACTTTTTACCTTGACCTAAGAGTTAAATATATCAGTTTTCAAACTTTAATCTTGGCCATAACTTTTGAACATTTTGCAGTACGCCTTTCAGATTTCACAGGTGTATTTGTGACGAGAAATTCCATTGGAAACCTGCAATATTCACTTTTGACCTTGCCCTTAGATTTTTGCTTGCATTTCCGAAAATTAACCCTCTCCATAAGCTACCATATGGGGGGGAGGTCACTGTCTCACAAACACAGCTCTTTTTTTTTTTTTTTTTTTTTTTTTTTTTTATGTGGAAGCATCCTTGAGTAGTGTAGATATTAAATTGTTAAAATGATGACCCTCGGGCGTAGGGCGGGGCCACAATGGGGAATCCAAGTTTTACATAGAAATATATATAGAACAAATCTTTTAAAAAGATCTGCATCACCCAAGTTACTCGGGTGAGCGATGTGGCCCATGGGCCTCTTGTTAACAAGCATACCTTCCAACAATAACTTTCCGAAGTTTAAAATATGGCGATAAACAAAAGAAATTGCATATGTCTCTAGGTAATACTACGGTATGTACGTATGATAGCCGTGTTTCACCTGAAAGAAAAACTTATCAAAATCCCATTGTGATGTACAATACGCATCCCTTTCTCACAGAAATTTATTTTTGGAAAAAAGTGCGTATTATATTCCCCCAAATACGGTAAGTATGAAAGCTGTAGTTTTAACCCTTCAAATTTATGTTTAAGGTTGTATTTGAAAATAGGTCAAACTACAAGGTCAAGGTCAAAGGGACAAAGTTCTTGGTATCCAATGAAGCGTCTTCTCACAAGTTTTACGTATGTGAAGTATGATGGCCCTAGCTCTTACCATTCAAAAGTTATGGCCAAGGTTAAATTTTTTTCATAAATATGGAAATCGTCAAGGTCAAAAGGTCAAAGTTGTTGGTACTCAATGAAAGTTTTGCCACAAAGAATACATATATGAAGTATAAAAGTCCTGGTATATATTGTTCAAAAGATATTGCCAAAGTAAAAGTTAAAAATTTTGTAAAAGTGGGTCATACTCCAAGGCCAAGGTCAAATTTGGTGGTACCCAAAGAAAGGTCTTGTCACAAGAAAAACACATGTAAAAAATGAAAGTCATAGCTCCACTAAATCAAAAGTTATGGGCAAGGTTAAAGTTTTTGCGGTCAAACAGACAAGCAGACAGACAGAGAGACAGATGGACAGATATGACAAAAACTATATACGATATACCCCCAAAACTTTGTTTATGGGGGCATAAAAATATCAATTTAACTTAAGAATGTAATAAACATGATAAACTGTGATTAATAATTTATAGAATCATCATGTATTTCAGTGAAAAGAACATATGTTAAACATGACTGAACACGTGGTGGAGTTGCAAATTACTGATTTTTTTTATGTCTCTAGTAAAGGTATACTTTATTTGAATTTTATAAATAATATTTGAAGGTCAACAACAAGGCGGACCTCCCCCAGGACAGCAAGGACCTCCTCAAGGGCAATATGGGCCTCCTCAAGGGCAATATGGGCCTCCCCCAGGGCAATATGGAGCTCCTCCAGGGCAATATGGACCTCCCCCAGGGCAATATGGAATGCAGCCTGGTTATGGACCACCACCTGGTAGGGGCATTTTTAAATGACAAATGTATATTATTTTACAGAAAGATTTTATAATATAAATATATAAATAACTAGAGCAAAGCTCGTTGCAAAGCAACGAGTAGGTCTTCCGTCCTGTTTTGACTGGAAGTGAAGTAAACAAAAGACAGCAAATGAGCTAAGTGGTCTCCATTGACTTTATAATTTCGATTTTGCGTCAAAACCTTAAAAAATAAGCTATTTTGGGCTACTTCTGGTCCTTTCCGGTTTGACCGGAAGTGATGTCGACAGACAGAAAATTAAGTTTTATGCTTCTAGATACATATGTTACCCAAAAATATGTCAAGAATGGCAAAAATATGCATATTCTGACGACTTCCAGTTTGACCGGAAGTGACGTCGCCGGACGCATTTTGACGAGTCCAGTAGATTAAGCTTGACATTTTAAAAAACTTTGCTTCTTTTACGTATTACAAATTCTCAATACTTTTTGAGATATAAATGAAAAACTTTCTGCCCATCTAGGCCCTTTATTTTAGGGGCCAGCCCTTTTTTCGAGATATATCGAAGAAAAGGTGTTAGAAATTTTAAAATTCTCGACATGCCCTTTTTCAGACCATAGCGAGCATCGGCGTGCAGCACTTCCGGTGAAAATGAAATGCGTATGTCACATCTACATACATTGCTCAAAGACTCAAGTTTCTTTCCTAAGCCATTTTTGAGAAAACTCGCGTACAAACTGACCCCCTGATAATCACTAAATCGCGGAAATCTCAAAACCGGAAGTGACGTCATCAAAACAAAAAATTATATATCAAGTTTGTTTCATGTTGTATCAGTCCTGAAAGTTTCATGAAAATCGAGCGAGCCGTTTCTGAGAAATCGTGTACACAAAATCGAAAAAAAAACAATTATAATAATAATAGAAATAGTGGAAAAGAAACCTAAGAATAAGATGGAAGACCTAAATAACTGTTTCAGTTATTCTCCAAGTCCATATCAATATGTCACTTGGGTAGACTTTACTTTACCGATCCCCAGATCCGCAAGATCCTCTTGCTCATTGGACTCTTAAGTCCGAAAGAAATGACACTAAGCATGCGCCGCACACAGTTCAGAAAACGAGGTTTTAAACTAAACTTTTAACCATATAGAATTCGATTTTGGGGTAAAAAAGGCCAAAAACTTTGCATTTTTAATTTTTTTCGATCGCTCACGTGATCTCATATATACTGAAGTCGCCTTTGTCGACACTACATTTTAGCGCATTTTTCTGTGGACAGGTAAAGTAAAGTCGTTCCTGTCACTTATTAGAAAAAAAATGAATTAAAGACTTGGAGCTTTGAAAAATAAGATATTAAAGCTTATCGTAAGATTCTAATCAATGCTTTTTCAGCCTATGCATGTACATTACATTTTGCCAGTAAATGTAAACTGATTGAATTGATAATGCATCTTCTATTAATTATGATTTTGTTAAAGCTATAAAGACACTAAATAATATCACTTGAAATAAATTGGCTGTACCACACTTGTTTAAACATTGAATTATTTGAAAAACAAAAACGAGAAAAACCCAGATGTATATTTCTTATTTTTATTTGTAAGTATTTATAAAATAAGTCTGTAAGGTACTACTTTTGTTGTACAAGTTTTGAGTCTGATACATGTATTTATTACAAAATTATTATAGGTCAGCCATATGGACAGAATGTGCCCCCACCCCCACCAGGTAAACACTAAACTATTTATAGACATGTACCGGTATGTACCGGTAGATCTGCATTATATGGTGGATGACTTGCATATGGTATATCCTATAAGTTGTTCGTGCATGTAAATCAATTTGTAACATTTTATAGTACATGTATTACTATAGTTTAGAGTTGGGTATTGCGGGTGAAAACCATATTGCGATATATTGCAATATTTTACTCGAATATTGCAATATATTGCGATATATTGCAGATATATTTTTATTAAATTAAATTGTACTTAATTGATATATTTTAGAAGAACTCTTTACTCTTAAACAGAAAAATATGACACAACAACAACTTACAGACCATTTTACTGTAAATAAAATTCAAATAAACGTTAAAATTTGTGAAAAGCTTTGCCAAACGACAGCTTTACCCTTTGAGTTCTTCACTACCTCGAACTCTTCGGCCATTTTAACACACTAGAAACTAAAACCCAAACGTACTTTTCCCGCAAAAATATGACATAATATAGAGAAATAGATCAGGAAACCAGAGTTGTTAAACACTTTGATAAAATAATCCTTTGAATAAATATAATTTTATTGATAATTAATGGAAGCATTAAAGTAAATAGAATTAACGTCAATTTTTAGAGTTTAGATTTTGGGAATTTCAAAGATCAAACCATACCCGGACCCTTGTGTTAGTGTGAAACTTCGGATATCCGGTGTTGTTATTTGACACACTCGGAGTTCCTCGGATGACTCGTACCTCGCACATAACCTCGGACGTCAACGGTGATCTACCATCTTGCTGATTCAGTCATGTGATCTTATTTGAATTTCTATTTGAATTTCTTTCAAATGTCATACATTTAAAATCGGAGTTATTTTGTGGCACACTCAACAGTTTTTTCTTGCTTTCAAAGCCTGTTAACATGAGGATGTAATCAAAACCTGTTTACGATAAAGAATTGCATAAATGAAGAAACATTTTCGAAGAACGTTATGCAGAGCGAAATATGAAATGAGTGATAAGGCAGTTTCCAGCGGAGAAATGTAAGGATCTGTTGCGTATTCCTCCACTAATCACATCCGAGGTTTTGAATGGAGCGGAGCGGAGTCAGCCGAGGATTGCCGATTGTATTTGACACGAATAAAAATGCCTGTGGTGTTGTTGATGAGATAAAACACTTTATTTCAACATTTTCTTACAATTCAAAATTGTTTTACATATTCATATATATCGTAAAATACCGGTATCTGACTTTTATATCGCGATATATTGTCGCCATGAGATTTACCGCAATGTACCGATATACCGATAATATTGCGCACCTCTACTATAGTATATACATGTAGTTTAATTTAATTTGTAGAATGCTCATAGTATAAACAGCTAGCTAGTGTGCTTGTCAAATATTGTGTTAAAATCGCATACATGTACAGTCATTGCAAATTGAACTGTCATTGCCTTACATTGTTTTATTGATCAGTTTATAATATCTCAAAAAACCAATGTACGGTGTGTAGAAGGTATTGTGTTATGTTAATCAATTGAACAATTTTACACCAAAATCTGTTTTATTTGAATATAAAATTGTTTGACATTCTGAAACAAATTGATTAAGTTATAGTTTGAATTAAACTTTCAGCATGCATGTTCAGATCAATTTGCAGTAACTATACACAGCGTTTGTATTATTTAGAAATGATTGGATATACTTATAAGCTTTACAATGCATGATATATGTATATGATAAACAATTTCAGGAGGGAATCCCTATGTAGTTCCCCCTACACCTCCAGGTATTGTGGTCAGAAACTATGGATACCCAAATATAACTGTATGTCCATGCAAATTTTCGTTTTGATAAACCTTTGAAAAGAAGCTGCTATATATTGTTCATTTTTGGCAATATTGAAAATCTTATATACAGTTTACCTTTGTAATTATATTAATATCAAAATTTTAATTACAGGTAGTGTAAAATTTACTTTTCCCTCTTTTTAAAAAAACAATTTAGTTTTCATCTATATAATATATAAATGTTGATTCAACAAGAAGAAGAGGTTTATATGGCCATGGGATTGAACAATATAAATTTCAACAAAGCTATTTTGATTTTAGTCAGGTTTCAAAAATATGTACTTCCTGCAAAATACATGTATAAGGGTGTTTTAAGATTTATTTAGTATGTACAGGAAATGATGTACATGTAGAATGTATTTAGGAAGTTATATAATTTATGAAATAGCTATTTTTGAGTTTTTCTCATGAAAAAAGAAACTCTTAGAGAAGATTTCATATTACATTACTAAGTGAATAATTCAATATTGATTGTTTCATTGTTGAACATAGTAAAGAATCAATTCAATATTTCAAATCATTTCAATTTAACTGAATTAATTGAAGAAAATTAAAGCTCAGACCATTTTTAGCCGGGCTTTGCTGAAAGCAAAGTCCTGGCTCTAGGCATCATGATCAACTGACTGTCTTACTATAAATAGCACAGCAAACAAAAAACCAAACAGTGTCAAAGCAGACGCTTCCAATAAGCAAAATAGTCCCATTGTGAGACGATATTCAGACAAATATTTTTAACATCCCAAACTTTGGAAAAGTTAATGATCAATATTTTTGCTTGAAAATTAAACTGAAAGAGAAATAAGATATTTGCTTTATTGGGATAATCATGATATAACAATTTGTACACATACGCTGCTGAATGCATTTTGTTAGTGAACTATTTTTCAATAGTGCGGGCTTTTCAAAATGTTGAAATTGTTGTAGAGTTTCATGTTTCATATCGTTTTTGTCAATGCTATGATAGTGGTTATATTAATACTGTTTTGATTTTTAGCAAATTAGTAGGATAGTGAATTGGAATTTTAAGAATAGTAGTTGTCAATAAAAGTACTCTTTGTAGAAACTAAAAGAATAACTATAAAAAAATCAATGGCCAAAAGGAAAAAATTAAATATGTACCAAATTCGGATCAGACAATATACTCCAACAATAAAAGCCCGGCTTTTAGTTCTTCCAATACTTTGGTTCTAAAGGCTATTGAGCTGTGTGA